>BSBK01005391.1:0-600000 GCA_027943335.1 Chamaecyparis obtusa
TATGCTTTGTCTTTGAATGCATCATAGGATTAATTGAGATGTTAATAGAACTTCTATTATCACAATAAATTATAATTCGATCAATGATCTCTTCATGCATATTGTTAATGATATATGTGTGTGTGTGTGTGTGTGTGTGTGTGTGTGTGTGTGTGTGTGTGTGTATACACATATATATATACATGCGCGCGCACACACACACACACACACATATATATATATATATATTCAAACAAAAACAAGGAAGAACATTATGTTCATAATAAACTTTTCTAAAGCATCAATAATGAAAATGTACATTTATATGGAGTATACATCTATACATATATATCAGTATATATACATAGGTGTATATACATATTTCGACCATAAACTAACAAGATTTTTTTTTTTTAAAGTATTTCTATGCATGGGCTAATAGGAGAATACAAAGAATTTTCTTTCCAATAGAAGTACATTGAAACTACTATAGATATTTTATAAAAACATTTACTAATAATGAAGGATGAAATTTTATTTTTCTTTGCAAAAGAGGGAGTAAAAACAACTGTGTTTTCTTTCGAAATGGCATTGGAAGTCTTCTTTTCGCATTATCCTTTCTTTAAGTACATAGCAAGTAGAGAGATTTTCTAACATTCATTTACAAATGATTTTACAAGCATGATACATGCATCATAGGCATGTACATAGCCTCTATTTTACTAACTTTTCAATGCAAGCCACTTAGCCATTTATACAAAGTAAAAATCTCCAACTCAATAAATATGACAAGACCATCTTTTCTTCACTTTTTCTTCAGCGAAATAGAAACCTCTTCAACCCAAAAACTTACAAATAACAAGCATTTAACCCTGGAGGCTCACCTCACAACATAGGCCATTTCATGGTCACCCTTGAGTTTGGGGAAACAAAGATGGATGGGGTAATGATCATTCCTAAAACACACGTTTACATACAAAACTAGAAAATAAAAAACTTACATAAAATTCCCTTTTTCCCATGGATTTCACAATGGATCATCTTGGACCCATAAAATAGGTGAAGGTGAGAATGAACCCATAATAGGAGAAGCCATAAAAAGAAACAATGCCTTGAACAAGGCTCTACACCATAAAAATAATGCCTTGACAAGGCCATTACAAAACCACCATCTCCTTCCATTTCCCATACAAAACAAATCCCCTTATGGCCCCCAAATGTGTAGTAGAATATGATGGCAACATGGAGCTCATACATCCATGCCATATCCCCTTCCTCCATGAGTAAGGACTCTACACTATTTGGGCATTCCCAACTAAAAACCCTTCAACCTCAAGGCTCTCTTCCCTCCCAAGGGTGATTCTACCCTTGCAAACCCCAACAAAGACACAAAAAACAAAGACAAGTAGAAAAAGGACATAACATGAAGCCACGAAAACAAGCTTGAAAAGTTTCACAAATTCATCTATTAAAACCTCACAAAATCTATACATACAAACATGAAGTAAAAAAACAAGCATTCCATGGTAGGAGCACCAACCTTTCTCCAAGCTATGAGAATGAATTTTGAGTAGAGCTCTCTTCCTACAAGCCTTTCCTTCTTTTTCTAAGTCCGCCAAAACCTACTAAGTTCACTAGAAGTCTCAAAAATTGGAGAGTGGGAAATCAACCTATCAAATTTGTCTCCATCCCACTAAAAGGAAAACCCTACATAACATCCTACCTAACCTCAAACATGATTGGACACACTATCCAAGGGTTCTCTCTCTAATAAGAGGAAATTTTTAATTTAAAAAAGAGGAAGACATGGCTCACATCCCAAATTTTTCACTTTGTAAAAAGACATTTTTGGAAGAGGCAAAAATGGGATACAATCATCCTATTGGTCAAAATTTGACCCCCAATCCAAAGTGCACCTATGGGGTTATCTTATTTTAACCATAACTAACCTCTAGGGCTACATTCAAACCCTCAAAAGTCCACTAAGAGTTGACCTATGAAAATTCAAAATAAGATTCCCTCACATAGCTCAACAACCTAGATACCTAACCTTGGGATTCTACAAGGTGACTCAGACGTGAATAAAAACCAATAAAAAATTACTTGGCTATTCCAACTCACATACACTATTGACACCACATAAGGTCACAACAACATCTCTTCACACATGGCATGCCAAGTAGACATAAGCATAAATTAAAATAACACAACAATAATAAACATTCAAATAATACTTTTACAACATTAGCACATAACAACGAGGTTATTTCTCCCTTTGGAGTTTAAGCTTGGCTTAACATGATTTTCACATACATCCATCTTTGATTTCCCCTTCATTTTAATTCCATCATCAATTTCTTGCACACCTAGGCCAAATATTAGTAGCTCATGAAAGATCAATGACATACATATGGAAATGTAACATAATGATCACATAACATATATCATATAATCTAATCGTATTTCACATCATATGAAATTCACTAAATCACAAGAATGTATTTGCTCAATTTTTATTAAATTTTAACATCAAGATATTTTAAGAACACATCTATCTCAAATACCCTAAATAATTTACATGGTTCATATCACATAAAGATTTTCCTCTGGTTCACATTTTTGCATCAGTATAAACTTAAAAAATAATACTCAAAATTATATAACTCATCAAATATCATAACAATAAGGCCTGTAAATCAAACATAGAAATATGTCCTAAATCATCATCCACATAATCAAGGATCATCACATAATATCAAAATATGAAATTTATGTCAAAAAATTCTAATATATCAAAATAATGTATCAACATGAGAATCATAAAGTTGAAATGTCAACTATGTAATGATGGTACAGGGTGAGGCCTCACATCCTCCCCCCTAGGCATGAACTTTCTTTTGGATTTCATCAAAAGATGGGGATATTGTGCTCTCATCTTCTTTGCATCCTCTCATGATGTTGTAACCTCATCATAGCAATCCCACTAAACCCTAACCTAGTCCTGCTCTCCAGCCTCAAAGGGCCAGCATCTTGCACGCCAAAATATGAATGGGCTCCAGTGCTAGTTGCCCATCCGACTCCACCTGTAAGGCATCTCAATTAGTAATATGAGACTCATCATAAATATATTTCCTCAATACAGAAACATGAAATACATCATGGATGCATGACAGGCTAGGTAGAAGAGTTAGACGATATGCAACTAGGCCTATCCTTTCTAAGATCTCAAAAGGTCCAAAAAAGTAAGGTGTGAGCTTAGAAGCATTTCCTAAAATGGATTGGTCTCTTATGCGGTCACACTCTCAAGAAGACTCTATCACCAACCATGAAGACACGATAAGTCCTCTTTGAATCCACATACTTCTTCTACCTATCCTAGGCCTCTCTAAGACATTGTCTGATCAGGTCTACCTACTACTCCATCTCTCTAAACAATTGCAGTCCAATAGATACTCTATCGTCAATCATATCCCAACTCAATGGCATCCTGCAAGGTCTACCCATACAAAGCCTGATAAGGTGGCATACCCAAAGATGAATGATGCACATTATTAAAGGCAAAATCTACCAAATGAAAGAAATCCTCCCACCTGACTTGATGATCCATCACATACATGTGAAGCATGTCCTCTAACACCTGGTTGACCCTCTTAGTCTGACCATCTATCTCAGGATCATAAGATTTAGTAAAATTGAGTCGGGTGAACAATGTTGGTTGTAACTCTCTTTGAAAGGAAGAAGTAAAGAGAGAATCTCTGTCAGATATAATCTTACAAGGAATGTGATGAAGTGTGACAATATCTCACAAGAATACTCATTCTGCTACAAGTTCTGTGAAAGTAGTACGAATAGGTAAAAAGTGGACCACCTTGGTCAACCTATCCGTCATCACCATAATAGCATTGTGACGATGAGATGACATAGGAAGACCAACAATAAAGTCCATGGATATAATGTCCCACTTCCACTCAAGTACCTCATGTGGCTAAAGAAGCCCACCTAGGTGGTGGTTCTATTCCTTTACTCTCTAACACTCCAAGCATCTAGCCATAATTTCAGCAATAGGCATCCTCATACACGACCAATAGAAAAGATGCCTCAAATCTGTATGCAGCTTCTTAACTCCAGGATGTACTGCATAGGGTGATCTATGAGCCTCAAAAATGATGAAATCATGCAATCCACCAGAAGAAGGTACATAAATGTGGGTGATCCCACGAAGCTGTGTCCCACTTTTAGGGATGAACAAAATCATGGCGGTGGGAGAAAAAAAAATTGATGCCTTCGTACGAAGTATATACTTCGTGTGAAGTATCTCCACCACTTAGCATGAAGTCACCAAACAAGGGGCTTCATGCGAAGACCCCTAGGTGGCCTCGTGCGAAGAGGGACTTCACATGAAGCCTCTTTGGGGCTTCACACGAAGCCGTTTATGACCAGATTTTTTATAAATTTTGGCATTTTTTTTTTTTATTATCTTTTTTACTGACACTGTTTGCGGACCCCAGGGCTTGGAGCAAAGTACCTCAGCACGACATCACGCCAGTGCCTCCTGAGCTTCGTCGATGTCTTCGATTTCATAGCAGTATCAGGCACACACATTTTTCTCATTTTTTATTGTAAATAATATGTTTTGTATTTATTTTAGCTAGTAATTTGTTTTAAATAATTTTTTATTTGTACAAATGTTAGAAATTTGTAGTTAAATATTATCTAATATGTTAGAAATTAATAGTAGAATGTTAGAAAATCATAATTAAATATTAGAAAATAATAGAAATATTAAAAATCATAGTATAAATGTTATAATATGTTAGAAAATGTTAGAAATCATAGTATAAATGTTATAATATGTTAGAAAATGTTAGAAAATTGTAATAGTTTGTTAGCACCTGTTAGAAAATATTTACAAAACATTAGAAACCGTAGTAGAAATGTTAGAAAATGTTAGAAAACATTAAGATTAAAGTTAGAAAATGTTAAATTTTAAGTTTAAAGTTGTAAATATTAGGAATTTCTCTCTCTCACATGTACACGCATTTTTAGTAAATATTAAAGTTAGTTATTTGTTTTAAATAATTTTGAGTTTGTAAAAATCTTAGAAAATTGTAGTTAAATTTTTGAAAATGATCTAGTAGTATGTTAGAAAACATTAAAAAACTGTAGCACAATAAGTTTCTAGGACCCTTATTCCTCTCTTATGACATATTAAGACACTTAGGATCCTTTAGGAATCTCAAGATCTTATAATACATATTAGGACATCTTACTTGACACATAGGACCCCTTAGGACCCATACGACCTATTATTATATCTTAAAATGTCCTAGGACACATTCATCTATCTTAGCTTCTATTAATACATATGTGAACTCATCATTTCCTACAAGAACCCTTAAGACATACTAGTATCAATTAATGTAACCTAAGATCCCTTAGACCAATTATCACATCTATGACCCATTAACATTGTTGGACCATTAGACATCCCTTACAACATTTTAAGACATATATGACTCATTCAGAGCATCAAGACCCATTAACATATCTTAGGTTATCTTAGGACACATTTATGTACATCTTAGATTCAATTAATATCATACAAGGATCCACTAATGAAACGTACGACCCCTTAGGACCTCTTATGTTACCCCCGACCCCTTAAGACACTCTACCTGACCCTTATCCATCCCTTACATTATCTTAAGACACATCTAGGACTCATTGTTACCCATGACCCCTTAAGACAGTCTAGGACCACTTATATTGCACCTATGACCCATTAACATTCTAGGACTCTTATCTGGATCCCTTATGAAATCTTAAAACAAATATGAAACCTTAGGACCCCCGAGACCCATTAAAGAATCTTAGGATGTCCTAGGACTGGACTTAGACCACTTATCACATCTACAACCCATTAATATTATTGGACCATTATACATCCCTTGCGATATTTTAAGACATATATGACCTATTCAGATCCTGAAGACCCATTATACATACAAGGATCCACTAATGTAACCTAGGATCCCTTAGGACCTTTTATGTTGCCCCCGACCCCTTAAGACACTCTACCTGACCCTTATCCATCCCAGCTTACATTATCTTAAGACACATCTAGGACTCATTGTTACCCACAACCCCTTAAGATAGTCTAGGACCACTTATATTTGCACCTATGACCCATTAACGTTCTAGGACTCTTATCTGGATCCCTTATGGAATCTTAAAACAAATATGAAACCTTAGGACCCCCAAGACCCATTAAAGAATCTTAGGATGTCCTAGGACTGGACTTAGACCACTTATCACATCTATGACCCATTAATATTATTGGACCATTATACATCCCTTACGATATTTTAAGACATATATGACCTATTTAGATCCTGAAGACCCATTATACATACGAGAATCCACTAATGTAACCTAGAACCCCTTAGGACCTTTTATGTTTCCCCCGACCCCTTAAGACACTCTACCTGACCCTTATCCATCCCTTACATTATCTTAAGACACATCTAGGACTCATTGTTACCCACAACCCCTTAAGATAGTCTAGGACCACTTATATTTGCACCTACGACCCATTAACATTCTAGGACTCTTATCTGGATCCCTTATGAAATCTTAAAACAAATATGAAACCTTAGGACCCCCAAGACCCATTAAAGAATCTTAGGATGTCCTCGGACCACTTAGACCACTTATCACATCTATGACCCATTAATATTATTGGACCATTATACATCCCTTACAATATTTTAAGACATATATGATCTATTTGGATCCTGAAGACCCATTATACATATGAGGATCCACTAATGTAACCTAGGATCCCTTAGGACCTTTTATGTTACCCACGACCCCTTAAGAAACTCCATGACTCTTATCTATACCTTAGGACCTCTTATGTTACCCATGACCCCTTAAGACAATTAAGGACCACTTACGTTACCCACGACCCCTTAAGACACTCTAGGTCATATTAGGTCCTAATAGGTTACATTATGTCATATTAGGAAATAAGGTGTGTCTAAGTTGTTTCTCTACTTAAAGACCTAACTAGACCTCTTAGGACCAAGTAGACCTAACTAGGACCTATTATGACCAATTAGATAGGTATTAGGTCTTTAACCAACATTAGTCTGACCAATTAGATGTATTAGGACCTATTAGGTCCAAATAGACTTAACTAAACCTATCTAGACCTATTATGACCAATTAGACAGGTAACTAGACCAATTAGGACCTATTAGGACCTAATAAGACCTCTTATGTTATCTACAACCCCTTAAGACCTAATAATACCTATTATGTTATCTATGACCCCTTAAGACCTAATAAGACCTCTTATGTTATCTACGACCCCTTAAGACCTAATTAGTACATCTTAGGACCCTTGAGACCTAATAAGACCAATTATGTTACCCACGACCCCTTAAGATAGTCTAGGACCACTTATATTACCCATGACCCCTTAAGACACTCCACATGACTCTTATCTATACCTTAGGATCTCTTATTTTACTGTTATATACTAAGTTTGCACCTTTGTCTCAAGCTCTCGTAGTCTTGATAACCTAGTATAACATGGGAATCATCTCCAGGTTGTGGGACCTATGCTAACTGAGATGAGACCTCTAGGTTCTAGGCTAGTTCCTCTTGGATAATCCCCTTAATTTTCTTCTAGACATGAAAAGTAAATCTTTTGAGGGAAAGGGATAGAAGGAATGCTTGGAAGGGGAAATGACTTGAAAGAAAACTACCTACTAGGTGATACACCGAAATTAGGGTTTGGATCTCAGTATAGAGGAATGGAATCAATGAAAGGCTTAGGTCTAGTAGGTCACAACTTACTGAATAGGGTTGCATAAGTGTTTCATATGAGGGCCTGAACATAAGACACAACTTATGACCTGCAAACAGACATTCACTTCTACAACTCAGTGTAGGATTGAGACAAGACTGTTAGGGGGCTAAAGTATACCCACAAAAACATCTAAATCAAATCAAACACAATAACACACACAATTACAAAAAGTAAGAGGGATCAAGAACCCTAAGTTGTCACTAAAAACATGCATATACTTTGATCCAATAAGAGATAATTCAAATAAGGAAGCATAGGGACATGAAGGATTATCACAAAATACCTCTGCAATGTTTGAATAATCAATGGGAGATTATAGAATGTGGAAAACTAGAGGGCAGGAAGAAATGCATGGATAGCTTTCCAAGAAAAAGAATTTCTTCTTTACAAAATGCGAACTCTGAGCTCTAAAGCTCTCAAAAAACAATATATACATCTCCTCTTTTTTCACGTAGGTAGGAGCAAAACCTAACTAGGGTTAAAAGCTTTTACAATATAATAACAAACCCTACATCTATCAAGTTTGATCATGAATGTAACTCTACAAATATGGCCGATCAGACCTCAAGTTTGCATGCTCATCCTTGTACTACATCAACCTGCAGACAAGCGACCTGGATCCATCAACCTTCCTGCACAAAAGTCTCACCATGAATGCGAAAAATGGTACTTCTCTGAGACAAGAATCGACCCATGATGGCTACCTAGACTTCCTCATCATCCTCTTTTAATTGCAAATGTCCTGGAGACATAAATTCTTTGAGCTACCTCACCGTTGTATCCCATTGAATAAAAAATTGGCAAAACCCCCCCGCAGAGATATTCAAATTTGAACTACAATAGTTAGCCGGTCATTTTAAAACATAACCGTCGATCTCTTTTAATTCCTGGTAGATGAATAGCTATGATGCACTGAGAAAACAACTTAAAACCCCTCAGAAAAGTCAAGAACACCATGGAAGTTAGCGGCTAATAGGAAGCAAACATGTCAGCACCTCTATCATTTTTGGACCCACCTTGAGCCCTTTTCTCTTTTAAGTCTTTTAGCGACTATGTGACTAAAGAATTCTAAGTCATGAGATCCTTTGGCTTACCCTAGTCTGGTCAATCGATTCAGTGAACAAGGCTATCACCGAATCATTGAGTCTTTTTACTAACCCTGGTCACATCCCGTGAACAAGAGAAATCCTTCATTCGTCAATTCTTTGAATACTTCTTTAACCACTCATGAGAATTCTGGCTTACATTTGGTGAACTGCCAATCGAAGATGATCACCAGATCACTGAGAATTTTAGGGCCTCACTAACTTATCCTACGATCTTGCGAATACACACATTTGCACTTGCCAGATCATTTAGAGTACTACTATCTTATCACACAAATGAGTGACCAAAGAGAAGCTATCGAGACTGCCAAATATTTTGTCAAACCTAGGCCCAGACTTGCCACCTGTCAATCTTTTATTCTCTCTGACTACCTCATCAGCAACACCTTGGCACCTCTCTGACATCGGACCCACCTAAGACAAGATTCTAATCTAACGGTGGGTGCAAGATCTCATACCCTTCAAATATTCTTTTAGATCATACGCCCACCATAGATCTGCATTAAGTCATGATCCCACTGACACATCAGTCTACCTGGAAGTCCTCATCAACATGCGGCAACCAATCACATTTGAGCACATCAGAAAAGAGGACCCACCGAGAATGCTCTGAGATAAAGTAAGATCAATGGAGGGTGCATGATCGCATGTGTCAGAAAGATTCCTTGCGAACATGTGCCAGCCATTGATCTAAAGAGGACTGACAACCAGGCCTACTGACAAATTACAAGTCATCTCCTTTTGACCAATGAAAAACCTCCACATAGGACACTATGGCAATGGACCCACAAAGGCATGAAGTGCTGAGAAAAGGGGGAAGATCGACGGCTATTGCAAGATCACATGCTCTAACACAAAGCCTTGTGAACTCACAACAACCGTTGATCTAATCAACTGGGACCCCACTTACCACTTAACCCTGGAGGTCTTAGCAAATGTGTGGCCAAAGGAAAATCACTCGGTCACCAAATAGAATTCCTAACCTCAGTTAAGTCTGTAGAATACGTGAATAAGGCATTCATCGAATCATTGAGTCCTTTGTCCCACTTAGGGTTCAGTTAGCAAATGCCTGACTGAAGGCAATCTATGGAGTCACTGAATAAATAAGGGAACCACCATTTATCTTGCGAATAAGAGAACCACTGCAGTCACCAACTTGCTAAGAGAAAAGGGTAACCACCAACTGACTTGGAGAACTAGCGACCAGCCAATGAATGAAAATCGCACATGGGTATTTGAGGATTTTAAGTGGCCGATAAAGTAACTCAAAAATATAACAAGGCCCTAGGGTTTGTAGGGTTAATTTAGCACCAACGGCTACTTTTTCAAATATTTAAACTACAAACTAGGGAATTAAAATATTACAGAGGCTAGGAAACAAGAGATAAATCCATGAAAATTTTAGGGATGCTTGGCAAGGTGAAAATAGAGAATCTGGAATAGGTTTAGCCAAATTTGTATGCACATGGAAATTAGGGTTATAGTTACCCATGACCCCTTAAGACAATCAAGGACCACTTACGTTACCCATGACCCCTTAAGACACTCTAGGTCATATTAGGTCCTAATAGGTCACATTAGGTCACATTAGGAAATAAGGTATGTCTAAGTTGTTTCTCTACTTAAAGACCTAACTAGACCTCTTAGGACCAAGTAGACCTAACTAGGACCTATTAGGACCAATTAGACAGGTATTAGGTCTTTAACCAACATTAGTCTGACCAATTAGATGTATTAGGACCTATTAGGTCCAAATAGACCTAACTAAACCTATCTAGACCTATTATGACCAATTAGACAGGTAACTAGACCAATTAGGACCTATTAGGACCAAAATTTAGAACCTATTAGACTTAACTAGACCTAACTATACCAAGACCAATTAGGACTTGTTAGGAACAAAATTTAGGACCCAATTAGACCTATTAGGACTAATCAGAACCAATTATGACCAATTAGAACTAATTAGGATAGGTAATTCGACCAATTAGAACTAATTAGGACTAATTATCTACCTAATTAGACTAGTTAGAACTAATTAGGACAGGTAATTTGACTCAATTAGAACCAATTATGACTCAATTAGAATCAATTAGAACCAATTAGGACCTAATTAGACTCAATTAGAACCAATTATGACTCTAGGACCACTTATGTTACCCACGACCCCTTAAGAACTAATTAGTACATCTTAGGACCATTAAGACCTAATAAGACCACTTACATGACCTAATAAGACCTATAATTCTATATATTTGGATATTTGTTTCCATTTTACATGCAGTTATAACATGTAATCAAGTACTTAATTATTAACACTTAGCTTTCACATGTGATGTATCTAGATGGCCGCTCAAGGTGCACCTCAAACTTCTGATATGCATACTATTTTTCATGTGGCTAATATGGAGATAGCTCGACTTAGATAGTCTATTACTAGGTCTGTAGGGGATGGTATATACAAAGATACATGTGCTACTATATTGAGTAGTTTGGATACTATGACTGGTAGATTGAGGTCTCACTTGTCCTTCACACCTCAGGTAGTTGAGGCCATTTTTTGAGAGTTGAGGGAGGAGGTCTTGAGTGATGTTTCCTTGGTGACGGTTCAGAGCCTCGTCTCCAAGGAAACCATCAAATGAGAGATTTTCCCACATTATGATGGGATGAGAGTGGTGAGGGCATATTAGGTCACACAGTGTGTGATACCTCAGATTGCATGTATGATTTACCCTTGACATCTTGCAGCACATAGTCATTATTCAAATAATGACCAAATTCCATTATATTTAGCACAACAGTTATACACTGAGTTCCGTTTGGGACTCAAGGTCAACTATTTACATTTCCCAGCATATTGTGGTCAGGGGCTTGGTAGGGTTGTAGACCGTGATCAGTATCATAGGGCTGATTGAGTTGTGCAGCCTCGTAGATAGCTAGTTGGGGAGAGGACTCTGGTAGTGGCACCAGCGATGGCTGCTACTACAAATAGAGTCATCATTGCTTCTCAAAGGAGAGTTGTGGATAGTATAAGAGAGATTTCTTTTGCAGCCACATCGATCACTTCAAATTCAGTGGGTAGATACATTTTGACTAGACTGAGTAGAGCCAGATCATCTTCCAAGGCTTCATCTAGTACTATTGTAGGTGTGAGTGAGGAGACATATAGAGCTGTAGGTCTTCCTGTACCTAGTGAGATATGAGCACTGTCAAGTCATCAAAGTACTTTAGATATGGCCCTTTACTTTTTGGAGGATCTCCTGCAGGCCTATTCTCATATTGCTGATATGCACAGGATCCCCATACATTCAGTCAGGGATTTCATTGCACTTACATGGGGTCTTGTAGTTCCACTGACACATGATGCACCATCTACTAGTTAGGCACAGCATAGTGCAGAGCACCAAGCACCTGTTGCCATTATTTTTCACACCTTTGGAGACCTAGTTACTAGATGAGCTACTATACCCTAGTTTGCATTATTAGGTGGTCTTGCTTAAGATTTGTGTTCATTTCATTGCAAAGTACATGAAAGGAAAGGAAATTACTGCATCTAAGATTTCATGTACCAATATCATTAATATGTTGTACAAAAGGAAAGAATTGAAAAATAAGAACATATATCTGAGCTCACACATGTCATGAGCATATCCAGTGCAAGAATTGCATAAATGAGTGCAAATAAACAAAATTAATGAAGCTAGATGTAGGGGTACCAGACATTGCCTAGTAATGAGAGTTGATCTTATGTGTTCCCAGTCTACTCTGGTGATCCTGAACCTACAGAGAGAAAAATAGAGGAGTTAGATCCAATGGATCTAAGCAATGAATGGTGCCACAACATCTACAAATATGCATACATGTACTCAGCCATACACCTCTAGCACAGGCTGTGCTCATGCCATGTGCATCAAGGAGCCTCTAGAAATAAAAGAAATACCTTTTTTTTTACTAATATGTTTGTTCCATGTGCAGATATAGGTTACAACACCCATGATCAATATTGAGCCTCCTAGTACCCTACACTGAACTGGTGAGGGTTGTCAGAAGCTCTATTCCCATAGAGTTTCTGGGAACCCTAACCATCTCAAGGAGAGGCACTGAATCATGTAGGGAGCACTCAGTAAGTGAGAAATGTCAATGGGACACTCAGAGATCATAAAGCCAAATCAAATGGATCCTGGTCAAAATAGGGCATGAACCAGATCTAGGGGGCATTCATCATCAGCATGATATTAAATAAGGGTACAGCAATAGTATGAATGGTGGCTTATGGTTTATCCAGGCAATGGCATGATAATCAGCAACACTATAAGTCAGTGTGCAACATGGAAGTATTCACAGTGTGCCTAAGATCCAAATCAGAAGCAAGCATCAATAAGGAATAATCTTTCATATATGCATAGTGCCCTAGTTCACACTGAGATTGCATTCAGGGCACAGCATTAACATATGTAGAAGTGGTGAACAAGGGCACAAGCTCTTGAGCTATGAATGAGCAATGAACATCGATACCCTAGCTTCATAAATAGAAAAAGAAAGTATAGTAAACATATCAATACCATGCCTGAGTTCTCAGGTGATGGCATTAACATTATGTAGCTGAACACATGCATGCCATCATCAATAAATAGAGACATATTGTAGTCATGCCCTCGAACTACACAGAGTGGAAAATCTTATGCTCAGTAACGGGGGTGGAAAATACAAGCAATACAATTCTAGCTAAGGTAAAGTGTGCAATGCCCTCAAATACAGAGGAGTCACAAATCAAAATAGATTGCAAATGCCATGCCCTGAATGTTACGGGCCTATACATGCAAATAGAAAATTCATATACATTGTTGCCCTCAAAAAACAAGAGCATGCATGTTTGATACCAACTTCAAACAATAAACATTGAAATGTAAACATATGTCGAGAAGATACCGGTTTAAGAGTGCCCTAGATTGCAAATGCCATGGACAAAATAGAAAATTAAAATACAGAGAACACAGTGCAACAATGAATTGAATAAATAGTGATATACCCGAGCTCAGTACATTCAACATTTAACAACAAATTCAACCATGCCATATGCAATAATCTATTACAGGCCACAGACATCATGATTTCGAAAGCAATGATCAAAATGCAAGTGATGCCAATGTCTAAAATCAAATAGTGATGCCCTAGAAATGCCCTCAGAATGCTTTCAAAAAGCAATAAATGATGAATCAAGTTCCTACCTCGAGATCAAGTTGTTAGAGGTTAGTTGTTGTTTCCAAAATCAAGATAGAAGTTACCATCGAGGGACTACAATGGGTTTAGAAGGTGCCTATTATACACTAAGTTTGCACCCTTGTTTCAAGCTCTCTTGGTCTTGATAACCTATTATAACATGGGAATCATCTCCAGGTTGTGGGACCTATGCTAACTGAGATGAGACCTCCAAGTTCTAGGCTAGTTCCTCTTGGATAATCACCTTAATTTTCTTCTTAACAAGAAAAGTAAATCTTTTGAGGGAAAGGGATAGAAGGAGTACTTGAAAGTAAAAATGCTTGAAAGAAAACTACCTACTAGGTGATACACCGAAATGAAGGGTTTGAATCTTAGTATAGAGGATGAAATTAATGAACAACTTAGGTCTAGGAGATCACAACTCACTAAATAGGCCTACATAAATATTTCATAGAAGGGTCTGCAATAGAAAGAGGCTATTCAGGAAAAGAGAGAAACCTTCACAAACAATAGCATTCCTAAGTGTTTAGACATAATCTACAACCTACAGACAAACATTCACCTCTGCAACTCAGTATAGGAATGAGACAAGATTGCTAGGGGGTTGTAGTATACCCACAAAAGCATTCACATCAAATCACCCACAATAATACACAACAATTACAGAAAGAGAGAGGGATCAGGAACCCTAAGGTATCATTCAAAACATACATATACTTCAACTCAATAAGAGGTAATTCAGACAAGGAAGCATAGGGACATGAAGAATTGTCACAAAATACCTCTGCAATATTTGAATTATCAATGAAAGATTTACAACTGTATAAGCCAGAGGGTAGAAATGATACCACAGATGACCCTTAAGAAAAGTTAAATTCTTTTACAATTGTCCAACTCTGAGCTCAAAAGCTCAAAAAGATACAACATATACATCTCCTCTAAACAAGCGGGAGAAAAACCTAACTAGGGTTACAAATTTACAACAGAATAACAAACCCTAAATCAATCAAGTCTGATCATAAAGGTTATTTCTACAAATATCTCAACCGATCAAATATTCATCTTTGTGTGCCCATCCCTATACTAAAATCAACCTACAGACAAGAAACCTCAGTTGACCAACCTTCCTACAACTCGGCCTTGCCATGAAGGCTCTAAATCTGATCATACTTCCCTGGGAACACTACCATTTAAAAGTTGGCGCCAACTCTTTCTAGTGTCTCCTGGCATGAAAATGTGGCACAATACCCTACAAGGCCAGCCAACAGTCATCTCCATTACCCTCTTAACCATAACCATCCTGAGAATTTAATTCCTGAGTGTAAGGAAACTTAGGTGTGGAAACAGCTTCCTACACTAATCTCTAAAGGAAAGTATTGTGCAAATTCCTTTTAAATCCTTACAATTTTAGATTTGTTAACTACTTTAACAAAGATATTGCAGCCATATACCATGCATACAGAAAATAGATAAAGAAGATTGAAACACATAAACACAAAGATATGCCAGTGGGGAAAAACCTTTCGGTAAAACAACCCCACCCCTCCAAAACCTGCACAATGTATTATCTTCAACACAAAGACTACAACACACTTGCAATGCAAGTTCTTTTAGGAGATGAGAGACTAGTAAAACTTATATCTCACCCATAGAAGCAACATCATATATATAGACTCCTCAGGACCCAACAAATACCCAAAAAAGGAGTTTGGTGTCCAACCACCAAGACCCATGCACAAAGCCACATGTACACAACTGTTACATGCAATCCCAAGAATAGGCATCCATCCCTAGAATAGACTATGATAGCTTGTCAAAGAATCTACCAAAAATAACAGTCACAAGAGAAGTGTAAGATAATCTGTCATACCAACCTATTTTTGGCATACTCTCTTACACACACCAACCACTTCTTCTTGGGCGCCCAAATAGGCCCAAGTCATAAGATGCTCTTACACCTATCATAGCACATTTCTTAAATAGTTCTTACACATCATAGGAATCTATCATGACCATTTCAGTCATGATCTCCTTACACACAAGATGCCGACACATCAAGTGGAGTGACACATCAACATGCCAACCAGACATGTACACTCACACTTAATTTCATTATTTGCAAAAAATACATTTACAAAACAAATAATAAGAATAGGAATTATCCAAGGTTGAGACACCTTATTCTTAACATTCTCCCACTTGTCAAACACCTTGTAAGAGCAACAGGAACATAACAGGAACTTTAACCACTATAGGCCAAAAGGCCCATAGACTCTGAACACCATCTGAACTTCTTAGTGCCCATTGGTATCATTAATGGATCTACAACATTCTTCACAGTATCTACCTTCTCCAAATTTACCTTTCCATCTTCCACCATATCTCTCACAAAGTGAAACTGCACATCAATGTGCTTCGTTCTGGCATGGAAAGTTAGATTTTTTGCAAGGCAAATAGTGCTCTAACTATCACACCAAATAGTAATCTATTCTATATCAACACCAACATCAGAACACAATCTCCTAAGCCAAATGGCTTCCTTACAAGCATGAGTAGCAGCCATGTACTCAACTTCTATAGTGGACAAAGCAAACACAAGTTGTCGCTTACTCATCCAACTAATGGCACCACCAAACATAGTGAACACATAAGCATTGGTGGATCTCCTGCTATCAATATCACCTACCCAATCTGAATCCACAAACCCACGAATACAAACTGAATGCGGAGATCTAGAAAAGTTACCATGATAACATATGGATTAATCTGATGTACCCCTCAAATATCTAAATACTCGCTTAACTGCATCCCAATGTACCCATCTAGGGTTAGCCATAAACTGACTCAGGACTCCCACTGCTTGGGCAATTTCTAGTCTAGTACAGACCATAGCATACATAAGACTGCCAACTGCACTAGCATAAGGTACTCTACTCATGTCCTCCACCTCACTAGGATATTTTGGACAATCATCTACAGATAACTTTGTTCCCATAGAAACAAGAACACAAAGTGGTCTATAATCTACCATGCTAAACCTATCCAACACAGACTTCACATACTTACTCTAGCTCAACCAAATTTTTCTATTAGACCTATCTCTACTAATTTCCATACCCAAGATGTACCTAGCTGCCCCAAGATCTTTCATCTCAAACTGTGCTGACAACTGAGATTTAAAATCAGAAATCATACCCTTACCCTTCCCAAATAGAAACATATCATCAACATATAATGCACCAATAAGAAGGTGATCATTTTTAACTCTGAAATAAACAAATGATCTGATTTTGATCTTACAAATCCAATTTACAACACAAAGGCATCAAACTTAAGGTACCACATTCTAGGAGATTGCTTCAAACCATATAGAGATTTCTTTAATCTGCAAACTAAGGATTCTTTACCTTTAACAATGTAGTGGTCAGGTTGTGACATATAAATCTCTTCCTCCAAATCACCATGAAGGAAAGTTGTCTTCACATCCATCTATTCTATCTCTAAATCATATGATGCAGCAAGAGATAATAGAAATCTAATGGATGTCAACTTTGCAACAGGAGAGAATATTTCACCATAATCTATTCCCTCTACCTATGAATACCCCTTTGTAACCAATCTAGCTTTGTACCTTTCAACATTGCCATCTACATAGAATTTCTTCTTGAGCACCCATTTACAGCCAACAAATTTTCTCCCTTTAGGAAAAGGTACAAGGTCCCAAGTTTTGTTTTTCTCCAATGAAGCCATCTCGCCATCCATAGCCTCAATCCAGGAACCTACATCTTCCATGCCCAAAGCCTCTTTCACAGATCTAGGCTCATCAATGTTAGTAATCAAAGAAAAAGCACAACTAGAATCTAACATAGAATAACCAAACCTTTCTAGTTGCTTTCTTTCTCTCATGGATCTCCTCAAGGGCCGAGGTTGAGGTTGTTCTTCCTCTTCTTCCAAACTATCAAAGCTGCTAGAGCTCTCCTCATCATTAGACCCAACATGGTCCCTCTGTTCAGTCTTCTCAGGGGTAGGAAGCAACTAAACAACATCTTTTTCCTTTTCTTTTTCATCTAGTTGTAGCACAATAGGAGAAGATGTTAGCTCTCTAAAAATAACATTTCTACTATACAACACCTTACTAGTCATAGGATCCCAAAGCTTGTATCCTTTCACACCAACACTGTATCCAATGAAAATACATTTGACAGCTTTGCTTTCCAACTTAGATATTTTCTCCTTTGGAACATGTGCATAAGCTTCACAACCAAAAACATGAAGATTTCTAATTGAAGGCTTCTTACTAGAACACACCTTCATGGGTGTCTTACCAACAAGAGCTGATGTAAGAGATCTATTAACCAGATAGCAAGTAGTGGCCACAGCTTCGGCCCAAAACCTTTGTTCTAAACCAGCTCCACTAAGCATACTCCTAGACTTCTCCATCAGTGTCCTATTCATTCTCTCTGCAACTCCATTTTACTGTGGGGTATAAGGAGTTGTCTTATGCCTCTCGATACCTCATTCTTTACAGAACTATTCAAACTCTGTTGAGCAAAACTCACCACCATTATCATTTCTCACACACTTAATCTTCTTACTAGTCTGATTCTCTACAAGGGCTTTAAATTCCTTGAACTAACTAAAGACTTGTGTCTTACTTTTAAAGAAATAAATTCATGTCCTTCTACTGTAATCATCTATGAAAGATACAAAAAATACAGACTTGGAGATTGAAGGAACTTTTACAAGACCAAATACATCAAAATGAATAAGATCCAAAACATCAGAAGATTTGTGAGAACTAGAGTAAAATTGAACATGATTTTGTTTACCATAGACATAGTGTTCGTAGAATTTGAACTTGAGATTGCAATCATTTAACCCCTCAATGAGGTTTTTATTCTTCAGGGTCCTAAGACCCTTCTCACCAATGTGGCCAAATCTCATATGCCACAACATCATCTTTTCTACAGGAAGCTTGCCTTCCAAAGTGTTTGCACCCTTAGGTACACTTACTGCACTGCCATCGGAACCCATTACCACCATCTTCTTTATTGCTTGTTCAGATGGTGGGGTTGAAGTGATAGCCACTCTCTTCTTTGAAATAGAAGAACTATTGCACTAAGCAATGCATGCTTCAAGCTGAAACAAAGTACCTCTCCTAGTACCTCTAGCGAGCACCATAGAACCTCTCATCATCTTGCATCCATCTTTCAAAAAGACAACTTGCACACCTACATCATTCAGCATAGTTACAGATAATAGGTTTCATGCCAAACCTAGAATGTGCATAACTCTGTTGATTCCATTTAAGTACTCATCCATCAGGAAATCTGATAGTGACCCTTCTGCGTCCAACTATCTTTAGGTGAGAATCATCACCCAAGTACACCTTTCCACCATTGAACTCTTCATATTTTGAGAACCAGTTCCGATGAGAGGTCATGTGAAAAGAAGCACCCAAGTCAACTAACCACACATCATTAGATGCATGGGCTGCCAAAGCTGTAATAAAAGCATCTCCATCTTCTTGAGATTTTTCAGAAGTTGAATCTGAGCCTCTCTTCTTCTTCTTCGATTCTTTGCAGTCCCTCCGGAAGTGCCCAGTTTTATCACAGTTCCAACATTTCGCCTTGGACTTTCTAGGAGTCTTAGAACTCCCATAGGATTTGGATCTACCATTCTTTGACTTGTTGTCATTTTGCTTTCCTCTATCATTGGATCTCCCACGAATAGCAAGGGCTTCCTTAGACAAATCCGAAGTCTTTCTTCGCATCTCCTTAGATAGCAATGAAGACACCACATCATCCATATAGAATGTGACTATAGTACTTTTGAGAGCCATCACAAGATGGTCCCACAAATCTAGCAAGGATAAAAGCAGGGTCATACAATGATCCTCCTCCTCAATCTTGGCATCAGATGATGCCAACTGTGCAATCAATAAATTGAATGCATTGAGATGATCAGTTACAGATCCACCTTTCTCCATTCTTAAAGAATACAAATTATTTCTCAGGAACAATGTATTCACCAGAGATTTGGCCTGATACACAGACCCAAGTTGTTGACACAAAGAATTTGTAGTAGTCTCATCAAGAACATTCAGAAGAATGGCATCTACTAGACAGAGTCTGATGAGACCCTTAGCCTTATGATCCTTGATCTCCCAATCTACTTGCGATATCATTGCAGGTTTCACATCAAGTGAAGTAGCCTCCCATAGATCATGGTCTTCAAGCATGTCTTCCATCTTGAGTTTCCACAACTCAAAATTAGTGCCATTAAATTTCTCCACCTCCATTCTACTGTATGAGGAACTTGCCATCTCAATCTGCAAATAAGATTCAAAATACTCTACACAAAACTCCCACTCAACTTGAGATTAGCTCAAAAAACCCTACCCAACAACTAGGATCAAAAGTTGATCAGGCTCTAATACCACTTGTAAGGAAACTCAAGTGTGGAAACAGCTTCCTACACTAATCTCTAAAGGAAAGTATTGTGCAAATTCCTTTTAAATCCTTACAATTTTAGATTAATTACCTACTTTAACAAAGATATTGCAGCCATACACCATGCATACAGAAAATAGATAAACAAGATTGAAACACATAAACACAAAGATATGTCGGTGGGGAAAAACCTTTCGGTAAAACAACCCCACCCCTCCAAAACCTACACAATGTATTATCTTCAACACAAAGACTACAACACACTTGCAATGCAAGTTCTTTCAAGAGATGAGAGACTAGTAAAACTTATATCTATCCCATAGAAGCAGCATCATATATATAGACTCCTCGGGACCCAAAAAATACCCAAAAAAGGAGTTTGGCATCCAAACACCAAGACCCATGCACAAAGCCACATGTACACAACTGTTACATGCAATCCCAAGAATAGGCATCCATCCCTAGAATAGACTATGATAGCTTGTCATAGAATCCACCAAAACTAATGGTCACAAGAGAAGTGTAAGAGAATCTATCATACCAACCTATTTTTGGCATATTCTCTTACACACACCAACCACTTCTTCTTGGGTGCCCAAATAGGCCCAAGTCATAAGATACTCTTACACCTATCATAGCACATTCCTTAAATAGTTCTTATACGTCATAGGAATCTGTCATGACTATTTCAGTCATGATCTCCTTACACACAAGATGCTGACACATCAAGTGGAGTGACACATCAACATGCCAACTAGACATGTACACTCACACTTAATTTCATTATTTGCAAAAAATACATTTACAAAACAAATAATAAGAATAGAAATTATCCAAGGTTGAGACACCTTATTCCTAACACTCAGCTAACTGACGTCATGCATGGCTGAAAAGAGCAAAACCTTAGCAAAACTTTCACAAGAATTTTTAATTTAAATGCTAACGGCTAGCAGGTCTAAAATTAAAATGCAACCACCGATCTCATGCATTTCTCAGCAGATGAACGGCCATGATATACTGATAAAATAACTTAAAATCCCCCTCTGACAAGTCAAAACCATTGTGGAAGTCAACAGCCAATCAGAAGTGAGAAAATTAGCATCTCTGACAACCATGGACCCACTACAACTGAGATTCCAATCTAACGATAGGCACATGATCTCATGGCCCCCGAATATTCCTTTCGATCATGCACCCACCGTAGATCTTATTAAGTTGGGACCCCTCTGACAATAGACCCACCACAAACCCAGTCATCACTACACAGACCAATCATTATCAAGCACATCAACAAATGAGGACCCACCTGACATATTTTGACAACAAAGTGGAATCAACGGTCGGCGCATAATCTCATGGCTCTGACACAATGCATGAGATCATGCGTCAGCCATTGGATTAAGAGTTATGCAATTCTTTGGGCCCGTTCTGATGGACTTCCAAATCATTACCTTTGGCCAATGAAAAGCCTCCACATAGGATGACATGGTAGTGGACCCACTAAACAAATGAAGCACTACATAATTGGAAGATCCAATGGCCATCACAAGATCGCATGTGTCAAAAAACCTCTTCACAAAGATATGCCAGTCGTTGATCTTTTGAACTAGGACTCCACTAAAATGACCGCTGAAAGACTTAGCGAATGCGTGGCTAAAGAAAGGGTAATGTTCGCTAGGTTGCAAGATATTATGCAGTGACCGTGAAACATTTATCGAATATGCGAATCATAGTCGCCAGTTTGTCGAATAAGAAAGATCACCACCAAAGAACTTAGAGAACTTGCGACCAGCCAATAAAATTAAAGCGAACATGGGTATTTGGGGGTTTGAGTGGCTAATAAAGTAATGATGAAATAGAATGAAGGCTTAGGGTTTTCAGGGTTCTATGCCTCCAACAGCTACTTTTATGAATTTTTAGACCTGCAGACCAAGGGATGAAACAAATTGCAAATGCCAGAGAACAAAACATGAAGCCATGAAAATTTCAAGGATGCTTGGCAGGGTAAAAACAGAGACCTTGGGATAGATTTAGCCAAATTTGTATAAGACAGGAAAATTTGGGTAAGATTTTGGCAATTTCTACTGGATGTCAGCCTGCTAGACATTGATCAATGGCCTTAAAGAAATCCATTGGGCATGGGGTCATTTTCAAGAACACAAAACTTGACAGAGAGACAAAATTGAAAACCAGAAAGACAACCTTGTGCACAGGCACTTCTTGGAAAGCAGGAAACTAAGCTAGAAAATAGGGACAGAAAGCAAGAAAACCTAACCTATCCTAAACTAACCAATTACAAAAACCTGGTCAAACAAAACCATTCACTGGTTTTGAAAAATAGCTATCTTTCCTTATTAGGATATTTTGCATTGGACATATGAGGATAACTACAAAGATATGAGGCACACAAAAATTTGTCAAATAATTATTAACTCGCTCTGCAAAAAGAGGATCAATTTTAGCTTCCTCTAATTGATCATATGGAGGGGTCTCGGTAAACTCCTTCTATGCCAAGTATCTGATGGGGTAGCCTCTTGAAAGTTTGAAGGAAGGACTTTCCTTGATGGCTTCTTCTTTATCTTCATGGTTTCCCTCCACCATGGGTTGCCATGTCAACTCATCATCTATGGATAGGGGACTGTCATCCTCCTCAACTTTTAAACAAGCCAAGAGCTGATCAAAGTTGTCAATACCCAGAAGTTCTGGAACTAGCTCCAACTCTTGCTCATGTAGCAGTCTCTCAAAAAGAGAGCAATCCAAAACTAGGCCTCCTTCTATAGGCACATAACTTTGAACCTCCACTCCAAGGAATAGGGATTCATCATTCAATTTGTTACAAAAGACCTTTATGATATTGGAAAAATCATACTCTTCAAGGATTTTTTCTATGTTCTTTTCTTGGAAAAGCTCTTCCATAACTTTATCATTCTGCTCAACAAAACTAGGCAGCTCATCTAATAAAAGCATAGCATCCTCTTCTATATCAACCTCTTGTTGATGGTGAACCTTTTGTTCTGATTGATCTTCAGCCATAGGTAATGGCATGGTCTCCTCTTCATCATCAACAAAGAGGGGAAGCTCATTCAACAAATCAACCAAGAGTTCAAGCTGGGCATCAAACTCCACCTCCTCACCTTGTTGTCCCACTTCACCATAGTCATCACTCTACACTGATACCTCAAATTTTCTCTCCTCCTCTTCAAATGAAAGCTTACTTACCATAGGTCCTTGCTCAGACACCAGACTAGTATCTTTGAGAAGATCTAGCATCTGACAGCTAGGAGGCATAGTCCATTGGGGTATCCACAACACTTCATCATCCTAAGAGACCAGAGGGGCCTCTTGGGATAAAAAAATTTCTTGAACAGGCTACTCTTGCAGAGTGGTAGCCTGCATCTCAAGTATAGGCTCTTGGAAGGAATTTTTTGCCTTAAAAATTGGCATATGAAATTGAGGGAGCTCAAAGGGAGACATAGAAGGCATACCCATCTTGAAGCTTGGAAAATTGAAGGCCCTATCATCTTGGTGTTGGTCCCTTGTAGCCGGATCTGTCTCAATATAGTCTTTAGACTATTGTAGACCACAATAAGGTTGCAACCGCTCCAAAACAAGCTCAAATTCTTGAAGGGTGCTCCTAAAACTTGGAAATGAGCACTTTTTATGCTCTTCAGGTGTAGACTCTTGAGGCAAATGGGTCCTCCAGCTTGGGATTTTAGGTCTAGGAGCCTCTTGTTGAGCAATTTTTGATCTCAACCTTGCTATCTCAATGTCATCTCGGTGTCTGATCTCTTCTTGAAACTGTCTCATTTGTTGCTCATCAACGAGAGCTTCTATCATTTGGTTGGAAATGAACCCTTGTTCATAACTTTGAGCCTCCATTTCCTGCTGCTCTTTGATCTCAAACACTTTCTTAATTAAATCAAGCAACAGGTTCTTTGTCTTGTCTTGCTCTTTCATTGAGTTTGGGCTCTCAATCTGCTGCCAATTAGGCTGAGAAGGGGGGGGTGGGTGGTAAGTGGGATGGGGCAATTGGCTTTGCATTTTTGTTGTGCCCTTTGTGCCCATGATCCATCTTGTCAGAGGGCCCTTTCATAATCTTGCACAAGGGAAAAATCATTTGGGGCATGTTGGATATAATGACAGCCTTGTATTGTATGGAAGCTTGGGATAAAAGCAGGCTTTAGGTGGCTTTGATAAGGCTGATGACTAGCCCATTGAGCATTAATCTTATAATAGGATGGTGGGTAAACTGACTATCCATAATAAGTTCACATGTCTACTCATGCAATTAGCTAGGATTTGAATATGAAAGATTTGAAACATACTAGCACTTGATCTTTGAAATCAGTAGACTTTCTGGAGTCGCCAGATATGCAACAAAATGACCTCTTCTAGGTCTATAGCATGCTATCAACATATCAAAGATAGCATACCTTGAACATGAATCTGAACTTTGGTCCCACTGAGCATGCCAGAATTGTTATACACTAAGTTTGCACCCTTGTTTCAAGCTCTCTTGGTCTTGATAACCTAGTATAACATGGGAATCATCTCCAGGTTGTGGGACCTATGCTAACTAAGATGAGACCTCTAGGTTCTAGGCTAGTTCCTCTTGGATAATCACCTTAATTTGCTTCTTAATAGGAAAAGTAAATCTTTTGAGGGAAAGGGATAGAAGGAGTACTTGAAAGTAAAAATGTTTGAAAGAAAACTACCTACTGGGTGATACACCGAAATGAAGGGTTTGAATCTCAGTATAGAAGATGAAATTAATGAACAACTTAGGTCTAGGAGATCACAACTCACTAAATAGGCCTGCATAAATATTTCATAGAAGGGTCTACAATAGAAAGAAGCTATTCAGGGAATGAGAGAAACCTTCACAAACAATAGCATTCTTAAGTGTTTAGACACAATCTACAACCTACAGATAAACATTCACCTTTGCAACTCGGTATAGGAATGAGACAAGATTGCTAGGGGGTTGTAGTATACCCACAAAAGCATTCACATCAAATCACCCACAATAATACACAACAATTGTAGAAAGAGATAGGGATCAGGAACCCTAAGGTATCATTCAAAACATACATATACTTCAACTCAATAAGAGGTAATTCAGACAAGGAAGCATAGGGACATGAAGAATTGTCACAAAATACCTCTACAATATTTGAATTATCAATGAAAGATTTACAACTGTCTAAGCCAGAGGGTAGAAATGATACCACAGATGACCCTTAAGAAAAGTGAAATTCTTTTACAATTGTCCAACTCTGAGCTCAAAAGGTCCAAAAAATAAAATATATACATCTCCTCTAAACAAGCAGGAGCAAAACCTAACTAGGGTTACAGATTTACAACAGAATAACAAACCCTAAATCAATCAAGTTTTATCATAAATGTTATTTCTATAAATATCTCAACCGATCAGATATTCATCTTTGTGTGCCCATCCCTATACTAAAATCAACTTGTGAACAAGAAACCTTGGTTCACCAACCTTCCTACAACTCGGCCTTGCCATGAAGGCTCTAAATCTGATCATACTTCCCTGGGAACTATACCATTTAAAATCTAGTGCCAACTCTTTCTAGTGTCTCTTGGCATGAAAACATAGCATAGTACCCTGCAACACTAGCCAACAGTCATCTCCATCACCCTCTCAACCATAACCATCCTGAGAATTTAATTCCTGAGCTAACCGACGTCATGCATGGCCAAAAAGAGCAAAACCTTAGCAAAACATTCGCAGGAATTTTGAATTTAAATGCTAACGGCTAGCAGGTCTGAAATTAAAACATAGCCACCAATCTCATGCATTTCCTAGTAGATGAACAACCACGATATGCTGAGAAAATAGCTTAAAATCCCCCTCTGACAAGTCAAAATCATCATGGAAGTCAACAGCCAATTGAAAGTGAGAAAATCAGCATCTTTGACAACCACGGACCCACTCCAACTGAGATTCCAATCTAACGGCAGGCACATGATCTCATGGCCCCCAAATATTCCTTCCAATCATGCACCCACCATAGATCTTATTAAGCCAGGACCCGTCTGACAACGGACCCACCGCAAACCCAGTCATCACTACATGAACCAATCATATTCAAGCACATCAACAAACAAGGACCCACCTAAAATATTCTAACAACAAAGTGGAATCAATGGTCAGTGCATAATCTCATGGCTCTGACACAATGCATGAGATCATGCACCAGCCGTTGGATTAAGAGTTATGCAGTTCTCTGGGCCCGCTCTGATGGACTTCCAAATCATTACCTTCGGCCAATGAAAAGCCTCCACATAGGATGACATTGTAGTGGACCCACTAAACAAATGAAGCACTACACAATTTGAAGATCCAATGGCCATTGCAAGATTGCATGTTTCAAAAAACCTCTTCGCGAAGATACGCTAGCCGTTGATCTTTTGAACTGGGACACCACTAAAATGATCTCCAAAAGACTTAGTGAATGCATGACTAAAGAAAGGGTAACATTCACTAGGTCATAAGATATTATGCAGTGACCATGAAACATTTAGCAAATATGAGAATCACAGTCGCCAGTTCGTCGAATAAGAAAGATCATCGTCGGAGAACTTAGAGAACCTGCGACCAGCAAATAAAATTAAAGTGCACATGGGTATTTGGGGATTTAAGTGGATGATAAAGTAACGATGAAATAGAATGAAGGCTTAGGGTTTTCATGGTGCTATGCCTCCAATGGCTACTTTTATGAATTTTTAGACCTGCAGACCAGGGGATGAAACAAATTGCAGAGGCTAGAGAACAAAACATGAAGCCATGAAAATTTCAGGGATGCTTGGCAGGGTAAAAATAGAGACCTTAGGATAGATTTAGCCAAATTTGTATAAGATAGGAAAATTTGGGTAATAGTGCCAGTTCCCAAGATTGAAAGCTATGTTGATAGAGGATCCACATCTTCAAATAGGGGTTTCAATATTATGCTTGATTTTTTCCTCCCCTTTCTTTTAGGGTTGAGAGATTAAATGCCATGTTATTTTCAACTTTGGGTTGTATGTTGTAATTGTTTATAAATATTTTCCCCATTATTTGGGTTGAGAATATTTAATATTCACTTGTAACCTATAAGTTGTGTCTAGGGTCATTTGGGGTTTAAATTTAAGACTAGGATTGCAATTAAGGTGGGTCCTAGGTTTGAAAATATTCATGTGCCATGTGGATTTGGTTAAAATGTAAATATTTTGGATATTCTCCACATTTTTTGAGTTGAGATTATCTCAAAATATATTTAGGATCCACTTCATTTGGTTTAGTAAAGGGGAATATGTTAATTGTAAAAGTCATTGCAAAACCTTGTTGTAAATATTGACAAGTGGTGTTTTATAAGCCATTGTCAATTTTTATTTACGATGCATGACTTAGTGGGTTTATGGTCTTCCTTTGACCATCCTATTTTTAGGGACCCCACTTTTTCCATCTCCCTAGATTCTTGGGAATTGGGCATCCAAATTTTAGAGTGGCATGATCATGGTCCTAGTGGCAGAGTTTTTCTATTCTTGGTGAAGAGTGGTCTTCCATGCAGATTCTACAGATTTTCTTTATATGCCTCTCACCTTTGGTAATTGAAGGCTAGTTCTTCCTTCCCTCATTTTCAGGAGGTGAATGTTGTAGCTCTAGGAGAAGCAAATTGATATTTTGACTCCTTTTATTCTAGTTAATAGAAATTGTCCTTCTTTTTCTACAGCTTTGTGAGTTGATTTGGTGGATTTGATGTCATGTATTGTGATTGAAATTTGATCCTTTACTTGATATTTTGTTCATTTTGATATTTACAAGCACTGGTTTTTCTTAAAGTTTCAATCTATGTGCATTTATATGTGTTTGAGTTGTGGAATCTATTTTCCCTTCTCATTTACAACTAGCACCTAATTATTTTCTAAGGGAAGAATCAGATTTGGGAAGAGTTGTGATGTTCAAGTTATATGCTAGATTACATTGAGTCTATTTTTAGTTTGTTGATCTATCTAATTTGGTGAATCACCTAAGTTAAATTTTAGTTATTTCAATTTTATGAAAGCTCTCTCCCTTTCCCTTCAAGTTCAATTTAGTTTCAAGTGATACAAATGGGGAAGCTGGCCCTTAATCTGGAGGTTTATTCTCAATGAAGCAGTCCCACATCCTAAGAGTATTCCCATGTTTCATGGGATTGCTAGGTTCCATACTTAGCCATCACGGGTGCAATCCCTAGTGACAATAGCACCCACAGATCACTCTACAACTGTAGAGCCAGGTATATAGATTGGAGATGTATGCATCACCACTGAGGGCCTAGACACTTTTGATGACTAGTTGTGTGGGTTGGGTCAAGTGGATGTTGGCATTGATGGCAGGTCATTTATGGATATGTTATTGCATCTAGATGGTTCAGGTTCTACATCACTCCCCTCCCAACTAGTTTCACACCTAAACTCCTTATTACTAAAAAGGTTTGGGACCTTAGGTGGTGTGGGTGATGCAGTATCAATTGATGATACAATGGTGCAGCATGCTGACGATCCTCCTGCTCTTGAGACTCGAGTACATATAAAATTTTCTTTTCTTTTTTATTAGGAGATTTAGTGAACAATTAATTTTAGGTCACACGTGTATTGATGTTTGTTCAATGTATAATATTTTGTAGGCATAGTTAGCAGAGCATGTTACCTCTAGTGTGGGCTCAGAGCATCTTCCACATGATGTGACACCTACTAGTGGCCAAGTGAGTTTTAGATATATGTATGTTTAAGCATGCATATGTACACATGTATTTATATATTTCAAGTACTTTACATAATATATCTACTATGTACATGTATATAACCAACTATTGTACACTAAATTTGCAGGGGTCAGTCGCTACTTTACAGCCAGATGATGTTTTTCATAGGAGCGATTCAGTAGATGTGATGCCTAGTAGTGGTCAGGTAAGTTTTAAAAATATGTAAGTTTAAACATGCATTTATAATATTTTAATTATTTTAGATTATTATCATATATATGTATGCATTTATATTCACAGGGATTAGTTGATGTCTCATAGTCAGAGGATGCTCATGGCAGTCGCTCAGAGGGTCACTCTGTTCGCATGCACCTAGATGACTCCCTAGTTTAGGACATGTTGAACATACATTTTATTTGAGACTCAGTTTATGATTCGAGACATGTTGAACATATATTTGATTTGATTAGAGACATGGTTTTATTTGATTAGATGATATGATTTTATTTGATTAGATGATATGATATATGATTTGATTAGATGGTTTTATTCAATTAGATGATATGATTAGATTAGATGGTTTTATTCAATTAGATGAATATGATTTTATTCGATTAGATGATATGATTTTATTTGATTAGATGATATGATATATGATTTGATTAGATGGTTTTATTCGATTAGATGATATGATTAGATTAGATGGTTTTATTCGATTACATGAATATGATTTTATTCAATTAGATGATATGATTTTATTTGATTTGAATAGATGATTTTATTTGATGATATAAAATTTTATTAGATGATTTGGTTACATGGTTTTATTTGATTAGATGATATGATTTGTTTAGATGATATCATTATATGATATGATGAATAATAACTATTCTAACTAATTCTAGAACTAACACATGTCACACGTAATATAACTAATTTCATCAAAACATACATAAAATCTTTAACTAATATGAAATCTATAATAATCATTGAATAATCAAAGTATACGTATAAAATTATATATATTAAAACCATTGAACCATCAAATAGGTTCATCATATATCAAAACATTATAGTCCATCATATGTTTAAATATATAAACAAAGTATAATGAAATTTAATCCAGAGATATCAAGTAGACCTCCTAACACAAGAAATAAGTATACATATTATACAAGTTTTATACCAACTCAAGTGGTTCAGACCTTTCATGGAGAACCTGTAATATTCTCTCATGATCCTCACTATCTAGTCTCCACTTACGACGTCCACATTGAGATTTAACTGTATGAAGACAAATGGATGTGGCAACTACTAGGTGACTATATTGAAACACCTTATTGTCTGGTTCGTAATCAACAAAGTGAATACCATGGTGAATTACTTTGATTTTCTTGAAATATGTTCCCTCTAAAACAACTGAACCTGTAGGTCACAGATTTTAACAATATATAAATTTAAACAAACTCAATTTGAAATTTGTTAAAAGGTTGAAATTTAAAATTTAAAAATTGAGTTCAATATAATGATGTAAACCATATACAAACCTATGGGGAACAACATTCCATCACTTTCTTAAGGTTCAAGTAACTTCATCCTCTCTGCAGTGTAATGCAGTAAATAATAACCAACTCCTTCTACATTTCCACGCTCAGCAATCACTGCAAAGACATCTCTTGCATAGTAAATTTATATATGTATGTGTGTGAGATCTTAAAATAAATCCTTAGTTCAATCTATAGATCTATCTATATCTATCTATACATGCAACTCAATGTACCCTATAATGTGAAATATACATACTTACCAATTTTGACCAATCCCGAGATATGATCGTAATCAGTAGAAATCAAAGGAACATCATCGAACTTTTCATCTTCATCTCTATCAAATGTATCAGTAACAACTAGTGGCACTAGATTCCATGCACCTACATATCCATGATCTTGATTGATACATTCCTCATAATTGTCAGCAATGCAGTGACAACAAAAGCATGAGTAGTCCCTAGTGTTCAACATCCAATTGCGACAATTCGTACTCATAACTGAATGCAAAGATTGTGTCTTTTCTATCCTATTGCAACCATGCACAATTTTTCTATCCACACCTAAACAAATGCATATATAATACATTCTATCTAAATATAATTTGAATAAAAAATATCATAAAAATTTTAAACACTTTCAAATAATTTAAAAATGTGTGCATACCTTTTATCTCCAAAAATTTTCTATATGGCACTGCCTGAGTCAATCCTGATGATGTGTCATTCTCATTTGGTGTGAAATGTGTCTTGCACCATTCAACCACATCATGTGCATTTTTTATATGCACTCCCTTATAATTCATTTGATACTTTTGTATAGCATGTTTGATGCAAGCTCCGCGACCATCATATTCACCTTTTCCATGTCCACTCTCAAAGAAACTCCAGACATGTGGTATGTTTTCATTATGATGATATCTACATAGTGCATAAAATGGTCTCAATGATTTGAATTGTGCAGCACATCCATCTGACCAAATAGAATATTTATCAATTTTTATACCTCTTTCTTTTAAATTTGCAAAAAACATCTTGAAGCAGTGTTCCACATAATGAATGTCATGCTCTCTATCATCACTTATATAAAAATGATATTCCTTCTTGATGACCCATGGTTCAAATGTGCTCTAAATACCATCCAAATCTAATTATGCATGTTGATAACACACATGTAATATAATAGTAATTTTCTCTGAAAAATAGTATTCTAACTGAATTGCCTTTTGATGAACAAAAGAATAATTTTCTGCAAAATCAACAACTGATACAATAGTTCCAAGTGGGAAATTGTCTCTGTGTTTGAAATTGTTGTGCTTTCCACTTTGCAAAAAAAGCATGATGAATGTAGGGTTGGATCATTCTTTTAAATTTTTCCATAAATACTCCAACATTTATCTCCTCTTCAACATATTCTAACCTTTTGGATTCTTTCCCAAATTTTGTTTCATTCTTTACATATTTGTAACTCTTGCAATTTACCATCTTTGTTACATCAATATTTTCATTTTTCAAAGGAAAAAGAGACAAATCGGCACATGTTTGGCATATTCCTTTTATGCAATTTATTTGTCCAGCTACATCATCTCTTTTGTCACATAAAATGGATGAGATGAACTCACTTCTTCTAGTAGGAGGAGCTTTTTCAAAACCATAAGTATCTTCTACAAACTTTCAAAAAACCTGATAGTGGAGATCAAATTCAATATGATAACGACAAGAAGTTTCAAACACTTTGTTTGTCCTGATATAATACGGCTTCAATCTTTCAAATAATGTTTGTCCAATCTTTATATTAGGATTTGAACTACAAAATGACACATACATTTCATGTTGTGTTGTGTCCAACCAATGTTTCATATGATATTCATATTGATTAGCTAAAATTCTATGTCTTATAACATCTCTAGTGTTTGATGAAGGTCGTGTATTATCATTCCAAAATGATGTGACCAAATTTGTTGTTCCTTCATCAATCCTATCAGAATGAGGAGCTCTACACATGATTTCCCAATTGCTTTCCAAGGTGCTATCATCAAAAGTATTCTCCTATTAACATATCGTGATATTGTTTTCCTATTCAAACCAAAGTGAGATGAAACTGAAGATATCTATCTTTTTCATCCCGTGGTGTTACCTACAATGGATGTCAACATAACTTTTCTTCTAATGGACTTATCTATAGTTCAAGATCACTTCCCTAGTTGGTTCAAACCTTTCTTAAGATTTTCAATCATATCATTTTGCATGTCAACAACTTTTCTCTTCTTTGATGATGTGTCTATACCCAATAATTTTAATGCCCCTTCCAACTTCTTGTTTATAAGTATAAGTGAAAGCAATTGAGCTTGTTCAAGTATTTCAAAATTATCAAATTTACCCAATATTTCTCTTTCTATCATTTTCATTGATCTCTTCTTAGGAAGACTTAAGTGTTGAACATTAGCAAGTGATCTCAAATTGTCCACATCCATTGTAAGTAAATGATCTAAGTTTCTATAATTAATATTTTTCTTTACAGTTTGAGCTAAATTTAAAAGTTCATCCATACCAGTAGGAGCATGTGATGTTGACCCTTCTCTAACTTCAATTGTTTGAGGGGTATGTGCAGGATCATGGTATGCCAAACTAGGCCCTTAAGTGACAATGAAAATTTAGAAAATCAGGTTTAGGCAAGTTGACATAAAAATTTGAACAAGTTATAAATATTATATCAAAAATATGTCAGAAGAGAATTTGTAGAAAATTGAATTTAGTTAGTAAGATACTAGGCCTTATTTGAAAAAAATTATTCTATATGTTGAAAATTTCAAATTTCAATGTAGTAGTATGGAAATTTCAGGAAAAAAATAAGAAGTAGGTGTATGTCTGACCACCTTAAACACAATCAAATGATAATTTGTTTTTAGAAGATTCTAGATATAAGTAGTAGACTCATGTTCAGATGTGACACATATTATTTTGTAATTTTTTACCAAGTAAATAATTAATTATGATTTTTCTTCTACAAGTTTTCTAAAATACAAAAAATCTCATGTTTGACCATGTTAACTTAGTCTAAACTTTATCAAATTGAAAACTTTTTTTATATTTCTTGTAGTAGGAAAATCATAGAATGTGACAGATGTTTTGGATTTCAAAAATGGTATACAGTTTGAAAGTTATAGCTATTTTTCAATAAGTCTATCAATCAGGACTAGAAAGATAACAAGTAGGTGTATGTCTAACCACATTAAACAAAATCAAATGATAATATTTTTTTATAAGATATTAGATAAAAGTAGTAGAATCATGTCCGGATGTGATGCATATTTTTTTGTATTTTTTTTCCAAGTAAATAATTAATTATAATTTTTCTGCTACAAATTTTCCTGAATATAAAAAAACTCATGTCTGACCACCTTAACTTAGTCTAAAATTCATCAAATTGAAATAATTGTTTATTATTATTATAGTAGGTGAAGCATAGAATGTGATGTGTATTTCAAAGTTAAAAAATGTTATATTGTTTGAAAGTTATAGTTGTTTTTCAAAGAGTCTATCAATCGGGACTTCTTTTTCACATCACCACTTTTTGGTATACCATGATCCTACACATACCATGAGCTTCTGTAGGGAGAAATCTCGGCCCTTCTTCAATGTGCAATTCTTTGACTTGAGTTGACCCTCCTACTTCAGCTTGTCTTTCAACTTCTTTAGTTTTATGATAATATGTCAATGCAGCTTCATGATTTCTTTGTTCAATACTAGGTGACCTTTTTCTAGAATATTTACTTTGTCTTCCCTTCTTGTTCCCCATTTCTTCGAGCTCAAAAAAATGTCTTCCACAAGATCATCAACAAAAATTTTCTTCTTCAAAAAATGCTTTAATCTAATATTTTTCCTCTCCAAAATTATGCCTTTGAAAAAATAGAAATATCAATCCTCCTTCAAAAAGTGTCTTCAATAATAAAAAATGTGAATTTATTAATTGCAATTCGATATAAAATAAAAACAAAATGTTTTATTTTTATACCATTGTAAATTTTATTTACAAAATCATTTTACATGCCGAGTTCGCTTGAAGTATATACTTCATGTGAAGTACCCAAGATAAAATTCTGCCATATGTCTTTGTGCTAGGATTTTCACTTGAGAGGCTTCATGCGAGGGGTCTTCACACGAAGCCCCTCAAGTGTCTTCGTGCAAAGGGGGTCTTCGCACGAAGCCCCCAAAACTAAAATTTTGCTCTCAAAAAACAACAAAACTTCAGAAAAATAGTCTTCTAGGGTCTGAAACAAGGACTAAACAAGATGATTTTTTCAAATAGATGATGTCAAATGATGCTATTCAGAACAAGCTTTCTAATGAATATATTTTTAATACATATTGAGTTCATTATCACTTTTAAATATTACTTTAACTAAACATAGGTTGTTTGGTCATTCAACAACCTGTCTCTTCAAGACTTCAGGAAAAATAGTAAATGATAAAAAAAAATTATAAAAAATATGTAGGAAAAGTGTATTTGTGTTACCTTCCTATGAAAAAAAATAAAAAATGAATTTCAATATACACAGATCAAGTTAGAGCGATCCAAGTGACCTTATGTCTAAATTACAGTTACGGTCACTTTAAAACTTAATAAACTATGAAATATTGATCCAAAATGAATAAAATCAATTGCATCCTTTAGATATTGAAGTTAAAAATATAATCTCAAAAAAATTACATTGTTATCATATTTTAAAAAAAATTTATGCTGATCCAAGTGACGGTAACTCCTTAAAAACATAGTTTTTTCATGCAAACCACTTTTAGAAGAAGAAGGAAAAATGAATTTAAATGTTTTTTTTTAAAAATATATATATTTAGAAACTAGAAAGAAAATTATAAAAGACTCTAGTTTACATCATCTTCAAATTCCTAATAGTTTTGCGGCAACGGATGTTTGAAAGTGAAGTTTTTTCTCAGAATGTTGAACTTTGTGTCAAAGTTGGCCAAAAAGTGGGACTTACTATTGTGGGACCACCCATGCATCTCCTATGAAAGAGAAGACCATCAAACTCAAGGGTATAATCTAAGAACTTTCCCTTAAGGGGTCTCTGAGCCTAAACCAACTGAAAGACCTCTTAATAAAACTCATCCTCAAGAAAGTGTTGCAATATGTGCCCTCTCAAATCCATGCTAGAAATCATGGTTGATAGCTTGTGACATCTCTTTCTCAAAGAATCTACAACCATGTTCTCCTTACCCTTGATGTAATGAACATCAAATTCATACTCACAAAGAAACTGCATCCACCTTCTCTGTTGAGCATTAAGGTTCAGCTAAGTAAATATATACTACAAGATTTGATGGTCTAAATGAAGCTCAAAATGATGCCCGAAAAGAAAATGTTACCATCTCACCAAAGTACGCACCACTTCTGCAAGCTCAAGGTCATGGGTAGGGTAGTTAATCTCATGAGCCTTGAGTTTCCTAGACTCATTAGCAATAGTTCAACCACTCTAAATAAGGACTACTCCAATCCCATCTAAAGATGCATCAGTGCATACCATAAAATCTTCTAAAGGATTTGGTAGTGCAAGGATAGGTACACTTGTGAGTTCTCTCTTGAGCTCCTAAAAAACCCTCTCCCACCTCTTTGTCCACTCAAACTTCTTTCTCTTTCTCTAATGGGATTTGATAGGATGTACCACTCTGGAAAACCCCTCAACAAACCACCTATAATAGCTTGCTAGACCCATAAAGCTCTTGACCTTAGACACAGTGGTAGCTATTGGCCAATCCATTATGGATCTAATCTTCAATGGTTCAATGGAAATCCCATCTCCTGATATCACATGTCTAAGATAGTGAACCTCTGACCTAAAGAAGGCACTTTTCGGCAAGCTTTCGAACAACTAATTATCCCTCAAATGCTGTAAAACCTGTCTTAGGTTCTCCTCATGATCCTTCTCATCTCTAGAGTAGATCAATATTTCATCTAGGAACACCACTACAAATCTATCTAAGAATGAGTGGAATACTCCATTCATGAGACTCATGAATACACAACTGGAGCATTTGTGAGTCTGAAAGGAACCACGGTGAACTCATAGTGGCCATATTGCATATAGAAAGTAGTCTTGTAGATGTCACACTACACAATCCTCAACTGATGGTACCCTAACTTCATATCTATCTTATAGAATACATAGGCATCCTGAAGTTGATCAAACAAGTCATCAATCCTAGGAAATGAATATTGATTCTTAATGGTCACTTTATTTAACTGATGGTAATCTATGGACAACCTAAGAGACCCATCCTTCTTAAAAAATATGATAGATGCACCCCATGGTGACACACTAAGATGAATATTCCCTTTCTCTAAGAGCTCCTCCAACTAAATCTTGAGCTCATTCAGCTTGTGGGTAGTCATCTTGTAAGGTGCTCAAGATACAAGCTAAACTTCTGGCACAAGGTCTACATGAAAATAAACTACTTGAGGTGGTGGCATACCATGTAGCTCTAAATGAAAAACATATGAAAACTCCTAAAAAATGGGATGGTGATTGAGGGAAGGCTCCTCCATCTCCTCCTCTTTGTCACTAATAGTGATAGCGAACAACTAACACCCCTTTTGCATGCATCACCTAAGATGCATAGAAAATATCACGCAAAGGGATATGGGCCTCTAAACTCCTAAAATCATAGAGGAAATGCCAAAATCATCTACACACTCAACTTTATTCTACCTAAAATCCATCTTGTCCCTATGAGCATAAAGCCAATCCATGCCAAGAACAACATCATAGGATCCAAGCAGTGTGATACGAAGGTCAACTATTATGGTCATGTCCCCTATCTACATCTGACATCCCCTCACCAAGGAAATAAAAAATACACTAGCACCTAAGGCTAACTCAACCTCCCAAATCACATCTTGCATAGCTTCCAGTAGCCCACAATGCTCCACTATAAAAGGAGTAATGAAAGAATCAGTAGCTCCTAAATGAAAGAGAATAGAAATGCTACTACCTCCAATCCTACCTTGGACCTCAATAACCATGGCCTAGTGCTCATCCTAGTGGTTATCAACTACTACAAATACTCAGTGAGATCTCCCCATGTCCCCCACTGTAGGCTCTAAAGTGGTCACCCTCTAATTGCCAGCTGGTCGACCTATTAGATAATCTCTTGCAATGTCTCCCATAGCATCACAAGTGTAACAAGGACCTTATGCATGAATTTGAATCCCCTATAGCCTAGATTGTTGTTGTCCCCCTATCATGATAGATCTACTGAAACCACCTCTACAAGATTTTTGAGTCCTAGATGGAGGTGCATAATGCGTATGTGATCTCTGATCCCGTCGAGAGCCCCGTGACTACCACTGCTTGGGCTTAGAGCCCTGCTGACCCTGAGGAGGCCTCTATCTCTAACTCTATTGTGACATCTTCTATTATTGTTGAGGGACTCTAATGGATCCTAATGAATGCCTTTGATTCCCCTTCCAATGGGGCCTCTAAAAATTGGAAGACTAAGGTACGGGATTACAATCCTCATACCTATCCCGTGTATCATGAAATCTTTTATGGATCTCCTTGACTACCATGGCCCTCTATATATTATATCATAGATCTCCTATAGGTACCATGTGCACTCTATCTTAAATGGCATGGTTCAACCCCTTAATGAAGCAATTGACCTACAATTTCTTATCCTTCATGTAATCGACATATAGAAGGAGCTTGAGAAAGTTGCTCACATATCGATCCACAGTGAGACCCCTCTGCTAAAGGTCATGAAACTCATCAATCTAGTACTTCCTGAAATGCTCTGACATGTATCTAGCTCTAAACTTCTCTAAAAATGTCTCCCATGGGAGGATATCTATGACCAAGTGGTTCTTATACTCCTCCTACCTCCACCGTGTAGAACGAGTCCCTCTCAACATGTGCACTACAAAGTGTTCCTTTAGGTTGCTCTCATATGGATGCAACCCAAAGAAACACTCAAGGTGTAAGAGAAATGCCTCATCCTCAATCCGATCTATAGATCCTGTGAATGGTATTGGCTAAAGGTGAAGAAGATCCCTAATCTGATCCCCTACATTACAAGGTGCTCTCTCCACTACTCCTAGTGATGGTTATGGCATATCAATTGACTCACCCTCATCCTATTCCTGACCCTCAACATGTCTAGGAGGAGGGCTCCTACTCCACTCTCGGGCCTTAGTTTGCTGACCCCCTGTAGGTAACCTATTCATGATGATACCAGCAAGATTCCAAAGTACATTCAGAATTTCCTAGTTGGGATTCAGTGATAGCATAGCAAGAGGCCCCTGCTCACCACCTACTCCCTCTACTATCGCGCAACCATCCATGGTACCTCATCCACATCAGTGACCATTTCACGTGACTAGAGGAATCCTATACAAGGTTTAAAACATGTAATGAGTTGAAAATTCAATGAGTTTAGGATCCTACAATTAAAATTGTGCTCTGATACCAAAATGTCATGCCCAAAATTAGGGCAAAAACAAACCAACAATTAATTTTTTTAGAACACAAAAGACAACTAGGATAACATACTAAGGTACACTTAACAAGAATGTAACACATGACCCACCACAAGTTAACACTCAAGAGGTATCATGGCAAGTGTTGGCTTGCCAACATCCCTTGATTAAAAATTGTGTTAGATAACTCAAAAACCTAACTAGGCCTCTAAGAAATCCTAACAAGGTTCAAAACAAGCATTTAATAAAAATACTTAATAAAAGGGGTAAATTTAAACTTGTTAATTAATATAAGATCAAAGGCTGGGTTAACTCACCCAAAAAAGTTTGTTAATTATATCATAAGGTGATAGTAACCCTACTGGTTCCAAACGTGAACCAGGTTAAGTTAACTTAGGGTAGGATTCGAAAAAAAAAAAATTAATAAATTAAGCCATAAAAATAACCCTACGCGAAACCTAGGATTACAATATTAATACCTATTTAAAATTAATAATGTTTTAATATTTTAATTTTTAAAATATTATATATTATTCAAAATATAATGTCTACCAAAGTTTATTTAAACAAATAAATTTAAATTAGAAGATTAAGATAATCATAATAAAGGAGTAATAATAAAGTACCAATGTTTAGGCTAAGGGAAAATTAATTACCTAGGTCCCAACCTAGGTCAATTAAATAATTCCCATAGAATATGCCATAATTAAAAATCATAGAAAAAATATAGAAATTTTATATTAAATAAAACCACCATCATTATAATAAAATAAAATAAATAATATTCTATTAGAAATAATCATTAAATTTTAAATTTGAAAATAAAAAATCTTCAAGAATAATCTTAAAAAGTATTAAATGACAATTAAATAATAAGTCATCATTAACAAATTAAAATAAATTAGAAAGGACAACCAACAATAAAATAATTAAAATTCCACCTAATAATTAAAATAATCATTACAGAATCCCAATGAATAATAAAATAACAATTAATTCAAAATTCAAATTTGAGTAACTCTTAAAAGTCAATAGTCATTAAATAATAATAAATCAGAGATTTAAATTTTAAACAGATCTTAATAAAACTCAATTAAAAATTAAAAGGGCCAAAAATGCCAGCCCTAACCCTAATGCAAAATTAGGGTTAGGCTAAAATATAAAACACCCTATAAATCATAATCTCACATTCTTGTTGTGTACAGGTTTCGCAGGGAGAAGGCTAGAGAAAATTTCCAAGATTAAGTATACACATGAGTATACATGTGTATATATACATATATATATACTTATGTATATATGTTCATCAAGCATCAACTAGAAAATACACCAGAATTTAAAAGATCAACCAAAATGCCTTCAACAAATTCCAACTTCTACCATTAATCCCAGCAAGGTAAAAGAATCAATTTGTTTTATATAGTTTTCCATTATGTTTTATTTATGTTTTTTCTTTTAAAAGAATATCTTGTTGTATATAATTCTAATATGCAACAGTCTGTACATATCTGGTTTATAATAATCCACAGTCTACAGTCTTTGTCCTTAAATATAACTGTGTAATATATTATTTTATTTCTTTTTAAATTTGTTTTCTACAAATTCTTTTTAAAATATACTATTGCATTTGTTAATGTTTTATAGTCTGCAAGTTCATTAAAAAAAAAATTTACCACTTAGGGTATGACCGACAACCATGATCAGTCGCAGCCTCATTGGGTTGTAGTGGCTAGCCCACCCGAACACCCTAGGGTCTTCGGAGGCCTAGCCTACCGCACCCCCTTTAAGGTTGTGATGGCTTCTACCAGTCGCACCCCCTTAGGAGTGCAGTGGTTGCTGCCAGCCACCCCCTTTGGGGTTTCTGTGGGTGCTTCCATCTGCACCCTATTGGGGGTTGCAGTGGTTGTTTCAAGCTACACCTTTCTTTAGGGTTCCGGTGGCAAGCGCGTTGCCCCCAAAATAAACTTTGTTAAGTTATTGTTTATTTAAAAATAATTTTACATTAAGTTTCTTTATTATTACTATTATACACTGAGTTTGCACTTTTGTCTCAAGCTCTCTTGGTCTTGATAACTCAGTATAACATGGGAATCATCTCCAGGTTGTGGGACCTTTGCTAACTGAGATGAAACCTCCAGGTTCTAGGCTGGTTCCTCTTGGATAATCACCCTAATTTGCTTTTAGACATGAAAGTAAAACTTTTGGAGGGAAAGGGATAGAAGGAATGCTTATAAGGGAAATGACTTGAAAGAAAACTAACTACTAGGTGATGCACCGAAGCTAGGGTTTAGATCTCAGTATGTAGGAATGAGATCAATGAAAAGCTCAGGTCTAGTAGGTCACAACTTACTGAATAGGCTTGCATAAATATTTCATAAGAGGACTTGAGAATAAGGCACAACTTATGACCTGCAAATAGACATTCACTTCTACAACTCGGTGTAGGATTGAGACAAGACTGTTAAGGGGGCTGAGGTATACCCACAAGAACATCTAAATCAGATCAAACATAGTAACACACAAAATTGCAGAAAGCAAGAGGGATCAGGAACCCTAAAATAATCACTAAAAACATGCATATACTTTGATCCAATAAGATAATCCAAACAAGGAAGCATAGGGACATGAAGGATTGTCACAAAATACCTCTACAATATTCAAATCATCAATGGGAGAAATACAACTGTATGAGCCAGAGGGTAGAAATGATACCACAGATGGCCTTTAAGAAAAGGTGAATTTTCTTCTACAAATTGTCCAACTCCTCAGCACTAAAGGCTCCAAAACAATATATACATACTCTTGCATGTAGGCAAGAGTCAAAAACCTAACCAGGGTTACAATATTTTACATAAAATATTCAAACCCTAAAGGTACACTAATTACTTATCATGAAAATCTCTGAGAACACCGGTCATCATATCAGATCTTTCCTTTTGCATGTTGATCCTATACTAAGCCCTCCTACAAATACAATGACCTCAACCTATCTACCCACCTACAACTCCACTAAGCCATGAAGGCTTCAAATCTGATCTTATTTCCCTAGAAGAGGTACTACTTGCAAAGGTGGCACCAACTCTTTTCATCACTTCTCAGTGCGGGAACATAGCACAGTACTCTACAACGCCGACCAGCGGTCACCTCCATCACCCTCTCAACCACAACCATCCTAAGAATTAAACTCTCGATCTAACTGATGTCGTGCATGGCCGAAAGAATGCAAAAACCCTAGTGAAACTAGTAGAAAGCATTCAAATTTTAAAATGTAATGGCTAGTGACAAAATTTAAAATGTAACCATCAATGAATAACCTTCCCAGCAAATGAACAGCCTAGATGCGCCCTTTAAAATAGTCTAAAACCCTTTCTGATAAGTCAGTCACCACCGCGGCAGTCAGCAAACAATAGAAAATGAGCAAATCAGCATCTCTGGCAAGTCACCAGACCCACGTCCCTGAGAACACCATCGGATGGCTGTCGCTATACCACCATCATAATAATCAAGCACTTTGAGCCTCTGGTATAATGACAACCGTGAGATCTGATCACATTTTACCTTCTTTAGAAATCCTTGACCCCACGGGCCCACTGACATTGGCCACGTTGCACATCAAACAACCAATCAAACTGCGCCATTTCGGATATATGTTGCATCTGTCAGACATCAGACCCACTGCTTGAAATACCGATCTAATGGCAAGTGTATAATCTCATGGCCCCAAAATATTCTTTACACTTTTACGCCAGCCATAGATCCTTACCTTTCTGAGACCCCTCTGACAACAGACCCACAAAAAATCTAGTCATCACCACATGGACCAAACAAATTCAAGCAAGTCAGCACATAAGGACCCATCGAAGGAAGTTCTGACACCAACCAAGATCAGCGGTTGTCGTAAGATCGCGAGCCCTGACACAAACCCTTGCAAAGATACGTTAGTCGTTGATCCTCTGCAGATGTCAAAACCTCCTGACTGCTGAAAGGGGCTAGTCCCACTGATAGACCTCCACCTGTACTCAACCTTAGCCAATCACAAGCTACCAAAATGGATCCATGTAGCATCTATCCCTGACACAAGACCCACTGACATCGGCCACATGATAAAGCAAGATCTATGGCTGTTGCTATATAGCCATGATAAAACACGTGCATCTTGAGCCCTCGGTATAACGTCGACCACATGATCTGATCAGAACTTAACCTGCCAAAGAAGATGGCCCCACTGACAACCTACCGAATCAGACACTGCTGACGAATCAGGACCTACCAAATAAGATGAGGTGGCACCAGTCCCACTGACACGTTAAACTTTGTAGGTAGAAGAAATCAACGATTGTCGCAAGATCTGATGGAATCTTTTGGGGCCATAAGATCATGTGACCACTATTAGATCAAGAATCTTGTCTTGGCCGCTTGAACTAAGACCACCAACCAAATGGTAACCATTTGTAGGATCACTGAGTGTTAAGGGGTTAACCGTCGAGAATCAAAGACTTGGTGACTGAAGGATTTATAAAGGCATGTGCAAATTGGAAACTTAAGTGATCGGGAAAAAGGTAACATGAAAATATAACGCGGCCACAGGGTTTTTAGGGATTTTTTAGAATTTTTTGGATATAACAGCTACTTTTTCAAACCTTCAACTATAGACTAGCGAGATAACAAATTGCAGAGGCTAGAGAATAGGAAATAAATCCATGAAAATTTCATGGATGGTAGACAGGATGAAAACAAATGCCTTGAAATAGATTTTGGCCAAATTTGTAGAATAGGAAATTTAGGGAAACATTTTGGCGATTTCTACTAGATGTCAGCCTGCTAGACATGGAAAACCAGTGACCTTGATAATCCATTGGGCATGGGGTCATTCTAAACACAAAAACTCAAAATTCTCTTAGAGAGGCAGAACCGGACCTGTGCTCAGAGCACTTCTTGGAAAGTAGGAAAACTAGGCTAGAAAAAGGGAAAGAAAACAAGAAACACATATCTACAAGAATTTATAGGGAGGAGTTAACCTCAAAGCAAGGCTTCAAGTGGAATCCATTGACTGAAATTGGCAGGGCATCTCCTTCTAGAGTTGAAAGCTGAAAAGCATTGGTTCTCCTGCACTCTATTATAACAAATGGTCCACCCCAAAATGAATCAAACTTTGTGTCTGCCAGGCCTAGCTCTGAACTCATCCCATTTGAGGACTACATCCCCAACCTTGAAATCCCTGGCTCTAGCTCTTCTATCAAAATTCTTCTTTGTCTGAATCTAATGGAATTCCATATCTTTCATGGATTTATCTCTGAGTTCTTCTAATTCCATCAATTGAGCATATCTAATCTGTAAGGGATCTTCTTCATCAAACAAGGCATATTGAGTAACTAAGTCCAGAGCTGGTAGTTCTATTGAAATGGACAACTTAGCCTCTTTTCCATCCACTAACATTTAAGGAGAATTACCAATGATTTTCTTTGGGGTAATTCTGTCTAACCACAAGGTAGATTTGAGCTTTGTATGCCAATCTCTCTAATTATCTTGCAGGGTCTTCTTGATTATCCTAATCAAGTTCTTATTGGTGGACTCTTCCAAGCCATTGCCTTGAGGGTAATAATTTGAACTAGTATTCAGATAGATGCTATTCTTGACTACCCATTCTGAGACTTTAAGACCTGTGAATGCTAAGGCATTATTTGAGATGATGGAATCAGGAGCGCCAAACCTATGAACTATGTCATCATAAAAACTCAATACATCACTCTCATTTGCTTCTTTTAAAGGATTTTCCTCTGTCCATCTAGTGAAATAATTAGTTGTAGTAATTATCCATTTATGGCTTGCACTAGATGGGGGATTGATCATACCAATGAAGTCTATACCCCACTTCATGAAAGGTTGCTCTATTTTGATTGGTTGTAGGGGCAAGGCTACAAGCCTCTCTTTTCCTGCAAACATGGCACACTTGATTCATTTCCTAACATAATCATGACTATCCTTAAAGATAGATGGCCAATATTATCTAGCCCTCATGATCTTAAAAGAAGTAGTCCTAGGAGAAAAGTGACCTCTAGAAGGTCCATCATGAAACTCAAATAGGATGTTTGCTACCTTTTCTGAATCTATGCATCTTAAAAGGACACCACTGTGATCCTTTCTGAAAAGAACATCATCAATCAGCACAAAAGGAATAGATTGTAACCTATAATACCTCCTTTTTGCTGAATCCAAACCTGCAGGACATTGTCCTATCTTCAAGTAATTGATCATATTAGGCAACCAGCTTGTTGCCTTGGCTTGTTCTTATATAGAATGCACTACCAGAGATGCATCCATTTGCTCTGATTTCTTTGAACTTTCATCCCCTACCAAATGTTCAGAAAGACCTCTTCCTCTAACCAGCTTGGTAGTTTGAACATCAATGTCATATTCCATCACCGTGGTGATCCAACCAGCTCTTTTCTCATTTAGGTCCTTGGAAAGAAAAAACTCTTTGACACTTGGATGAGTAACTTTCAAATGTACCCTGCTATGAGTCAAAAAATATCTAAACTTTTTAAGGCTCTTCACCACAGCAAGCACATGTTTTCCTACAAAAGAGTATCTTTATTCATACTCTTCCAAACCCTTGCTAAAGAAAGCAATAGGCTACTCCAATCCATCTGCATTTTCTTGGGTCAACATTGCAGACATGGCATCATGACCTCCATAAGCATAAAGGATGAAATCCTTATTGAAATTTGGGTTTAAGAGGGCAGGAGCCCCTATCAAGGCCTCTTTGATAGCCTAGAAATTGACTTTCCCTTCTTTGATCCAAGCAAAAACTGAACTCTTCTTTAACATGGTTGTCAAAGGCTTGAGTAAATCTGCAATGTTAGGCAAGAACCTCCTAACAAAGTTAATCTTTCCTATGAAAGATTGGATACTTTTCTTATGATGTGGTAGGGGTAGCTCTAGGATAACTTCAATTCTCTCAGGATCCACTGTAATTCCCTCTTTGGCTACTACATATCCCAATAGCTTTCCTTCATGAACTACAAAAACACATTTCTCGGGATTAAGAGATATCCCAAATTCTCTACACCTTTCAAAAATCTTTCTTAAATGTTTGATATGATCTACTACATGCTTTGAATAGATAGTTATATCATCCAAGTAGACCAACACAAACTTGTACATGAGGCTCTTAAAGGCTATATCCATTGCCTTTTGAAATGTAGCACCTGCATTTGACAAACTGAAGGGCATCTTTTGATAAGCCATGGTTCCCCACTTGGTTGTAAATGCAGTCTTAAATTGATCCTCTTCATTTACCATGATCTGATTGTACCCTAAATAGCCATCCAATTATGAAAATCTCTTGGATCTAGAGATACATTGTAAGATTTGTTCCATAGAGGGTAGTGGATGGCAATCCTTTAATGAGGCCCTATTAAGATCCCTAAAGTCAACACATAACCTCAGCTCCCCATTCTTCTTCCTAATAGGACCAAGGTTGGAAACCCAACTAGTATGCTTAATGGGGTAGATGATACCACTTTCTATCAATTTGAGCACTTCTTTATGCCTAAGTGGCTCAAGCTTGGGATTAACAGGCCTTTGCTTTTGCCTCACTAGTTTGGCATTTGGTTCTAACTCAATAGTGTGCTGAGCAAGCGAAGGATCAAAACCTTTGAGGTCTTCATATTGCCATGCAAAAACATCACTGAATTCTTTGAATAACTAAGTGTAAGCTTCCTTTTCCAATTCAGTGTTCACTTTTCCAAATTGTAAGCTCTTACATGGTTCCAACTCTAGTTCAACACAATGTTCTTTTTGAACTACCAGGCCAGCTTTGTTTTTCTTGAATGCATCATCCTTTTTGAAGACATTATCTAAGGTGACAAGACCTCTAGGCATCTTATTGGACTTGAGTTATATCACTTGATCACCATGGTTTTGATATAGCCTATCTTGATTATACTCTGAAAAAACATCTTCTTCAAACAAGAATTGCAAAATTTGTTCATCATTGTCAAACACCTGCCAATTGACATCATTATCAGGAATAGAGGGTTTGACAATCACTTTGATATGCTGTTGATCCACTTCTTTTGAAATGCTATTTGGGATGTCATATTGGGATCCAACAGCAGCTAATCTATCTGCATTTTGATTTAACTCTCTAGGGATGGCAACAATATTGAAAGCATGGAAATCTTCAATTGCATCCCAAACTCTATGCTTGTATGCTTTCATGGTGTCTTCTTGGTTGCACTTATCCCTCTCACTTGGCTGACAACTAACTCACTGTCACCATAAACTTTTAAGGCCTTAAGCCCTCTTTTTCTAGCCCATTCTAGTCCATTGACTAGACTTTCATACTCTACAGTATTGCTAGTGTAGGAGAAACTGAATCTAAAGGCAATATAATACCTTTCTCCTTTTGGGGACACTAGCATAGCACCACCACCAGAACCATGTCTACTTCAGCTCCATCAAAAAATAGTTCCCAAACTTGATTGCTCTGATCTTTTGAATCAGTATCCTTTTTGAGAAGGCTTGGCTCTATGAAATCATTTTCTTGTATCAAATAACTTCCCAAACCAAAATCCCAAACAAGATTTTCTTGGACCTTTGAAGATATTTCATCTATAAGAATGTCAAGGATACTCGCTATCTTTGTGCTTGCTTCACTAATGGTTTGGAAGTCACTATCATCAAATATAGGGTAGTTCACATTGATGGTGTTGGATACATATGGCTCTATATGGTGTGCTACTAATGGTTCTAACTTAATGGTGACCTTGGTCCCATACCTTGTATGAAATAACATGTGAGACCAATCAAAAGATAGGTAGCCTCCTATCTTGGCTGTAAACTCCCTTGAAAGACATATAGAAATTAATGTAGGGAGATCTATGATATATATATCATGGAGGATGGAAAAATTAGGACTAGCATGTAGGATTAGACTGGTATCCTTAGCCACACCTATAGTATTAACTAAGGATCCATCAAGTTGGGTAACTTTTTTTTGGAAGGGCTCATATTTTAGTCCTAACTAGTCAGCTACTTTCTTAGGCATTACAGTGCTAGTAGCTCCACTATCTACCATACAATTATGTACTAAAGATTTTCCAATGATTAAAGATACATAAAAGGGAGGTGGCTTTGAGTTCCTACCTTGTGTGGCATTGTCATTGGAGTTGCTACTTGGAGCCTCCTTTTCTTGATTAGTGTTAACCAACACTGGCTTTGCAGCCTCTTTTACAGGTTGAGGAGTCGTTACTTCTAACATGGCCTTCTTCAAGATTTCAGGTTGTCCCGGAAGAGCCAAAGATTCCCACATGGACATGGTGACATTCACCTTCTTCATGTTGTCTACAATATTATAAGGTGTCATAGTGTGTACTCTTTGTTGTGTCTTTGGCATGATGGGCTCTACCTCTTTGGAATGTTGGCCTTCTTTACTTGTAATGACAGGAGTCTCCTTAGGTGTGATGGGAATAGCCTGCTACAGTGGCTCTATAGATGTAGTAGCTTTGGAGTTGGAATCCGCTCTCTCCATTTCTTGAGCTCTTCTTTTTACTGTTGTAAAGGTGACAAAAGTAGCCTCATCATTGACTCCATTGAAGTCTGGTTGCTCCCAATTGAAAAGGGTAGTCTCATTCTCTTGTGATTCTTGTTGAGGCACTGACCCACTGGATGAAACCTCTGATTGAGCTTGTGAGGCATTTTGAACCATTAGAGCCTGGTTCATCCATCCATTTGAACATGTAGCCTAATTATGAGGCTGATTACAAGGAAAACACCATTCATTATCCATAGCCATATTATTTTGACTAGGAACCACATCCCTCACTGGGTTTGCAGAGTTTAGAGGTGTAGGGTTATATGGTTGGAATGGTCTCTAATTGAAATTTTGCCTTTTTCCTTGATAGCCTCCTTAGTATGGTGGCCTATTTTTTTGATAAGGTTGCCCTTGATTTTGATATTGTTGATTAGGACCTCGGCCTTATGGCTGAAATGGTGGTCTGATTCCTTGACCTTGCTTCTTTAAATTTGTGACCTCCTTAGTCAAGGTCTGCAACAAGTTAGTCATTTCTTTCTGACTGCTTTGTTAGCTATTCTTCATTTCTTGTAGCTCTTGAGAGAAGCTTGTTGTTAACTCTTGACCACTAGTACTAGATTGAGGTTCTAATATGGTGGGAATAGGGGTAAATGGGGGTACTTGGGAAGGTGCAATGGGTTGAAGGCTAGGAAAAATGGGCATTGGAGGCCTTCTAGAAATCATGCTTGCTTGGATTAAACAATTTTCAGCCTTGACAGCTATGTCAAAAGCTTAGGGTAGAGAAGTACCACCCATAGACTGGATCATGACAGAAATTTGACCATTTAGACTTTGTAAATAGTATAGGAAGGCATGGTCAGCTGATGGTCTCACTGAGACTGGGATTCTATTCCATGTTTTAAGGAATCTACTATTGTAATCTATCATTTGTTCTTGAGGGTCTCTCTTAATAGTTGTTAACTGCTCAACTAGAGACAAATTATTTGATTTATCCTCAAAATGCTTACTTAATGCATCCCTTAACTCATCCCAAGAAGTAATAGAACCAACAGGCTGAGTTATAAACCATTCTAGAGCCTTACCTTTTAAAGAGGCTGCTAATAACTTTGTGGCCACATCTTCTTGAGTAATATTGTGTATGTTGCAGATGGTGGTCACATCTCTTATGTGTTCAAAAGCAGTAGTCTACCCTTCACCTATGAAATAAGGTATACTCTTAAGTGCCACCAAGGGCACATCATGATGTTGAGAAAAGTTTAGTGGACTACCCTGATTGAAAGGTGCAAAAGCAAACTATCTAGCCATTGTAGGAGTTGGAATCTGAAGATTTGCAACTATATGAGTTGTATTTGCTACTTGATTGGAATCTTCTTCTAGATCTCTGGTTAGAGATCTCCCTCTTCTTCTGGAATGAAAGGGAAAAGGTCTCCTTTCTGATGTATCAGGAGGTGTTGATTGAACTCTTCTTGCAGGAGATGTTCTTTGAGTTGACCTACCTTTATGATTTCTCTTTGAGGCAACTCTGAAAATTGGGTAGGCTTTGAGCTTCTAGTCTCAATCTTTCTCATAAAACTTTGAACAAGGTAGCCCGGATCCTTGAAATCAGTGGAGTCGCCAGATATACTTGATAGAAAAACCTCTAAAGGTCTATTTTATGCAATCTACATATCAGAGATAGCATATCTTTGAATTTGAATCTGATCTTGTAGTCCCACCGGGTGTGCCAGAATTGTTATACACTGAGTTTGTGCCTTTGTCTCAAGCTCTCTTGGTCTTGATAACTCAGTATAACATGGGAATCATCTCCAAGTTGTGGGACCTTTCCTAACTAAGATGAAACCTCCAGGTTCTAGGCTAGTTCCTCTTGGATAATCACCCTAATTTGCTTTGACATGAAAATAAAACTTTTGGAGGGAAAGGGATAGAACGAATGCTTGTAAGGGAAATGACTTGAAAGAAAACTACCTACTAGGTGATGCACCAAAACTAGGATTTGGATCTCAGTATGTAGGAATGAGATCAATGAAAAGCTCAGGTCTAGTAGGTCACAACTTACTGAATAGGCTTGCATAAATATTTCATAAGAGGACCTGAGAATAAGGCACAACTTATGACCTGCAAACAGACATTCACTTCTACAACTCAGTGTAGGATTGAGACAAGACTATTAAGGGGGCTGAGGTATACCCACAAGAACATCTAAATTAGATCAAACACAGTAACACACAAAATTGCAGAAAGCAAGAGGGATCAGGAATCCTAAAATAATAACTGAAAACATGCATATACTTTGATCCAATAAGAGATAATCCAAACAAGGAAGCATAGGGACATGAAGGATTATCACAAAATACCTCTGCAATATTCAAATCATCAATGGGAGAAATACAATTGTATGAGCCAGAGGGTAGAAATGATACCACAGATGGCCTTTAAGAAAAGGTGAATTTTCTTCTACAAATTGTCCAACTCCTTAGCACTAAAGGCTCCAAAATAATATATACATACTCTTGCATGCAAGCAAGAGTCAAAAACCTAACTAGGGTTACAAGATTTTACATAAAATATTCAAACCCTAAAGGTACACTGATTACTTATCATGAAAATCTATGAGAACACCGGTCATTAGATCAGATCTTTCCTTTTGCATGTTGATCCTATACTGAGCCCTCCTGCAAATATAATGACCTTGACCTATCTACCCACCTGCAACTCCACTAAGCCATGAAGGCTTCAAATCTGATCTTATTTCCCTGGAAGAGGTACTGCTTGCAAAAGGTGGCACCAACTCTTTTCATCACTTCTCAACATGGGAAAATGGCACAGTACCCTGCAACACTGACCAGCGGTCACCTCCATCACCCTCTCAACCACAACCATCCTAAGAATTAAACTCTTGAGCTAACTGACATCATGCATGGCCGAAAGAATTCAAAAACTATAGCGAAACCAGCAGAAAGTGTTCAAATTTTAAAATGTAACGGCTAGCAACAAACTTTAAAACATAACCGTCGATGAATAACCTTCCTGACAGATGAACGGCCCAGATGCACCCTTTAAAATAGTCTAAAACCCTTTCTGACAAGTCAACCACCACCGCAGCAGTTAGCAACCAATAGAAAATGAGCAAATCAGCATCTCTGGCAAGTCACCGGACCCACGTCCCATAGAACACCATTGGATGGCTGTCGCTATACTGCCATTGTAATGATCAAGCACTTTGAGCCTCTGGTATAATGATAGTCATGAGATCTAATTGTGTTTTACCTTCTTTAGAAATCCTTGACCCCACGGGCCCACTGACATTGGCCACATTACACATCAAACAACCAATCAAACTGCACCATTTTGAATACACATTACATCTATCAAACATCAGACCCACTACTTGAAATACCGATCTAACAGCGAGCGTATGATCTCGTGGCCCCAAAATATTCTTTACACTTTTACGCTAATTGTAGATCCTTACCTTTTTGAGACCTCTCTGACAACGGACCCACAACAAATCTAGTCATCACCACGTGGACCAACCAAATTCAAGCAAGTCAGCACATAAGGACCCACCAAAGGAAGTTCTGACACCAACCAAGATCAGTGTTTGTCGTAAGATCGTGAGCCCTGACACAAACCCTTGTGAAGATACGTTGGTCGTCGATCCTTTGCAAATGTCAGAACCTCTTGACCGTTGAAAGGGGTTGGTCCCACTGATAGACCTCCACCTGTACTCAACCTTAGCCAATCACAAGCTGCCAAAATGGATCCATGTTGCATATATCCCTGACACAGGACCCACTGACATCGGCCACATGATAAAGCAAGATCTACGGCTATCGCTATACCACCATGATAAAACACGTGCATGTTGAGCCCCCGGTATAACAATGACCACACGATCTGATCAGAACTTAACCTGCCAAAGAAGATAGCCCCACTAACAACCTACTGAATCAAACACCACTGATGAATTAGGAGCTGCCAAATAAGATGAGGTGGCACCAGTCCCACTGACACATTAAACTCTATAGGTAGAAGAAATCAGCGATCGTCGCAAGATCTGATGGAATCTTCCGGGGCCATAAGATCATGTGACCACCGTCAGATCAAGAATCTTGTCTTGGCCGCTTGAACTAAGACTGTCAACCAAATGGTAACCATTCGCAGGATCGCTGAGTGTTAAGGGGTTAACCACCAGGAATCAGAGACTTGGTGACTAAAGGATTTATAAAGGCATGTGCAAATTGGAAACTTAAGTGATCGGGAAAAAGGTAACATGAAAATATAATGCGGCCACAAGGTTTTTAGGGCTTTTTAAGAATTTTTTGGATATAATGGCTACTTTTTCAAACCTTCAACTGTAGACCAGGGAGATAACAAATTTTAGAGGCCAGAGAACAAGAAATAAATCCATGAAAATTTTAGGCATGGTAGACAGGATGAAAACAGAGGCCTTGAAATAGATTTTGGCCAAATTTGTAGAATAGGAAATTTAGGGCAACAATTACGTATATATATACATGTTTATATATACATACATATACATATGTGTGTGTGTGTGTGTGTATATACATATATATATATACATATATATATATATATATATATATATATATATATGTATGTATATATGTATATATATATATATATGTATATATATATATATATATATATATATATATATATATATATATATATATATATATATATCTATATATATAACTTAAACAAGGAAGAAGATTATGAACAATAAAATTTTCTAAAGCATCAATAATGAAAATGTACATTTATATGGAGTATACATCTATTTATATATAAGTATATATGCATATGTGTATATACATATTTCAACCATAAACTAACAAGATTTTTTTCTAAAGCATTTCTATGCATATGCTAATAGGAGAATACAAAGAATTTTATTTCCAATAGAAGTACATTGAAACTACTATAGACATTTCATAAAAACATTTACTAACAATGAAGGATGAAATTTTATTTTTCTTTGTGAGAGAGGGATTAAAAATATCAACTTGGTTTGCTTTTGAAATAGCATTGGAAGTCTTCTTTTCACATTCTCCTTTCTTCAAGTACATAGCAAGTAGAGAGATTTTCTAACATTCACTTACAATTGAATTTACAAGAATGATACATGCATCATAGGCATTTGCATAGCCTCTATTTTACTAACGTTTTCACACAAGGAACTTAACCATTTATAAAAAGTAAAAATCTGCAACTTAATAATACAACAAGACCGTATTTCTTCACTTTTTCTTCAACAAAATGGAAACCTCTTCAACCCAAAAACCTACAAATAACAAGCATTTGACCATGGAGGCTCATCTCCCAAGCTAGGCCATTTCATGGCCACCCTCGAGCTTGGGGAAACAAAGATGGATGGGGTAACACTCATTCCTAAAACACACATTTACATACAAAAACCACCAAATAAAAACCTTACATAAAATTCTCTTTTTCCAATGGATTTCATAATGGGTCACCTTGGATCCATAAAAGGGGTGAAAGTGGAAATGAACCCATAATAGGATAATCCATAAAAAGAAACAATGTCTTCAATAAGGCTCTACACCATACACATGATGTCTTCACAAGGCTATTACAAAACCACCATGTCCTTCCATTTCCTGGATACAAAATAAAATCCCCTTATGGTTCCCAAATGTGTATTAGAATATGATGGTAACATGAAGCCCATACATCCATGTCATATCCCCTTCTTCCATGAGGAAAGACTCTACACTATTTGGGCATTCCCAACTAAAAACCCTTCACCCTCAAGGCTCTCTTCTCTCCCAAGGGTGAGTCAAGCCTTACACACCCCAACAAATAAAAAAAAAACAAAGATAAAACCAACAAAAAGACATAACATGAAGCCATGAAAACAAGCTTGAAAAGCTTCACAAATTCATCTATTAAAACTTCACAAAATCTACACATACAAACATGAAGTAAAAAAACTAGCATTCCATGATAGGAGCACCAAGCTTGCTCCAAGTTATGGAAATGAATTTTGAGTAGAGCTCCCTTCCTACAAGTCTTTCCTTATTTTTCTAAGTCTACCAAAAACCTTCTAAGTCCACAAGAAGTCTCCCAAATTGGATAGTGGGCAATCAACCTACCAAATTCCTCTCCATCCTACTAAAAGGAAAACCCTACCTAACATCCTACCTAACGTCAAATATTATTGGACACACTATCCAAGGGTTCTCTCTCCAATAAGAGGGAATTTCAAATCTGAAAGAAAGGAATACATGGCACACATCTCAAATTCTTCACTTTCTAAAAAGGCATTTTTAGAAGAGGAAAAAATTGGATAAAATCATTGTTACAAGTAGTGGTTGTCATTGCACCAAAAGATTGACCTGTTAATGCCTGATACAACCACTAGACTTATAGAAGACATGAGAGGTGATTAAGCCATGTCACAAATCTTGAGGGGAGCGCTGACCATTATGCCAACAATCTCCCACTTAGCGTTACCCGAGGGGATTTGAACCTGTGACCAAGCTCTGATACCACTTTTTACAAGTATTGGTTGTCATTGCACCAAAAGATTGACATGTTAATGCCTGATACAACCACTAGACTTATAGAAGACACAAGAGGTGGTTAAGCCATGTCACAAATCCCAAGGGGAGCGCTGACCATTATGCCAGCAATCATCCTATTGGTCAAAATTTGACCCTCAACCCAAAGTGCACCTATGGGGTTATCTTATTTTAACCCTAACTGACCTCTAGGACTACATTTATCCCATCAAAAGTGCACTAAGAGTTGACCTATAAAAATTCAAAACAAGATTTGTTCACATGGCTCAACAACCAAGATACCTAACCTTGGGATTCTACAAGGTGATTCAAAGGTGAATAACAACCAATAAAAAATTACTTGGCCATGCCAACTCACATACACATATTTCAATTGACACCACATAAGGTCACAACACATCTCTTCACACATGGCATACCAAGTGGACATAAGTATAAATTAAAATAACACAATAATAATAAATATTCAAACATTACTTTTACAGCATTAGTACATAACAACGAGGTTATTTCTCCCTTTGGAGTTAACCTTGGCTTAACATGATTTTCACATACATCCATCTTTGATTTCCCCTCATTTTAATTCCATGGTCAATTTCATGTACAGTAGGCCAAATATCAATAGCTCATGAAAGATCAATGACATACATATAGAAATGTAACATAATGATCACATAACATATATCATATAATCTAATCGTATTTCACATCATATGAAATTCACTAAATCACAAGAATGGATTTGCTCAATTTTTATTAAATTTTAACATCAAGATATTTTAAGAACACATCTATCTCAAATACCCTAAATAATTTACATGGTTCATATCACATAAAGATTTTCCTTGGGTTCACATTTTTTGCATCAGTATAAACTTAAAAAATAATACTCAAAATTATATAATTCATCAAATACCATAACAATAAGGCCTATAAATCAAACATAGAAATATGTCCTAAATCATTATCCACATAATCAAGGACCATCACATAATATCAAAATATGAAATTCATGTCCAGAGAGTCTAATATATCAAAATAATGTATCATCATAAGAATCATAGGGTGGAAAAGTCAGCTATGCAATGATGGTACGGGGTGAGGCCTCTCTCTCTCTCTCTCTCTCTCTCTCTCTCTCTCTCTCTCTCTCTCTCTCTCTCTCTCTCTCTCTCTCTCTCTCTCTCTCTCTCTTACCATAATTATAGTCATATTTCCCATTATCTTCATCTCTACCTCCACCTCTCTCTATATATTTCTTCTCTATCCCTATATATTTATCTCTATTTTAATCTTTTGTTTTTTTTGTTTATCTCTAGATACATCTCCATCTCTCTATTTTGTCTATATATACTTACATGAGAAGTCATTGCATCAAGGGTATACCTAATTCTAATACATGTATTTTGAAAATAGTCAAACAAGAGAGAAATGATTGTTTACATCTACTCCAATTATTTTCCACTCGTTAATATGACTATCATTTCCCCTTAAAGAAATCTATATGTAAGAGAAGGACCATGATTTAATCACTTTGGTTTGTGAAATCAAGTCTATAAGGAAGATGATTGAATAAAGTTTCACTATTGTATTTGACTCCAAATTCTAATGGATGTTTGTTGACATATCGAGAAACTTTTGTCGGATTACCAACAAAATATCCATACAAATTTCATCACTAAAATTGTCACGTTGACGATGAAAACAACTTTGTCGGAACCATGACCAAGTATCATCAAATAGTGCCGTGGTAAATGAAACCATTTTTCATTGGAATATCGATGAAAAATTCATCCATTGTGCGATGAAAATAATCATAAAGTATTATAAAAATGTATCTTTAAAAGAATAAAAAAAGAACCAAAATTTTGTCTATACTCTAATGATATTGACCAAACTTTTCATTGACATTACGATAAAATTATCATCACTTGTGTTAGCACGTGCCAAAAATTTCATGGCTTTAGCAATTTTCTGCCGGTCTCTGCAATTGTTTTTAGGTCCCTGGCATAAACCCTAAGGCAAAAAATTTCAAAAATCTAGCCGTTGGGTCTAAAAAAATTTTAAAATACCTTGGCCTTGTTCTAAAGTTGCATTACCTTTTTAGGGTGACTTAAAACTTTAAATCCGCATGTGCTAATTAAAATGACCAGCTTCAGGTTCGCGGTTAGGTTTTTCATGTGTTGGTCGGGTCCCCTTTAATTCTTCCTAAGTCTTAAGTTTCCCTGGCTGTTTTATTTTCCTAAGTTCCTCGGCATTGATTTTCCCTATGTCCTACCCTTTAATACTTCCTAATGTTTTGGCTTTGTATTTTCCTGGGTCTAGCTCTCTGACACCATCTCCATCCGACGGTGGGCGTATCTTCTCATGAGATGTGTCAAAGGCTTGTGAACTTAAGATGTCTGTTGATTCTCCTTTATGACAGAGCTTCTCAAATAGGTGGGTCCACTGCCATGTTGGCATAGTTGACATTCTCTCATTGGTCCGTGTGTTGCTGAGAGGGATCCTATCAGTGGGGCTTGCAGTGAAGGCTTTTCAATCTACGGTCAGTGCATGATCTTAAGGAATATTCTTCCCCTTTGAGATCATGCACCATCCATTGATTTTGAATCTTACTCAGCACCTGTCAGTGGGACCTGGTTTCTGGATGTGTCAGTGGGTCCTGATCCTGTCAGTAAATCAATGAACGGTGTATAATCTTATGGGTTTTGTCAGAGGCTTAAGATTATGTGCCATCTGTTGATTTTGTTTCTTGTTAGTAGGTTGTTAGAGATGGGAGGAGATTCTTCATCTGACGGTTGGTGTGTAAGTGCATAGAATCTTCCAAGCGGCTTAACGTTCTCAATGGGGCCATTTTCCAGGTGGTGTGGGATTGTTCAAATTTTATTGGTCGACATGGATGATGCAGTAGGGTGGGGTCATTGTCAGAGAGATCAATGATGAGGACATGATCTACAGTCTGCGTAAGTTCTCATGAGTTTTGTCAGAGCTATGAGATCTTACGCCTACTATCTGATTATAGGGCTTAGGTGGGTGGGTTCTTTTTTAGTGTGACCGAGCATGAACCATGAATGATGTAGTGACAAATGGCATAAAGAGGGCCCAGGTGGGGTCAAAAGGTTTAGCGATCCAGATGAATGAGGTTAGCGGTGCCGACAAATTTCAAAGGCTTCCCTCGTTCACATGAATTAGCGGTGCTTCTCTAAGTGTTTTAGTGGTTCAGTGAACAAGTATTCACAGAATCGCTAAACTTAATGGTGGAGAGATAAAGTGTTTTGCGAACTGGCAGAAACCTTTGTCACCAATTCGCTAAATTTGACTGGGGCCCTTTTAAGATGTAAATCATAAAGCTCGCGAAACATTAAGATCGAACGGTCATGACTTAAAGTGAACCTGATTTCAAATATAGACCGTCAATTTGCTAAAAGTGCCATAAAGTAGCCGTTTGATTTCAAATTCAAATTTTTGAAGGGTTTCCTACGACCAAAAGGACTAGAATTCAATGCAGAAGTGACTGGTGTTGGTGAGAGATCATCTGTTTGCCATTGCAGTGTGGTCCAGGGTGTTGAGTGATCATCTATAGGGTTTGTACTATGTGGTTTTGTGCTCAAGGCATGTTGCAGGGTTGACATTTTGAGTGTTGTTCATGATTCTCAATACCTTCACAGAGAAATTTTCATGATTGAGGATCATTCCAGGATTTTCTTTCTCCTAGTTGCCTAGGTTTCCACCCCTGTAATAACTTTTTGACCATTTCCAGTTGGTTGGGTGGGTGAAACCCTAACCCTATGTCATCTGTAGCTTGTTTCATTCTCTTTGAGAATTCCAAGATGACTAGGGAGTATAAGTTGCATAAATTTTGTTTTTGTAGGGGTTCCAAACTTTCTTTGGTCCCAGCTGGTTGTTGATAGTGTTATACTGATAGAGGAGCTAGATTTTGTATTTTTTCCTATCTTTGTGTTGTTTTGATTGTATATTGATCCTGAATATGTTAATAAGGATGTTATTGAGTTCCAATCTTGCATTTGTGCATGTCTTCTTGTTTCGGTTCTAAGCTCATATATGTTAATGTCACAAAGTGTATTAGCATATGGTAAACAAAGAGTATTGTAAAGTCATCTCTGAGTTCCTAACAAAGTTAGGATTAAAGTCTTTTGGGTGGGTTCAATGAGTTTGAAACCAAGCAGGAATTTGATGTCCTTGTGTTTGAGGGAGAGGGGTAATAGGCAAAGCACTTATCCTAGATTCAGTTGCATTTGAATTAAGGTATTTAGCTGATGTATGTAATTGGGTGACTCTTTGCCCTAGGTTAAGGCACTGGTCCATCCTCTGGAGGCATTTCATTGTCATCAACCACACACACAAACATTCAAATGATAAAATCTTAAAGTATTTAGTAAAGAGTATATAGTTAAATATCATTTAGTGATTCCTTTCAAGAAGTGAATCAAGGGTACACCCACCTGAGCAATAAGGCTCAAAGTGTAGGAGGATCTCTCTTGATCCTTGTTAATTGGCCCTCTTCCTTGTAGACTTTGGAGTGGTGATAGAGTCAAAGTTATATCAAAGTTATCCATCAAAGTATAAATCTACAAGTTGAAGATCAAAGGGAACTCCCAACAAAATGGCAACTCCATTGGGGAGGACAACAATGAAGCAGTATATCTATTAGGACTTCTGGTTGGGACAACATTGTAAAGTCAAAATCTTTTGTTGACCAAATAGATATAAAGGTTGTAAGTGCACTCTTGTTTTCCTGTTGTATTTCAAGTAAATATTTCCCATCTAGGTGGGTAGCGACTCAAAAAGGTTAAGAACCAGTGCTATATATTGTAAATCATGGACAAGAGGAGGAATACTAGGTCCTTTGTCAGAAAGAATTCAGAGGTCACTCTGGAGTAATTGCCTAGACAGGAGAAGAAGATTTGGATTAGAAGGAATGGTGAGTCTACTAGTGCTCCCATTAGAGAACAAAGAAGTACTAGAGGTAGAGCACCACATGTTTCCTCAAGTGAGGAAGCTTCATAGGAAAGAGTTTCTAGATTAGATGGTGGTCGCTCTAAAAATAGATTTTATGTTACCCCAGAAGCTATATTTTAGGAAAAAGGTCCATTCCCTACAGGTCAAGATGAACAAGCTAGAGAGATGGGTTTGGAGATTGATTTAGATCTTGATGAGGACAATTTCAGAAGAGAACCCATGAGACCAAGGCAAGTCCACTTCCCATATCAAAATCTTACTGATATGGATGTGTCATCAGGTTCTGATGACATTATGGTAGATCTTGATGATTTAAATGCATTGAGGTTGTAGTTGGCAGAGTAGGATGCCATACATAAGAGGTTACAAGAGGAGAGAGAGGCTGAAAAGGTGAATGCTCTAATAGAAAGATAGTCTCTCCTTAGAAAGATTAATGAAATGAAGGAGAGAAACAAGATGCTTGCTTCTGCTCCTAAAACTTTGTAGCATGATGTCTTTGGAGATCTTGATACCTTGAGGAGTGAGCAAGAGCGCTTACTGCAAGATCATGAATTTGATAGGGAGGGCTCTGTGGTTAGACAAGTGCAAAGTTATGTCCCTTTGCCTAGAGATAAAGATGGGTGTGAGATCACTAGGCCCGATGTTGCCGCCAGTGACAAAGGAAAGAAAAAGATGGTGGAACATCAAACGAGTAAATCATTGACAATACCCAAGGTCCCACCACCCAATTTAAATAAGGACACAAAAATGGAGAGAAGAAGAAAAGAAGGTGAGGACCTTGCAAGAGAATTAGAGAGGGCTGAAATTGAAGCTTCCATTGTAGAAAAAAGAAGAAAGATCCAGTTCTTGAAGGTTTCATCAGCTAATGCTCTTGGTCCATCTACTACTGAACTAGGTATGCCATCTATGACTACTACTATTCCACTTAGTAATGCTACTAGTTCAATTCCTTCTTCATCTACTAGGATAGGTGTTGATCCTAGGCAGCAGTCAAATGCACAAATAAATGTAGATGCTAATGTTGATCCTAGGGTTAACACTAGTTCAAGTTTTCAAAGAAGACCTATGCAATTAGAAGGCTATAGGCCAATTAGTTTTGATGGAATTCCTGGTTACCCGAATGTTGTTCCAAATGATATTAGAGATAAGGTACCTAAGTTTTCTAGTAATAATGCTATTAGTTGTGAAGATCATCTTAGGTTATTTGTTGATATGCTTAATGATTATGAGGTAGAGCATGAGGATGTGGTCATGAATTTATTTGTTCAATCTCTAATGGAGGATGCTAGAGATTGGTTTAAGAGACTTCCTGACAAATGTATTGATACTTGGGACTCTTTTGAGAGATTTTTTAAAGAGCAGTATGGTGATAGGCCTAATGCTAGTTTCATGTTGAATGAATTCAATACCATAAGGAAAAATCAGAATGAGACTGCAGCTGAATTCAACATGAGATTTCAGAAGGGTATGCATAAGTTGTTCCAAGTTATGCGGTTAGATGACAATGTCTATCTGACCACATACTTCAATGCATTTGATGGAAAGATGGGATATTTGTTTAGGGACAAAGAACCAAGAAATCTTAGGGATGCTTTTAGGATTGTTGTCAATATTGAGAACAATATGAAAATATCAAGAAAATTGGGTGGAAAGAGAGATGACCCAAATTTGTTTGGGGACAAGAAATACAAAAAGGAAAATGATAAGAATGTTGGAGCTAGGAGGCAAGAAGAAGATAAATTGGATAAGGTGCTCAATGCATTGAAGGATTTGAAGGCCCCTGCAAATAGGAACATCAGTGCTCCTGCCAATGAGAGGCCTCAGTTCAACAACAATTTTAACAAATAGAAGAGATTGCAAAACTACCCCTACAACACCCAATGGAAGGATGGCAAGCCTATTGTCACTACTGTGAGAGGAAACAATGATAGAGGTGTCCCTGAACCTCTATAAAAGGCTTCAATAAATGTCATGGAGGACATACCTTGGTGTGTTGCATGCCAGTCCCCTCATTCTACAGAGCATTGTGTGGTTGCACATTCTATGGCTGCAAATCAAGATTGTGGCAATGAGGAGATAGATCAAGAAGAAGATCAAGATGATGTTGGATGCAACATGGCTTCTTCATATCTAGGATATGAAGATGATTCTAATTTTGATGAAGAGGCAGATGTAAATGTAAAGAGACACAATCAGGCCCTTTTTCATCAAGAATTTTTTTCTGATAGTGAAGACATTAATAGGAAGACATGTAACATGAACTCTTCTTCTGAGCCAGTAAATTTAAGAAGACCTTCTAGAGAAGAGATGCATAGGATTACTGTAGAAATGATTTCCCAAGTGCAAACTGGAGGCATGGTGGCAAGGAATGCAAATGAGAAAGCTGTAGGAATGTTTATAAAGAGTACCAACTCTGGAGAATCTAATGAGAATGAATCAAAAGGTCATCACATGGTGAAATTCAAGAATGTAAAAGGTAAGAATTGTGAGCCTAAGGGAGTTGGAATTGAAAAGATTTCTAGTGAGATTGAGAGGCCAGTTAACACAATGGCTAAGATTGAAAAAATAAGGGTGGCCAATACACCTAATGTGTTAGATAAGCAAAAGGATATTAAGGCAGTGCAGATTGAGATTCCTTCTTCTGCTCCTATTGATATGTTATCTGTATTGTCCCAAATTATAGTTAAGGTTCCATTGTCAAAATTATTGAGGATCCCTGAACACAAAGATAGAGCTATTGCATGGGTAGGTAATGTTCATAAAAATGATGTTGCGTGCAATGGATCTTAGGATAAGACTTTGAAAGGTGTTTCTACTTAGGGAATTGTGTCTCAAATTCCTCCAATATACTTGGATAGTTCTGTCAATGCCAGCCTTGAAAATATTTATCCATTCTTCTTAAGTGTTCTTGTGAATGGAATGAAGTTGAGAAATTGTATGATTGATAGTGGTGCCTCTAATACTATCATGCCTTTCAAAATCATGGAGAAGTTGGGCCTTAAAGTTGATATAGTGCAAGGTAGATGTTGTGCAATGGATCAGAGGGAGGTACTAATTATTGGGACTATCAATGCAATGCCATATAGGTTGGCAGCATATCCAGAGAAAGAGCTAATAATGAGTGTTTTGGTGGTGGATATCCCTCCTCATTATGGGATGCTGCTATCTAGAAGGTGGAGTGCTACCATGGGTGGAAGTTTATAGTGTGATCTATCCTATGCCACTTTCAAGATTGATGATTAGTTTGTCAAGATTGAGCGAGAGCCAAGAGTATGCCACATGATTGAGAGAAATATTGATAATGAAACTACATGTTTTGTGGATATTGATATTAATGCTTTTAGGGTAGAGATCCTTGTATTTGAAGAGGAACCTATTTTGTCACCTATCTCTATTGAGGTAAGTGTTAATTTTGTGAAGGGTGATTTGTGGGTAATGTACTTTGATGGTGCAAATTGCAAAAATGGTGCAGGAGCAAGTATTTTACTTATTTCTCCTGATGGAAACACCTACAAGTTTTCTTTCACATTGACTTTCTTTTGTACCAACAATATAGCGGAATATGAGGCTTTGTTGTTAGGATTGAGGTTGGCACAAAAGCATGGTATTAAGTGTTTAAGTGTTGTTGGTGATTCTAAGTTGGTGGTGTCCCAAGTTAGGTCAGTATATGCTTCCAAGAACAAGAGGTTAAAACAATATAGGAATGCAGTTTGGGATTTGATTGAACATTTTGATGCCTTCAATATTGAGTGGAAGGATAGGAGTAACAATAAGATGGCTGACTTGTTAACCAATATTGCAGTCAATCCCAATGATATTACATTTTCTGGTATCTCTAAAGTTGAAATTCAGGCTAGGCCTAGCATACCAGATAATATTGAGAATTGGCAAGTTTTTTATGATGATAATGATATCTTGAAGTTTATGGGTTGTGAGGATCAGTATCATGGTTAGGAATTTGATTGTTTAGCCTTGGTTGAGTTAGTAGAAGGAAGGGAGGTTGTCTTTGGCAATGAGGTCATTCAACTTAGAACTAACAAGGTGCCCAAGGGGCTTGTTGTTTTGGAGACTGTCTTTGATAACCAGGATAGAGTTCAAAAGAATATCAAAAGAGAAGATCATGCTGATCTAGAGGAGATAAATTTTGGAACACATGAGGCACCTACGAAGGTATACATTGGTAGAGATATATCTCAAAAGGTAAAGAAATCTTTGATTGAATTATTGAGAAAATTTAGGCATGTTTTTGCATGGTCATATGATGACCTAAAGGTTTATAGAGAAGATTTGTTTCAGCATATTATTCCATTGAAAGAAGATGCTAAACCTTTCCAGCAAAAACAAAGGCCTATTAATCCCACATTGGCACCCAAGATGCAAGAAGAGTTAATGAAGATGAGAGATGCTAGAATTATCAATCCTATAAGGCATTCTTCTTGGGTGTCAAACCTTGTTCCTGTGAGAAAAAAGAATGGTGACATCAGGCTTTGTGTGGACTTTGGGAATCTGAACATCAGCTCATTAAAGGATAATTATTGTTTGCCCAATATGGAGGCTATGTTGCAAAGAGTAACTAGATCAGAATTGATGTCTATGATGGATAGTTTCTCTGGCTATAATCAGGTCATTCTCAAGGAATCAGAGCAATTCAAGATAGCTTTCACAACACCTTGGGGGACAAATGTTTATGTGAGAATGCCTTTTGGCCTCACAAATGCTGGTGCTACTTTTCAGAGGGAAATGGATGTTGCCTTTTCAAATTTCATAAATGATTTCCTTGTTGTATATCAAGATGATCTAACTACTTATTTGAAGGAGGAAGAAGACCATTGCACTCATTTAGAAAGAATATTTATGAGGGCCTTGGAATTTGGCATTTCTTTTTAACCAAGGAAATGTGCTTTTGGTGTCATTGAAGGTAAGTTGCTTGGCCACTTAGTTGGGAAGCAAGGAGTGAGAATTGACCCTGAGAGGGTAGCAACCATTGATAAAATTCAGAGACCAAAGAATGTTAAAGGAATTCAGTCCTTCTTTGGTCAGGTCAATTTCTTAAGGAGGTTTGTGAAAAATTTTGCAGAGGTTACTAGACCTATTTCTAAGATGTTGAAGAAGGGATCTGCAATCAATTGGGAGGGTGAGCTTGATGAGGCTTTCAAAAATATCAAGCAGGCTATCAAAGATGCACCAGTGCTTAAGGCACTTGATTATAATGTCCCAATGCATATGTTTTCCTTTGCATCTTTTCACACTATTGCTGCAATTTTGTTACAAAAGAATAAGGATGGTTTTGAGCAGCCTATTGCATTTTTTAGTAAATCTTTGCAGGCTGTAGAATTGAAGTATGACATAAATGAAAAACAGGCTTATGCACTTGTGAAGACAATCAAGGCTTTTAGGTGTTACTTGATGGGAGCAGCTGTGATTGCTTTTGTGCCAAGTGCAGCTGTGAAGGATATTTTCTCATAGCAAGAGGTGTCTGGAAGAAGATGCAGATGGATTAATAGGATCCAAGAATTCAATGTTGAGGTCCAGATTACTAAGTTGGTTAGAGAACAAGGATTGGCAAAACTGATGGCCCAATCCAATCTTGATGCAAATCAGGTAAATCATTCTGAAATTGATTACACATGTGACATGGATGATTGTATCTGGTATCAGGATATCATCTATTACTTGAGAAACATGAAATGTCCAGATAGAATGAATGATAATCAAAAGAGGACATTAAAATTATAGGCCATCAAGTATGTAATTGTGAAGTGTAAATTGTATAGAAAAAATTTGGATTGCATACTTTTGAAGTGTGTACATGAAGACCAGGCTAATAAGTTGTTGAAAGAAATGCATGAGGGAGTTTATGGTGGGCATTATATGGGTAAAACAACTACTCATAAGATCTTGAGAGTAGGATTCTAGTGGCCCATAATCTTCAAGGATGCAGAATAGTTGGTGAGGAGGTGTGATACTTGTCAAAGGTTCTCTGGTAAGCTTAAATTTTTAGGTAATGTTCCATTAAGACCAGTAGAAGTTTAGGCTCCTTTCCAACAATGGGGAATTGATTTCATAGGGGAGATACCAAACAAGTCAAGTGGAGGACACTCATGGATCTTAGTTGCCACTGATTACTTTACAAAGTGGGTAGAAGCTATACCTACAAGAAATGCAACTAGTAAGGTGGTAATTGATTTTATGATGAATAATATTGTTACAAGGTTTGGGTGCCCTGAGAGAATAGTAAGTGATAATGCCATGTGCTTCAGGTCTGCTGAATATAAGGACTTTTGCGAAGGTTTGGGAATTCATATTTCTAATTCCTCACCTTATCATCCACAAGGAAATGGTCAGGCAGAATCTACTAATAAGAGTTTGATTAAAATATTAAAGAGAATTCTTGACAACAATAAGAGGGCATGGAATTCAAAGCTTCCATTAGCTCTATGGGCTGATAGGGTAACTATGAAGAGGGCAATTGGTTGTGCACCATTTGACCTAGTATATGGAATTCATGCAAGAATGCCTCAAAATAACTTATTGGAAATGTATAAATTTGTTCAGCTATATGATGATTACATAGATGATGAGATGTAGTTTAGAATTGAGGACCTCATTAGGTTGAATGAGACTAGAAGAGAATTAGTTGCAATGAATGCCAAATTACAGTTGCAGGTTAAGAATTTATATGATAAGAAGACTGTTGACAGAAAGTTTGAACCTAGTGATTTGGTGTTAGTTTGGAATGCCAGACTGGAGGATAAGGGGAAACATGGTAAATTTGATCCAATCTGGCTAGGGCCATATCTAATTCATGAGAAATGGGGCCAAGATTCATACATTATCAAAGAATTAAATGGTGATATTCAGGAATTGCTAGTTCATAGACAATTCTTGAAGAAATACTTCAATTAAGGTATTCTATTTTCCATGACCAGTAGTTAGGTTTGTACATTTTGTAAATTCTGTAAATAAGCTGCTTGCCCCTGCCCTGTTTTGTCCTGGTCTGTTAGTTTTTGGTCCTGTTGCCTGCTCTGCCTTGCTTGTTCCCTGTTGTCCACAATTTTTCCAGTGGGATGGTCTACTTTAAACCAGTGATTCTAAGTCCTTGCTATGCCTGTAGGAGGCATACATCCCTAGATAGAGCCACTGTTAGCACGTACCAAAAATTTCATGGCTTTAGCAATTTTTTGCTGGTCTCTGCAATTGTTTTTAGGTCCCTGGCATAAACCCTAAGGCAAAAAATTTCAAAAATCTAGCCGTTGGGTCTAAAAAAATTTAAAAATACCCTGGCCTTGTTCTAATGTTGCATTACCTTTTTAGGGTGACTTAAAACTTTAAATCCACATGTGCTAATTAAAATGACCAGCTTCAGATTCATGGTTAGGTTTTTCATGTGTCGGTGGGGTCCCCTTTAATTCTTCCTAAGTCCTAAGTTTCCCCCACCATTTTATTTTCCTAAGTTCCTCAGCATTGATTTTCCCTATGTCCTACCCTTTAATACTTCCTAATGTTTCAGCTTTGTATTTTCCTAGGCCCGACTCTCTGACACCATCTCCATCCAATGGTGGGCGTATCTTCTCATGAGATGTGTCAGAGGCTTGCAAACTTAAGATGTCTATTGATTCTCCTTTGTGATAGAGCTTCTCAAATAGGCAGGTCCACTGCCATGTTGGCACAGTTGGCATTCTCTCATTGGTCCGTGTGTTGCTGAGAGGGATCCTGTCATTGGGGCCTACAATGAAGGCTTTTCAATCTATGGTCGGTGCATGATCTTAAGGAATATTCTTCCCCTTTGAGATCATGCACCATCTATTGATTTTGAATCTTACTCAGCACCTGTCAGTGGGACCTAGTTTCTAGATGTGTCAGTGGGTCCTGATCCTATCAATAAATCAATGAATGGTGTATAATCTTATGGGTTTTGTCAGAGGCTTAAGATTATGTGCCATCCATTGATTTTGTTTCTTTTCAGTAGGTTTTCAAAGATGGGAGGAGATTCTTCATCTGATGGTTGGCGTGTAAGCGCATAGAATCTTCCAAGCCTTTCAGATCTTGCGCCAACCCTCCAATCTTCTAGGCGGCTTAATGTTCTCAGTGGGGCCATTTGCCAGGTGGTGCGGGATTGTTCAAATTTTATTGGTTGACATGGATGATGTGGCAGGGTGGGGTCATTGTCAGAGAGATCAGTGATGAGGACATGATCTACGGTTTGCATAAGTCCTCATGAGTTTTTTCAGAGCTATGAGATCTTACACCTACCGTCTGATTATAGGGCTTAGGTGGGTGTGTCCTTTGTTAGTGTGACTGAGCATGAGCCATGAATGATGTAGTGATAAATGGCATAAAGAGGGCCCAGGTGGGGTCAAAAGGTTTAGCGGTCTGGATGAATGAGGTTAGCGGTGCTGACAAAGTTCAAAGGCTTCGCTCGTTCACATGAATTAGTGGTGCTTCTCTAAGTGTTTTAGCGGTTCAGCAAATAAGCATTCACAGAATCACTAAACTTAATGGCGGAGAGATAAAGTGTTTCACGAACTGGCAAAAACCTTTGTCGCCAGTTCGCTAAATTTGACTGGGGCCCTTTTAAGAGGTAAATCATAAAGCCTGTAAAACATTAAGATCAGATGGTCACGACTTAAAGTGAACTTGATTTCAAATATCGACCGCCGATTTGCTGAAAGCCCCATAAAGTAGCCGTTTGATTTCAAATTCAAATTTTTGAAAGGTTTCTTGCGACCAGAAGGACTAGAATTCAATGTAGAAGCGACTGGTGTTGGTGAGAGATGATCTATTTGTCATTACAGTGTGGTCCAAGGTGTTGAGTGATTGTCTGCAGGGTTTGTACTGTTCAGTTTTGTGCTCAAGGCATGTTGCAGGGTTGACATTTTGAGCATTGTTCATGATTCTCAGTACCTTCACAGAGAAATTTTCATGATTGAGGATCATTCCAGGATTTTCTTTCTCTTGGTTGCCTGGGTTTCTACCCTTGTAATAACTTTTTGACCATTTCCAGTTGGTTGGGTGGTTGAAACCCTAACCCTAAGTCATCTGTAGCTTGTTGCATTCTCTTTGAGAATTCCAAGATGACTAGGGAGTATAAGTTGCATAAATTTTGATTTTGTAGGGGTTCCAAACTTTCTTTGGTCCCAGCTAGTTGTTGATAGTGTTATACTGATAGAGGAGCTAGATTTTGTATTTTTTCCTATATTTGTGTTGTTTTGATTATATATTGATCCTAAATATGTTAATAAGGATGTTATTGAGTTCCAATCTTGCATTTGTGCATGTCTTCTTGTTTCGGTTCTAAGCTCATATATGTTAATGTCACAAAGTATATTAGCATATGGTAAACAAAGAGTATTGTGAAGTCATCTCTGAGTTCCTAACAAAGTTAGGATTAAAGTCTTTTGGGTGGGTTCAGTGAGTTTGCAACCAAGAAGGAATTTGATGTCCTTGTGTCTAAGGGAGAGGGGTAATAGGCAAAGCACTTATCCTGGATTCAATTTCATTTGAATTAAGGTATTCAGCTGATGTATGTAATTGGGTGACTCTTTGCCCTAGGTTAGGGCATCGGTCCATCCTCTGGAGGCATTTCATTGTCATCAACCACACACACAAACATTCAAATGATAAAATCTTAAAGTAGTTAGTAAAGAGTATATAGTTGTATATCATTTAGTGATTCCTTTCAAGAAGTGAATCAAGGGTACACCCGCCTGAGCAATAAGGCTCAAAGTGTAGGAGGATCTCTCTTAATCCTTGTTAATTGGCCCTCTTCCTTGTAGAATTTGGAGTGGTGATAGAGTCAAATTTATATCAAAGTTATCCATCAAAGTATAAATTTGCAAGTTGAAGATCAAAGGGAACTCCCAACAACTTGTACAACAACTACGTCAGACATTTTTTTTTATTGAATGGGTTTCATCAAAATTGTGATGAAACCTATAGTTTTTTTTTAAAAGATTACAATCCAATTGCATTAAAAATCATGCTATCAAGCCATCTCAATCTTAACCGTCCAATTCATTATACCTTGAATAGGGATCTCGATAACATGTTTTCTTTTCACCTAGGAACTTGAACTTTTCTAGAAACTTGTTCCATCTTTTTTGCCACTTAGATCTTGTTGTATATCTTCACCTTGAATTTTTATGATCATAGGTCTCTTGTAACTAACTCTCCTCATCATCATGATCATCCATCTCATCATAGCTAATCATTAAATATTGATTCAATCCTTATTTAATATTATTCCTTTCTCGGTGTCCTCTATTTGAATTTCAATTAACTTCACTCAATGTCTTGAGTTCATTTTTCTTTACTGAGTGACTTCCTTTTGTCTTTACCTTACCAAGTGACTTTTCTTGTTCGGTAGCCAAAACTCTTTTGCTTACCGAATTGACAAATCTTCATCACCATTCTTTACTGACTTAACATAATCATATGTTAGGTAGAAAATAATTATATCAACATAATCTAAGTATTATCCAATCTATATCAGTTTCCCAATTAAATTCTTCAACTTCACAACACCTCATTTCTTTTTCTCATTAACGCATTCATCTTATATCATATACCGAATGATATGGAAACATAATATAAAGAAGAAATTAATTGATTGACATCAATGGCAAGACAATAACTGATCTAACCTTTCTACTATCATGTATTCTTCTTATCTTGGTCGGTATTCATCATTAGCTCCATCAGATAATCAGTCTTCAACATTACTATCAATTATAGCAACAATCTCCCCCTTTGGCATTGATGGAAACACTAACAAATTCAGTGTTTAATTGATTATGATACACTTCACTGTCATTCATATTTTGTGCTCCCTCTGAGTAATAACTTCTTCTTTTCTATTCTTGATCTTCCATCTATAATATGTCTCACTTTATTGTCAATAGTAGTCTTCTGTACTATTCCTCTTTTCTAATTCCATCAGCAACATTCTCCTTCTTTATATATTATCCCTCTTTTGATAAACTTTTATTTTACATCAATTGACTTATTCATCTCCCTCTTTGATATATTCTCCCTCTTTGACAACAATGCCAAAGAAACATAAACTTCTCATATTAAACCTCAAATGTATAGATTTCTCATTACAGTCATAAACTTCATTTTTCACAACTTCAAGATTCACCTAAAGAGTGAACACTAGCATCAACTCACAATATAGATATTCTATTGGGTCCTTGAATTGATGAAACATAAATTATGCCTTAGTGCACATTGGATAGGGGAAGGAACCCTAACTTACCTCAGAGATACTGAAAAGCATCCTTCGATAATGGTTTTGTAAATATGTCAGCTATCTATTCTTTAGAATTCACATAATCCAATGTCACATGCTTATATTTTACTTTCTCTCCCAAGTAGTGATACTTGATATATGCTTTGTCTTTGAATACATCATAGGATTAATTGAGATGTTAATAGAACTTCTATTATCACAATAAATTATAATTCGATTAGTGATCTCTTCATGCATATTGTTAATGATTATAACTTCAGTCGGATAAAATGAGATCATCCATATATATATATATATATATATATATATATATATATATATATATATATATATATATATATATATATATATATATATATATATATATATATATATATATATATATATCATCTTAAAATGGAAGCACTTCCATCTTGATAGGTTTAGCACCCTCCTTTTTTGTATTATTCATGGTAGAGTTGCATTTAGGATGCATTATGAACTCGATTCCTTCATTTTAGGTGAAATTAGGGTTAGGATCCTGAGGATTCTCCTTAATTTCCCTCTTCTATGGCTCTATTTTCTAGGTAGGAATTAGAAATAGGTCCTCCTAGCCTTCATCATATTCATCATAGGATTTTGTACCTCTCCCTGGCACTCTGCCCTATTCCGATATCATTTCTAGGTGTCTGGGCATCCTCGGGACTTCATGTTTCTTATTCTAGCAGGATCTAGACCCTTGGGTCAAGGACAAGGTCATCCTTGACCTAGGTCAAGGTCTAGGTCATCCCTAACCTAGGTCAGAGATGAGGTCATCTTTGACCTCCTTTGGGATTCGATCCCGCTTTTCAAATTTGGTCCCGGAGGTCCCCGAAATCAATGTCAAGCCTTCGGATCTGAGTACGAAAGGTTTTTAATTTGAAATTCATTTAATTATTTTCCCTCCTTAGTTGGTTATTGTGATTGGACCATAATTTGAGGTTAAATTTGAATTATGGGTCCTCACATTACTCTAGGAGCCTCACCTTGAAACCTCTATATAAAGACTCTCATTTGCCTTCATTTTGACACAACAAGACCAAGCAATTTCATGATCAAGACATCAAGTGGAGACATAATTGACTCAAGCAAGCTATCAATGGTGGAATGAAGATGCAAGATTTCAAGAGGATGATATAGAAGATAAACCCATTGTTGATATCAAGCATTTTTATGAACACACCATTGTGAACATCTATTTGGAGCAAGAGAGATCATTTCTTCCTTGATCCACCATTATCAGTATTCAAGCATTCAAAGATACAATCATGGGGTAGCAATTATAGATTATGAGTTTGGTAGAAGTACTTTAGCCTTGGGGGCTTGGTATGCTTTCTTATCTTATTCAAATGTATGCATTATTTTCTCATACATATTCATGCTAGGGTTTCAATCTAGAGGATTAGATCTTAGCATTACACTATCAATACATACACACATTCTATTACAACTGGCTATTCGTGGAGGTGGAGATCACAAAAATGGGGGTTTGACTAAGGAAAAACCCTATATAGCCACCCCAAAACACCATTTTCAAATATCTACAGTCGTTGTTTCAAGAATTGAAGTGCAGATCTAAGTACCCTTTTCGACGAACTCTTGAGATCTACGAACATATTTTTCATCAGAGCTATTTTGGGTCAAAGATGACCTATAGTGAGGGTAAGACCTTGCCCTACTAGTTGGGTCAAGGATGACCTACTTCCAGAAAGACAAAAGTTTTCTGGGTTTTCTCTGTTACAGTTTTTAGGTCCCGGATGTGGTTGTAGAATTTCCAAAAAGTGCACACAAACATCAAAAAATATGTATTTCCATATTTGTTCCATTATGAGGTATGTATCTTATCTTATCTGATTTTCAAGCATTTGCAGATTTACATTACTTATTCAATTCCAATTCAAAACAAATAAATAAATAATAGGTGAAATGATAGATGCATTTTTAAAGCTCCATTTTTCCACTTATTCATTTTGGTGAACGCGATTACGACAACTCTTTCTTTTTGATGTTAGATTTAGATCTTGCATGCTTATAAGATTAGATTTATTGCATTTATACTTTAGTTGCATTTGTATTTCAAAAATACAAAAAAAATTGCAAAATCTTCTTAAAACACAAAAACATTTACATTTTCATACTTTTAGTATTTCTTTGTATTAAACATGTATGATTCTTGTTTTGAGTACTTTGATGAGGCTTTTATTTTACAAGAGGATAGATTCCCTAATGAGGTACATGGTAGTGAGGATGAAAATGGTCTAGATAAGATCTCCATTGATCCTATTCCTATTTCACCCTCATCCACAACCTCTCCAATTGAGCTTTACCATAGGGCGTGTGCATGGTTACCTTCATGTTCCATTATTTTTAATATTGATAAACCTAAAATGATATATCCTACACCTTTGATGATGGTAAAAGGATGTCCTCGCATAACAATTAAGGGTAAACCTAGAGATCCTTTGGATTTCTTTGATAATACTAATTCTGTTTCACTTGCTTATCGCACACGGAATAACCCGCAACCTACTGTTCTGGTTTCTTTGCCGCCTTCTCAACCTATGCTTCCTCAAGCACCTAGGTTTCCTTCTACCTTTAAGGAGTATAACTTAGTTGACCAATTACGTGCTACTCCTACTAAGATATCTTTATGGGAATTACTTCAAAATTCTTTGACATATCATGAGGCATTGCAAAAAGCTTTATGCACTCTTCCTGCTTCACCTCCTAATCAAGAGAATATTCATTCTATTTTAGATTGCATGCATACTATGCCTTATGTACCTCATATTTTGTTTTCCAATAATGATTTACCTTCTCCTAAGGTGCAGAATCAATATGATGCTCTTATGGTTGTTGTCTCTATTAACCAGAGTATCATTTGAAGAATGTTAATTGATAATGGATCTGGGCTTAATGTTTGTAGTATGGATATGCTTAAATCAATTAAGGTTGATCTCACCACTATTCAACCTGATAATGTTCCTATACGTGGATTTGACAACATTGTGAAAAGAACTTTGGGCATTATTACCTTACCTGTTAAAGTTGGTCTAGTTATCTTAAATACACCTATTCATGTTATGCCTAGACCTCGTAATAATAACCTTCTGTTAGGAAGACCTTGTTTACATACTATGCATGCAGTTCCTTCTACTCTTCATCACAAGGTTAGGTTCATTTATAACAACTTAATGTATACATTACATGTGGATGATCAGGGATAACTTTAGTGGTGAATATTCACCAATTGGCGAATTTCACTCATTAGGGACCCAAAATTTGGCAAAAAAAATTGGACTTTTGGAGTGGCCATGTTGCCCGTACTTTATAAAAATTGGGTCCCATGCATAGGCAAATCACCAATAGTGACATGGAATTATTTTTATTTCAGCGATGACTTCGCCAATCGAATTAATTTTTCCACACAACAAATTGAATATTTTTGCCTATATTTTCCTAAGCTTGTCTTAATCGATGGTCATATTCGCTAATATGCAGTCAAAATTTAAGTTAGAGTACGGGTTAAGTACATAGATTTGACATGTGTCTCTATTCTAGAGACTTTCAATGAGACTTTATGGCTTTTAAAACTTTGGCCTGAAATATATTTGACACGTGTCTCTATTCTAGAGACTTTCAAGGGAATCTTTGTGTCATCATGATTTTCTTCAATAATGAAAGATTCACCAATATTTTATAGAATTTTCCTTTCAAATCACCAGTACAAATAATATTTTTTCCTTTCAAATTAAAAAAATTCGCCAACAATATTATTTTTTTTAACCCAAAATAATGTAGGATTCACCAGGATTTTATACTTTTTCTAGGGATGGGGTTTCTAAAAGTTTTCCCTACGAATGATACACTGAATCCTTTCCTAAATGTAGAATATGCCAAAATCTCTGAGCCTCTTCAACCAAATAAAGAGATTGAAAAACAACCAGAGATACAACAATCTGAGATAAAACAACCTGAGATTCAACAACCTGAGATTCAACAACCGGAAGCTCCATCTTCTTCTTTAACTAAGGATGATTGGGGGACATTCAATTTTAATCCTACTTTTATTGGAGAATATACAGTCTCTAATTTGGAATTCATGAAGCAACAAAATGAATTTGAGAAAAAAAAAATTTCTCCTTCTCCACTTTCTAAGGAACTAAAAAGTAATTTTGTTGCCACTTCGATTTATGAAATGATTGAAACTATAAAGCCTGATTGTTATGAAATTGTGACATATGCCACTCCTTGGACTCCTTTTGATATGACTGATCAATATGGTCCTGGTTATCATTTACTTAAGAAATTAGGATTTAATGGGAAAGGATGTGGTAAATATGAACTAGGTATACAAGTACCTTTGGATAATGAAATTTATGATCATACATATGGATTAGGATTCAATCCTTATAGAAAACCATCAGCTTTTCCTCTTAATGTTAATCATATTTGTGATGGATAGTTGAAATTGGTTAACCCACTTCTCATTGACCTTAATCAAGCACCTACTCTGGATATTTTTCCTGAAGATGAAGCCTTAATGGAATTTTTAGGGGTTTATGTAGGCCTACCTAAGTTCCATCACAAACGACAGAAGCCTTATTGTTTAAATATCGATGCTTATTTTGTGGAACATGATAAACATGATTGTCTCCCTTTATAGATAGATCCTCCAATACAAAGTGATTTGTTAATAACTGAGACTGTTGATATTCAAATGGATGAGAACAACACTGAAAAGATGATAAAGATTGGGAAATGTTTGAATCAAGATGAATGTGATCAATTGGTTTCCCTCTTGCTTGAATTTAAGGACATATTTTCTTGGACATATTCAGATATGTCAGGTATTGACTCTAAGATTGTTACTCATAACATTGTTTTAAAATCGAATATGAAACCTGTGAAGTAGAAAATTTGAAAGATGAATCCATGAATCGCTTTATTAGTCAAAGGTGACATTGAAAAATTATTGGATTCTGGATTTATCCGTTCTATTGATTATTCAGATTGGATTTCAAACATTGTGCCTATTTCAAAAGGAGAAAATAAGATAAGGATGTGTACTAATTTCAGATATTTAAATAAGGCATCCTTAAAAGATGATTTCCCATTACCTAAAATCGATATTATTGTGGATTCAATAGCAAGACATGCCTTGTTATCTTTTATGGATGGTTTTTCAAGATATAATCAAATCTTTATCCCTCCTAAAGATCAATTTAAGATTGCATTTATAACACCTTAGGGAACCTTTTGTTGGGTCATGATGCCTTTTGGATTAAAAAATGCAGGAGCAACTTATCAACGAGCTATGACTTTGATTTTTCATGATTACATTCATAAGATCCTTGAAGATTATGTGGATGATATTTTAGCAAAGTCTATACAAAGAGAAGATCATGTTACTATTTTATGACAAATATTTGAAAGGATTAGAAGTTACAACATGAGATTGAATCCTAAGAAATGTGTCTTTGGAGTTGATTCTGATAAATTATTAGGATTTATAATCTCTAAGCGAGACATAGAAGTAGATACTGAAAAGATTGAAGCTATTGTTAATATGCCTCCTCCTAACAATATTTCTTAATTATGAAGTTTACAAGGAAAAATAAAAGCTATTCATCGCTTTATTTCTAATTTAGTGGATCATATTGACCCTTTTACTTCCTTACTTAGAAAGGATACCACTTTCTCTTAGAATGATGAGTGTAAATAGGCTTTTGATCAGTTTAAGGAGTATCTTGCAAATCCTCCTATCTTTCAGCTAGCTAAATTTGATAAACCATTCCATTTGTATACTTCAAAAAATTTGAAGGCTGTGAGTGTGTTGTTAGCTCAAAATGATAATGATGGTAAGGAAAGACCTGTGCATTACATTAGTCAGACTTTACTTGATTACAAAACAAGATATACAGATTTGGAAAGACAATGTCTAGTTGTAGTTTATGCATGTCAGAAACTCGGGCATTATCTTATAAATGTTGAAGTCAATGTGATTGTTAAATTTGATCATTTGAACCATCTTTTCTCACAAACTAATCTCTTTGGCCGTTTGGTAAAGTGGGTGATGTTACTTACAGAATTTGATCTTAATTTCATTTCTCAAAAGTCTATTAAAGGATAGGATTTAAAAGATTATTTAGCTAAAGCTCCTTGTCCTCATTTAGATACATGTTCTACTTTAATAGAATTCCCTAATGATAATATTCTAGCTATTCAATAGGATGACATTTGGGAATTATATTTCGATGGGTCTAAATGTAAGATAGGTTCTAGTGTGGGTATTATCCTGATTCCCCCTACAAAAAAGCCCATCCCTTTATCATACAAGTTAACCTTTCCTTGTACTAATAATATTGTGGAGTATGAAGCTCTTATAGCTGGCCTATGAGTAGCTTCATCCCTTGACATCAAACACTTGCAAATATATGGAGATTTGCAATTGATTGTTGAACAAATTAAAGGAGGATATCAAACTAAGAATGATAAAATGACACAATATACAGATTTAGCTCTTGATGTGCTTTCATAATTCTCCTCTTATATGATTCAAATTTTACCTAGGAAAGATAACCAACATGCAGACGTCATGGAAAGTGCAGGTTCTTTGGTTTGTCTTGAGAATAATGCTGAAAACTTTCAATTTACTATACAAACTCTTAAAAGCCTTGCAATTTCTAAAATGATTACCTCAGATTGTTTCAATTTGCATTTGGATGAATGGTATTCCCATATTTTTCATTTCTTGAAAGATAGTACTTTTCCTGAATCAGCAACAAGGAACACACATAATCATATTAGGAAACTTGCAGCATGTTACATCATTTTAGGAGATACACTTTACAAATGCTCTTATGAAGGATTATTATTAAGATGTATCAATAGAACTGAAATCCCGGTAGCTTTGGCAGAAGCTCATTCTGGTTCTTGTGGGGGACATTTTGGTGGAAAATCCTTGGTTAATAAATTTCTTAGAATGGGATATTATTGGCAAGAAATGGAGCAAGATTCTTTCATGTTTGTTAAGAAATGTCCTTAATGTCAACAACATAGTAATTTGATTCATGCTCCTACTCGTGAGCTTCATAATCCAGTTTCTCCATGGCCTTTTAGTATTTGGGGTTTTGACCTTATTGGAAAAATCTCACCAACTTCTTCTCAAGGACATACTTATATCTTGACTGCTACAGATTACTTCACGAAGTGGGTTGAAGTTGTCCCTCTTCATTCAACAACTACGGATGTTATTTGTGATTTCATCCTTAATAATATCATAACAAGATTTGGTATTCCTTCGATGATAGTTTTGGATAATGGTACCTCTTTTAAAAATAAAGAAGTCACAAAATTTTTGGAGAAATATCAAATTCAACATAGATTTTCAACTCCTTGTTATCCTCAATCTAATGGACAAACTGAAGCATCAAATAAAATCATTGAACAAATTTTGAGAAAAATAGTTAGTAAGCATGCGAAAGATTGGCATACTCAACTGACTTATGCTTTATGGGCTTATAGGACTAGTGTTCGTACTGCCATGGCTACTTCTCCTTACAATCTTGTCTATGGTACTAATGCTATTATGCCTTTGGAATTAGAAATACCTTCTCTACATGTTTCATTTCATGGGATAATTGACAAGGATACTTTCCTTGAACAACACTTACAAGAGCTATAAATATTGGATGAACAATGAATACATGCATTAGAACACATAAAAGCTTATCATAAATCTCTTCAAAAGTAATACAATCATAAGGTAATTGAACTAACATTTGCGGTTGGTGATTTAGTCCTTTATGAGAATCAACGAAATGTGAATGCTTTACCGAGCGAAAAGGAAAGTTTAGCCCTAATTGGCTTGGAACTTTTGTTGTTATTGAAGACTTTGGTTCAGGTGCTTATAAACTTGCTGATATGGATGGTGTTTATTTTAAGGAACCCATTAATATTATGCATCTTAAACATTATTATCCTTAATTTCATTCTTTCTTTTGTGCATTTATGTATTCCTTATAAAGTTTATTTTATAGGTTATGTAGTTCTAGAAAAATTACATAGTGAGTATATTTATGCACCTTTCTTTCTATTAAGTTCTATATTGTTGAAAGCATAGTAATCAAACATAGAACTAATTAGTTAGAAATTTTTTCATTCATCAAAGATTTTTTCAAGTTCTGATACATATGTGGCCAATGGCCTTATTTATCACTACATCTATCACTACACTCTGATGGACGATGGCTTCTGGATCTCTCTGGCCTATGATAGGAAGAGGTAGATCTGCGTGTCTATGTGTGGCTCCTTGATATGCTCATACTATGTGAACATCCTCAGACACTTTATAGCTTAGCTATCAGCTTCTCCTCCCTTTCTCTGCATAATCTCAGCTCTCGTTGGACACATGTAAAGATGTCGGCATGCCTGCCGAGATCTCTACGACCAATGGAAGAATCTAACTTGCTCACTGGTAGTTGTTAGGATATACATGTATTCTTCTGAATCTTGGATACAAAGCTCCTCCACTCCACTGCGCTAGCTACAGAATGAAAATTACATTTATCAATTTCATGCTCTTTCAAATCAAATTACACATTTAATCAAATCTCATATTTCATACCTGGGTCTCCTTCCTGGATGTCACTAAAGTGTCTAAATGGTGGGGGCATGGAGTGACTACTCTCTCCATGCTCACTATGTCTAGGCCTCGATGGTGGTGTCTCTATGTGGGGGCGTAGAGGCCATCATGATCTCAGTGGTGATGCATTAAAAATGTGTACGTCCACACTAGTATCGCTAGCTGGGGGCATCTCCACTGCTCTATCCTCCTCCATGGGATCTCCCTTGGAGATGTGCTCCTCCTCATCTCTGGCATCCTCGTCCTCCTTTTTTGTACCACTATCCCAGTGTGTCCTCTCTAAAAGACCTAGATCACCTGTAGGATAATCCTTAGGGAAGATGGGGTGGGTTCCCTACAAACCCCAGTACCTGATGTAATCTTGGCTCATGCCTAAATAGGTCACATCTGATGGTACCTCTTTATCCTCTATCTCATATGCATCACTATCCTCTATGTCTACTATCAATGGTCAGCGTATGGTGTCAGGTCTCTGATATTACCTCATCGGATGTGCATAGCGAGGTACTTCTCTAGGGACAACCTGTAACATGTCCAACTGCCTCATCATCCAATCATAATAGTATGGCATCACTATATGATTCTAATGACCCTCTAGTAGCTTTCACCACTATGAATATCTCATCTAGAATAGTGTATTAGGCCACTCTATCATCTGGCAGTAGGGTCTCCATATCACATCGATGCTCAGAATGCGATCTAGACGTACCCTCTAATAGAAGATATCTCTAAAATGTGAGGCATCTCTCAAAGGATACGCAAAGACTCTCAATGTACTCGCATCTACCATCACTAGAACACCCTATGGACATGTACATGAAAAATGCTCAAATAGCCAAATCTACAAGAGTGTGCATATAGATAGACTCTCTCTCTCTGATATCTCACTAGCTAACCTAGCTCATGGTATAGCTAGGCTAACATGTTGTGACCCCATGAGAACATGGTCCTCTCCCTCTCCATCCTCTATATAAGATGTGTAAGAGGTGTATAAAATATGGTACCCTTTGCGTTGGGTAACACAACCAAGGATACTATGCAAAGCACCACCCTCTGTACTAAAGGTGTAGGGCTTGATAGTATAGATGATAATAGGACCTGATCTGACTGGGTCCACATCTGTGGAACCCATCCTATGCAATACTCCTTGTCTTCAAGGATCTCCTCACAAACATGTTGTGCTTTGGGTCTGACGGTCTCAACTTAGACTGGAAGCTGCAAGATCCTGTAGACATCCTCTAGTGTCATTGTAATCTCTCTAGAGGGAAGATGGAAGGAGCATATATCCTCTTTTCACCTCTCTATTAGAGCCAATAGCATGGCTCGGTGTAGTCTGATCTATGGTAGGACTGATACCTAGTATAGTCCCACTTCTCTTAGTAATTGCATCTCATCATCATCAAGCTTAGATAGCCTATCTCTAACCATGCCTAGCAACCCTCCAAAGGGATGCTCTCGAAGAAGGACCAAGTACTGCAAGCACAAACAAACATCATATCAGCAATCTACATTACCAAATATGAAAATCTAACTTGACTAGGTCAAGGTCAACCTCAGTTAGGTCAGGGATGACCTTACTGGGTCAAGGTCAACTTTCTTGGGTCAGGGATGACCTTGTTGGGTCAAGGTCGACCTCATCCCAGAACAGGTGGAGACCTTCCAGTCAATGTCAACCTTCTTGGGTCAAGGTTGACATAGCTAGGTCAGGATCAAAATTTAAGGGTCGAGGTCAACCTTGCTTATAAAAAATAGGAATTTGGAAAATACAGGAACAAACAACAACAAACTCACCTCAGGGAGTGACTGTCTCATAGCTAGGTTATGTCTCAGAAGGTCCATGTGCGTCGCTCGAAGTTCTTCTCTCCTCGGCATTTTGCTTCCTCTTTTTGAATTTGAAAATGGTAAGAATGGGTAAGTATCTCTTCTTTTTCCTTATTTATAGTTCAAATTAGGGTTTTATTAGGGTTATTTTAGGGTTTACTCATGGTAAACTCAGATTTCCCTTATGCATTTAAATAGACATCCACTCTTTTCATCATAACTTGAGTTCGGTAACTCTGTTTTCAGTGCCATCAGTGGCATTTGAATCATTATTTAGATACCTAACTTCTTGAATTATTTTAGGAAGGTTAGGAATCCTTCTAATTGGTTTAGGAAAGGACTTTTAAACAAATGGCATATCCATTGTATAGGGTTATCCTTATCATTCTGTTTCACCCTTAAGAAGTAGAAAGCCGAAACAAGGGGGCATAAGGGGATTTATGCACTTCTCAATTGTCATATAGTAAGCTCTAGGTGATTTATAGATTTTCATTAACCTTGTGTGTTGCAGGTTCTAATAGTTTCTTGCAAGATCTCTACATCGAGGACTTGGCTATATCCTTTTTATTTACTATGATGTTTTCTTACTTTAGCTTGCATATTCACATAGTGTCATATCTAAGCTAAAGTGGGGGATAAATGTATCATCTTAAAATGGAAGCACTTCCATCTTGATAGGTTTAGCACCCTCTTTTTGTGCATTTATCATGATAGACTTGCATTTAGGATGCATTATGAACTTGATTCCTTCATTTTAGGTGAAATTAGGGTTAGGATCCTGAGGATTCTCCTTAATTTCCCTCTTCTATGGCTCTATTTTATAGGTAGGACTTAGAAATAGGTCCTCCTAGCCTTCATCATATTCATCATAGGATTTTGTGCCTCTCCCTAGCACTCTGCCCTATTCTAATATCATTTCTAGGTCTCCAGGCATCCCCAGGACCTCCTGTTTCTTATTTTGGTAGGATTTGGACCCCTGGGTCAAGGACGAGGTCATCCCTGACTGTCATGCCCAAAAGTTGAGCAAAACACAACCAAAAAAAAAAATTCTAAAACCTACTAACTAACTACGAACATACGATGAGCACAACTAAGTTGTGAAACACTAACAGGCAAAGTCCTTATGTGCACACAAAATGGTGCAAGGAGAAAACTAATGACTGTCAACGCTGAAGAGTCTAGTAACACCCCAAGGATCAAACCAAAGAAGGTTGACCAAGTTTGACCAAGAGTCAAACATCATCAAACAACTCTAAACCAAACTACAAGGTTCCCTAGACTATTAGCTACAACCGGGACGCAAAATGAGATAGTTGATCAAAAGTCAACTATGCACAGAAGTACATGCAAACACGCTAAAAAGATATAAAAAGATTTTAGGAAAACTTGGGCACGCAAATTGAGGCATTAGACCAAGGTTTGATCAAGAGTTGACCAAAAGTCAACTGTGCCCAAATACGACCTACAAGATCCTACTAAGTCTAAAACATGCTAGGGTAAGTTTATGCATGCAAATCAAGGTGATGACCTCGGTTTGACTAAGTGTTGACCGAAAGTCAACGGTGTATGAAAATTTGACTTCAAGTCTAAAACTGTCATCGAGTCTCCAAATGAGTCCAAAGGGTAATGTTCAGAACCCCATCGTCACTAACGATAGCCGATAGGCTAAAAGGACTAACACTAGAATATAGATAGATATATTAACACTTTAACTTACTATTGAAATTAAATCTTTTCATTAATGACCATAATAAATATATTTATATTTACACAAAAATAATCTAATCTAATATCCATCTAAACTTAATAATTGAATACTAAATTAGGTAACATTTAATTAAATAGAAGAATTAAATGAATTGATTATACCAATATATATAATACTATCTAAACAATTCATTAACCCTATTCAAGAAATCATAATACCATAATATTTATCTAATATTAAACTAAATAACTATACTTACCAATAGAGAAAAATTATTTAAACTTTGGAGCTTTTGAATAAATATTTCTTAATCCTAACAACACATTTAAAAAAATTTAATATCTTATTAAGACCTCATATAAAAGCTAATTTAAAAAAATTAATGCTAATCATTTAATAATAACAACTAATTTATATTCATAATCTTAATTTACTAAAACAATCTTAGGAATGATTTATTTAAACTCTTAATATCTAAACTATTTTATACACCATCAAATTTAATTAACTGATGAAAAAAAAAACCTATTAAAAATTTACTAAATCTAAACATAACATAACAAGGGACGCAAGCGTCAAAGTTCCTGCTTATTGTTTTGTGTGTTTTAGGGTAAGATGTGGTGAATTGTGAATATGTGTAAAGAATATTGATTTTTTTGAGTTTTGTTTTGGTTGAGTGTGAAAATTTGATTGTAATGAGGAGGACAAAATATGTTATTGCATCGAGTGCTTTATAAGTAGGCATAGAGAGAATGAATAACATGATAGTTTATTTGCAAAACTTATGTGAGAAAAAGGTTTGCAAATAGTTAAAGTTATGTACTTTGTGATTAAAACTAATCGAAGGAAGATTAGAAATTTTATTGCACTATAATCCCCCTTTATTCAATTGTACATTGCACTTGGTTTCCATAAATTGGTTTGGCCTGATAGACATTTTTTAAAAACTTTTCGTCATTGGGAAAAGTTATAGACTTGTCAATCACAGTTAATAACAGAAGATCTAATCTGAAACTTGAAGGTTAAAAATGCTATTTGTAAAATAATCTTAAATCCCATAAACTACTTTGGCGTCTTCAATGGTATGAAAAATCATTCATTTCAATCATTGTGGTTGTGGCAACATTTTTATTTAAACAAGTGAGCACATGTATAACAAAAATGTCTTTGGCATTTGTAACAGAGACATCAGCCACGTTTCTGTGTGGCTGGTGGCCATTGCACTGGTGGCCACAAGTGCAATTGCATTCTATGGTCTAGAACAGAGGACTCCTAAAGTGTGGGAAGTGTCGTTGGTGTCATGGCTGCCCTCGCTATGAATTGGAATCAATGTGTTCCTGATGGGCTCTCTGGAAAGATAGATTGTTGTTAGGTTTTGGGTTTGTACAGTAGTCATGCTTATGATGTTGCTCATTTACCCTCTGGAAAGGGTAATGAGCCTCCTAAACCTTTTCTTCCCTTTGCTTCAGTTGTTGAAAATGGAGGAGAATGTAAGAGCACCATTTCTGATCATGTAAATCAGCCATAGAAACATTAGTATTTGATCATGTAAGGTAATAGATATTTCTAGTTTGCCTCAGCATGAACAACATGATTATGTTTTTAATAAGAACAGAAGTCGAGAAACCTTGAAATGTCATAGAATATTCTCTGAATAAAAAAAATTTGTAGCTATGATAAAATAAAAGGTAGGATAAGGTACCTGAATCTTGTTGTCATTGTAATAGTTGTGCGAGTAAGTTTAGAGACATTAATATAGCCAAGTTGTGCCACATTGTCTGTAAAGAAAGAAATTAGTTAACTTAGTTCCAAAAGTCTCTATCTTGAAGTGGCAATATGAATTTGAGGTCTTTGAAAAATGTAAAGTATTTTTCTGGATTTCTAAGACTTATTGTAAAGGCATGGGAATGTGCTCTGCAGTTATAATTTCGCATTAGATTTGGTTCTTCCTACAATAAAATGTGTGTTTAACATGAGGATTATCTGCAAAATATCATTGAAATAAATGAAATCTGTACGTTTGATAAGATGAAAGGGAGGCTTCAATAACTGAATCTGCTTCTCATATTTGAATTGATTCATTTGCATTTAAACTATGTGTATTTTGGAAGTAGAAGAATATATTGCAAGAGGCACCTGAAACTTAAATCCTTAAATGATGCAATGGAAGTATTGGATAGCTTAGCATGAAGCGGCATTGTATTCGGGTATTTGGTAAAAATGACTTTGTATGATATGTGTAGTACCAGTTGGAGCATTACATATTATATTAAAAATGAACATAAATAATACTGAAATTATAAAAGCGTAACATGGTGAATGTATTTTTGAAAAATGGTGAAAGAAACACCTTTGAAAGAACTAAAATAGTGTTTTTTTGTGATCAGCATAAGCATGTAAACCATAAGGTGGATTTCAATGTTGTTATAGTATAATGATCCAAACAGGATTTAAAACATAGCATGAACACCATTTGAAACATAACACATGATTTGAAAAGTTTTGTATATAGTGCGAGAAGTAACATGTTCAAAATAACATAGATAGTATATGTAAATGATGATTTATGGGGTTAGTAGCTTACTATGTACTGTGTTGTTGAGCAACTGGTTATCTCTGTTCTTTATAAGTTCTTTTAACTGAATGTGCAAATCACAATGTCATTGTTTACCTTGCAAAAGAAGGAAGATTTATTCAGTCATTCTTGCTTTACAAAATATCAGTATTGTTGATTGAGTAAGACAATCTCAGAAATCTATCGATCATGCTAATGATGTTTCTTTCTGAGTACAATACATTTGTCGAAATGATGAGTTTCCCAAAAGAAACTAACATTTACTATACAGTCAAGGGAAGAACTCCAAATGTTATTCACCACTTCTAAGTGTTTTTCTTCGCTCAATAACGTCTAAAATGTTTGAAAAATCTTTTGAGCATGTTAATGATTTCTCTATTAACAACAGTGCAGCCATTGAAGTTATCACTTTCCTAAATAAGTAGCCATAATGTCTTGTAAAAACTATAAATTTACAATGTTAAAGTTATATTCCCAAGGAAAATGATAGTTTTCAGCTTCTATTGACAAGAAAAATATGGGGAAAAAATAGAAATAAATTACAAAGAAATAATGTCAATGGTGGCACGGAAAAACTAAAATCCAATTTCTATATTCGATTCATGGATGATGGAGACTGGGGAGGTGAGTAAATTGGAGGTGAATGTATGATTGCAGATACTTTTTACCATGTCTTCACAGAAGCCAGGTGTAAGGTTATGGTGGTCGGCACGTAACTAAATCACCTTGAATCTTTAGTCCAAAACCCCCCAAGTAAGCCCATATTGTAAGTTTTAAACATGTAAAAATGACTTTTTTGTATATTGGAGTAGAAGTCTATAAATCTATTTCAATTGCCATATGCTTTAAGTTTTATTTGAACATTTTGTATCCTTATTGTAGTTTACAATATAACAAAAAAATAGTTAAAACTAAAATCTGATTTGACAATGAAAAGTAGTGAGTCGGTAATGATGTTGGACACTAGAATTTTTGGCATCATCTAGCTGTGCCGAGGAGATGACAAAACATGCCATTGACCTTATTTGACAAATGTGCTTTATAATAAAAATATGAAGCAGAAATGTAAAAGCACATTTCTAAATTTTTAAAAATATAGTCAGAATCACAAATGGTGATGTGGTCATAATTGTTAAGTTTAAATCTTAATCTAAATACCGATATTTGGTCATAGTTTCTTTTTCAAGTGTATTAAAATTTTGTTAAAAGAATGAAGCTCATAGATAAAAAGGCACAGTGGTGATAGAGATAAAAATATTGTACCTTAACAGTCAGTTTTCTTAGCTGCCCCTCTGTGAACTTGGTCTACTATTGACAATGTATCTTGTACAAGAAAATCCACCAAAAATAAATCTTGAGCCTAGATAAAGCAGGGTAAAGAAACATTTGTCACAAAAATTGTAAACTAAAGTGGAAAATTGTTTTTAACTCATCATTTGAACATTTTGGAATGGTGAAGCATAAAGTTTCAAAATTGGTCATAGTTTCTTTTTCCAAGTGTATTAAAGCTAATAAAGAAATGAAGCTCAGAGATAAAAAGTCATAGTGGCAAAATATAGACAACAATACAAACCTGCTAATTCTAGAAATAACAGGGAAAATATTGTACCTTAACTGTCAGTTTTCTTAGTTGCCCTTGTATTACCTTGTTCCACTGTTGACAATTTATCCTCTATAAGAAAACCCACAAAAAATAAATCTTGAGCCCACCTAAAGTGGGAAAAAGAAACATTTGTCTTCAAAACTATAAACTAACCAATCAGATACATTTGAAAGGAGAGAAAAAACTTTCAATGTCAATCTTGAGATGCAAAGAAAAGTAGAGCAAAATGAGGTGCTCTAGAGTGGCATCCACGATGAGAAACATGATTTGGTCCTAAAACTATAAAGCAAGAAATCAAGGCCTAGGGATGATGAGAAGCTAACAATTTTATATTGTTGGAAAAATAAAAATGTTAGGTTCTACATAATAGAATTATACATGGGGACATAATTCAATTACCAAATTGAGCGTTGAGAACAATTTGAGTTGTCGTGTATAAACAAGCATTTTTCCTATAAAAGGTTCTTGAAGCTTTCAAATAAGGTCATGTGCAGTTATACTTGGTATTTGATATGAGCAGTTTTTTGTTGCATTCTTTACATCTACTGTTACTATTTTTCTGTCTGTCAAGCAAACTATGTAGCCTCATTTTCAAAATCCTACGATGCATGCTCCCAAAATTAAACCAATTCCCTCCACCATATGTTAATATAGTTCCCCCCACCCCTATTACAATAGTCATGCACATACCACAACCAAGAAGGATGGATGCAGACCATCGACTCAAAAGTGACCCCTATTGTTTACAGTTGGAATACCCAACACTTCATAGATAATGCATAAATACCTAGATTAATTATTTTTGGGATACAGCAGTCGATGATTGAGAATTTCACACCATTTAATTTACATAGAGAACTAATCACAATTTGAACTCATTCAAGCAAGAATCTATGCATAAATCCTTCTTTATTGAATTTTGCACATAAGTTTTGTGAAGGTTGTGGTGATAGGAAATGGTATTTGCAACTGCAAAGTATGATGAAACTTCCATTTACTATTTTGTAATGATGGATGTACAATCCACTTCCAAAGCTTCAAGTTAAGATGGCAGAGAGTATGTCGATTACATATGCTTAAAGGTTTCTCAAGATCCTTTAACAACCACCTTTCTGCAACTTACCCTGCCAACATGGCTTTATAAGACATGACATTTCCTTAGGCAAGTTGTCAAACAACTCATCTACCTTGTCTCTGTTGCCTAATTCGCATACAAGTTTACCTTGTATGTATCACAGCCAGCTTGAAATTACAATTTCAATGATTGGAAAGAGTTTGTAAAGTATTATGGACGTTAAATATATTTTATACAATTAATAGCAGCATGTTTTGAGCTAAATTACTAGTCATTTGTAGCAATAGTACCTCATTTGTGGAGTTCTTTCCTCAACAGGTTGTTGTAACAGTTCTTACATCCCCCAGTCTCCTACCTCTTCCTTGCTGCTTGCTTGTGCTCTCAAACTCCTCTTGAATCTGCAACACCCATCCCCTTTCTCCTGTGCTTTTTACTTAAATTAGTAATGTCCACTTGTGAACCCATAAAATGGCTAAAAGGTTAAAACTAGAACGTATTTTACTAATTTCCTAGTCTTAAAGTCTATAGAATTTTTTTTTTTATTTTATTTTATTTCACTGTGATCTTAATTTTAAAGAGAATATTATCAACGATGTTTGCTTTCCCTAAGAATATGTCAATAATTTTTTTCTTTAAAATTACACATAATTTTTCTTTTTCCAAGTGTATTAATACACTTGAAAATTGTCTCTACGGCCAAATAAATGTTGTCAAAATTCTAATATTTAAAAATATATGGTAGAATAAAATAGGGATAATATTTTTGAAAGTGAGGGAGTGTTTGTAGCGTGTTTCGGCAGCTAGGGATTGGGATTCCCAACTGGCCGCAGATTTGAACCCAGAGAGCTCGCGACGAGGGCAAGAGTCTGGTTTGGGTTGTTGCGGTGCGCCACTGAACACTGCTTGGGCAAGGGTCAGAATGGATGCAATTTGGAGAGGACTATTAGCGGTGGAGAGACAGTTTCCTACCCTAAGACAACAAGCACAAGGCAATGGTAATGCAGGCTACGGTGAAGACAATTGTAGGGTTTCATTACCCAAACATTAATAAAAAATAAACCCTCTTGGGTCACACTATTGGGGTGTGTGTCCGCTTGGTGGAAAATTTAAAAATTACTCATAGATCATCAAGTTTCTGAAAATGCCATAAAAAAATGCTCTAACAAATATCTATAGCTCAAATAAAAAGTTGTTCAAACAAGAACAGATTTGAGAAAAGTAAGATGCTCAGCACAAAACCAGATATGATCCATGCATATTGAATGCAGAAGCGACAAAACAGAGGAACAATTCTTCTAACGGATTGCCCAGCTAATACACAGGTTTATCCAACAAAAGCTTAACAATTCAAACCATTTTTAGTTGCAATTGGTGAAAAACTTAAAGAAAAACATCTCAAAAATAAGGAAAAAAAAACCCTAAGTTTTCAGAAAATCAGAATTTTAAAAACTTTGCATACCTGCCAAAAGAAATAGTATGTCAGAATTGGGTTAGGGTTGATAAAATATCAAAAAACTCATCACAAAAATCAGAACCCAAAAATGCACAGCTTAATATTATGGAGAATTGATATATGCAACATTTGTAAAGGAAAATAGTTGCATAGCCACATGAACAAGTGACAAACTTTCAATATCCACATAAATTGGGCAAAAGTAGTTTGGTAAAAAATTACCAAAATCCTAATTTCTCAGATACAACTTTCCAGTTTCTCAGTCTGTGTAGTGCAGAATAAAATCTATGCAGAAAGATTATTCATGATAGATTAATAATGCACATTTAATGACATTTAAAAAAATGTAGGTGTTGGTTGTCATATGTACCTTACACAGTCTATAATTTTATTGATTTATTTGAAATAAATTTTATTTTTCTCATTGTCTTTTTTGTTTACAGCCAATACAATTGTAAATAAATAGCATTATTGAAAATTTTAAAATATGCTGAAATTACCAAACTTTAACAAATATAAATACACTTAAAAAATCTTGAAATCTGATTGGTGCATTTAATTAAAAAAAATCTAATGAAAACAATAGTTACCTGCCTATGGCGGGAACTAATAAAAACATAATGAAAAAAACTGAACTACTAAACTTAACTTCTAATAAACAAAATTTATAACAAAATAAAATTAAGCAAGGAAGGGAAAACATGCCATTAAATCTCAATCACTCCCAGAAGAAGGAAAGCCCTTGCGCAGGGGTCGCACGCACTCAAGGCACGCGCAATGAGTGGAGGAGGGAGCGGCGATCGTGAAACAGAAGGGCGACAGCGCGAAGGCAGAGAGGAGCCAAGGAGACATATTTATATTATTTAATGTCCATCATATATTAAAATATGTAGACATGTTTATATTATTTAATAGAAAAAAAAGATTTATGGCAAAAAAATATATATATATATTTACTAGTAAAAGTAAAAATTTCTTGAATTCCCAAACGGGGAATATTAGGATGGTTTTTTTTTAGAATCTAAAAACATATATGGGATCCATAATTTGTGCCCAACACATGTATGTAAATCAAAAATTTATTTCAAGCTTTTTTTTTTTAAATATACAAAAATTTACCGAGTAAGAAATTATTTTCAAAAGAATTATTTTCCTTCTTAACTCAATCATTTTAATTTAATTTAACAATTATATGTTAAATAAAATTAATTATCAATATTAACTTCCTAAACTCTGTGCACCAATGATGAAATTTTTTGAACCCTTGCATCAATATAACGAAGACATATGCCAAATAATACCATTAATTTCTTCTCAATAAATGTAAATTCTTTTCCATGTACTTATTTCCAAAATTTCGTACATCTCTAACACACGAAATTTTAAATAGAGATTACATACATATATATATTTTTAAGTAACTCTCACACTTAATTCAATAATGGTATAATTGAAGTTTAATCAACAAAAGGATCTATTCCCAAACCCCTCATTTTTCCATAAACGAATTTATAATATATCCATAACTTCAAAAGTTAATTTTACAAGGAATCCCTGATTCCCAATTTAAGCAAAAAGCTTGAATTTATATTTCTAGAACAAACTTTCCAACTCAAAATTTCTTCAAGCCCACAGATCCCACAAGCCCTGCAACAACTGGGTACCTATAAGCATGAGGTTGACCATGGAGGCTCACCTCCCAACATAGGCCTTTTCAAGGCCACCCCCGAGCTAGGGGATCCAATATGAAATGGGTACAACTAACAACCATAGCAAGAAGGAAACAAGCAAGACACAAGGACAATAAGATGATATTCCCAATTGGGTTTTACAAGAGGAACACCTCCAAGAGACCTTCCTGAAAATGGGGTAGAGGTGAACTACCAAGTGGAGAAGTCATAGTAAAAATGCAAATTTCTCAAGCCACACATGGACTTGGGAAGACCATCTTCAATAAGATTTGGTCTAACTCTCCTTATGCTCCCAAGTGCCCGAAGGCCATACTAGGCATCATGGGTATCATAGAACCCCATGTATTTCCCTCCACACATGGGAGACTCTACACATCTTGGGTCTACTACCTACTACCCCCTTCAAGGTTCCTCCACCCTCTCTAGGGTGAGTAGCCTTGAAGAACCCCATCCCAAATTGAATACACAAAATAAAAACAACATTTACAAAAACTTACATTTTCAAACTAAAAACCTTGAAAAGTCGTGGACTCCGTTAATGGAGCTCCAAGCTCAAACACAAGCATGAAGAACAAAAATACCACAAGATCCTACCTTGATCCAAGCAAAGGATGAAAACTAAAATTGCAACTCCTTCCAAGCTAAATCTTCCTAAGCTCCTTCAAGCTGAAAAAAGGTCTCCAAATCTAGAGAGTGGGTGATCAACTAAACCTTACTCCAAACTTCTCCTAAATATGAAAAACCTCCTAAAATCTAGGAGCCAATCAAAAGAGAGGAAGAAACTTCCATTCCCTTCTTCCCACTTACCTTCCTTCACCATAAATGGAGTTGAACGCAAGTTTGGGAAGAAGAGAAGGGTTAACCAAAACCTCACAACTCTTCAATTTCGACCAAAATGAAAATCTTGACTTTAGAGGGGTCATAAATGAGTTTTAAGGCTCTTAATGGGTTGAAAATGACCCTTAACCCCTAAGGTATCAACCTAGGTAGCTAAAATTGACCCCAGTTAACCTGTGGGAACCCAAATGACCCTCATAAACCCCACCTAAAGTTTATGCACGGATTTCTGGTCTTGGTTGACTTCTAGAAACTTCCAAACCCAAGGTTAGTTGATCCTACCCTAAGGCTACATCCTAGTCAAGCCCTTGACCCAGTCAAATATAAAATACTAGCCATGCCAACACTTAAACCACAATTTTCCAAATTGGAAGATTTAATAAAACAATGAACTCATTCCAATCCCTCACTGAAATAAAGGGAGGATGCTCATACTTTGGGTTCTGGACAAGACTCTTTCTATATGAGTCCCTCACAGTCTTAAGATGTTTGCAAGCTCTTTCTAAAATTTTCTTCTTGTCAAAAATATTATTATCAAACTCATGCTCTAAATCTTTAACGAACTGATCTTTTAATTTTTTTTCTTGCAAGTTCCACCTTTTAAGAAAAAACACAAAATTGTTAGATATAGCTAGTAAAAGAAAAGACCCGAATGAAAGGAAAAATACTGTACCAATTAATGATATGAAAAAAAAAATAGTGGGATAAAGTTAGTTCACTTATGATGTTCCACCTTGTACATATGGTGGGCCCGAATATATGCAGTACGGCGTCATAAAGCTTCTTATAAAATGTATCATTTCCTACAAAAAATGTCATGGGATAATCAATCCAAAACTTGTTATGAATAGGTAAATGCATATTACAATATAAAAAATAATTATTTAAAGTACCTAGAAGCTTAGGACATTTTAAAGGCATCGATTCATTATTGTCAATCAATAATGACGTCTGCATAACTCTCGTGCTAGAAACACGGGTAGATCCAGGAAATGATGGTGAATTATCACCAATACATGTACTCTGATCTACATCTAGTGTACCAGATGGTGCCGTCAGTGTATCTCCTACTCCAAAAAAATAATCCACTATGTGATGCATCTAAGATTAAAGTACAAATTATCAAATCATAATTAACACAAAACCAAATATAGCAAAACAAGGATTTACCAGCTGGCATAGACCGTGAAGGCATCGATGTTTGCATGCCCCTTGTTGCCGACATTGCACTCAAAAATCTCAAATGGACGTTCATCAACCTCCTAGGAGGAGTCTCCTGCACTTGATGACCTGAACAATACATTGTTAGCAAAGACATTCTAAAATAATAAAAGTAAGAGTTAACTTAAGAAGTTTTTGAATGTTCCAAAGAAAAAATTTCTTGTAACTTGTCACCTAAAGGATTATTTTACTTGAGGCGGCCAGAGCTCTGCTAGTACCGGCCTCACCGCGTTGTCCTTGACTAGGTTCTGGATCAGTTGCCAAAAATTCTTGTAACAAGAACACATATTACATATTTTACTTCACAACATAAAAGAGTATAAAATATAAACCTTTATTAAAATTTTGTTATAACTAAAGATTCATTACTGCTTACTTCATAATGACGTTCTTGCACTCTCAAATCAGATAACCTCTTCATCGTCTCCTCGGTTGGAATATTTGCTTCATCCAAAATTCTCATTATTTCTAAATTGATTTTTTTTTATTTTTTTCTTTAACATAATTGTTACATTGGATGTTTCCGCAATATCATCATCAGAAGGGGTAGCTATTGCCTTTGTACTTACTGTAGGTGCTTTTCCCCTATCCTGAACATCAAATTGTGACAGGAATATCAGTAAAACTCCAAAACTGTAAATAAAATAACGTAATAATATAATATTTCTCAACTATCTAATTTGTACAATTTCAATAAGGTTTACCCTTGCTGAAGAATGGGTGGGAGGAGCATCCTCATGGCCTCTATCATGTGCATGATCCATATCATCCTGTGACAAAGATTAAATATAAAAACTTCAGCGAACTGAAAGCAATAGACTTAGCAAAAAAAAAACTTATTAATAAAATGGTATATAGTTTTTACCACCATCATGATAGTAACTTTGTTTGTATCTATGCGATTTGAATGGTAATCTATTAGCAGTTCTTCCCCTACACTTATTGATTTTATTGCACATACAAAAACTTGATTCCCCTCACGTGCCTCAAATATGCAATTGGGTTGCTTATTAGTTGAGGAAGGTCGCCTACTATTTATAAAACCTACAATATTACTTGTTTCTTTTGGTCTCCCATCAATGTACATTGCAAATCTTTTACGTTGATCATTTTCTTTCCATTGTATATAATTAGCTAATAGTGCATACCTACGCATATTTTTTTTATATTGAACAATCGGCATCCAATTATTGTACTTGTAACACAGACCGACATACTTGAACAATTCAACAACTATGTTGTAACATACCTTTATCCCATCCATGGAAAATAGGCCCAAACCATGTAATGAGGATGGAGCAATGCGATATATCCTCTCATTAACATAAAAATTAGTGTTAATTGGAGGTAGCTCATTGGGTACCCACTCTTTCTCAATGTGTGTGTACCGAAAAGGCACCTTGATGTCGCCTTTGGTCTCATCATCATAAGAACATGACCCCCCATTAGCAAGGAAAAATTGCATGCATTTATCAAATTTTTTTCTAATCTTTTGACCTCTAGTTGATCTCCCTATTTTAGTCGTACTACATCTAGAACTTTCATCTAGCATTCCCTCATTTCTCTCATTCGATGTAGATAGATCTGACAAGTACCTATTTGGTGGGTCCTGCAATCCATCAAATGAGATATTGTCATGTCCCCGCTTCAAATAGAATTTTGATAATATTTAAATAATATATATATAATAATCAAGTCGTGACCCATACGTACGGTTCTTCTTTGTCTATACATGAGAGATATAAAATGTACTAAGTTGAAAGTGATTATATAATTATATTTCTATACGGTTCTTCTTTGTCTATATATACATTATATGATTATATAATATGTCTATTTATAACATATGTGCTCAGTGATAAACAAGAAGAATATAAGAAAATTATGTCTATTTATTAACTTATACCTGCTGATCCATGTCACTGTGCATGATCCACACCAAAGGGGTTAAATTTCTTGCATATGTTAATCATTTATCTTAAGTTAGCTAAAAATTACATGATACATATGCTACAAATAACTTAGAAGACAACATGAACAATATGCAACATCGTAAACATGAACAAATTTACCTTATATATGGAATGCAAGATCGTCAACAGAAGGGGTGATGATGTCTGTAGTCAATTGCCTATTTGCAAAAAGGGTGATAATCAAACACAATATATACATGTATCAGCAGCAATTAATTGAGCATTGTAAGTAAAACATTGGTAATTATAAATCACATATGTTGTAATCATTAGAATTGAACACAATAAATATGTAATCATTACAATTGAAAGCAATAAATCATGTCAATCATTTCATTGATCATTTCAATTATGTCATTGATCATCTTCTTCTTCATCATCATCAACATCATCATCATCATCATCATCATCGCCATCATCGCCATCATCACCATCACCATCATCACCATCACCATCATCATCATCATCATCAGCATCATCATCATCATCATCATCATCACCATCATCATCATCATCATCATCAACATCATCATCATCATCATCATCATCACCATCATCATCATCATCATCATCATCATCATCATCACCATCATCTTGATCTTCATCATCTACTTCTTCATCATCTTCAATATCTTCTTCTTCCATAACATTATACTTTATCGGCCTTCCTCTTGGATCATGTCTAACAACAAATGACCAACCTTGTTTATGTGGAACCTCTAAGTAAAACACTCGCTCACATTGGCTTGGAAGAACATAGGACTTATCTTCAACTGGCTCAAATGACCTTATATTAATCATTGTAAATCTATTATCATGTTGAATAACAGTTCTATCTAGATCATTTTGATTTAGTCGTAGCCTATACCATTCGACGACGAATAGAACTACTTTGAAGGAGTTAAAGTCGCACTCAATTATATCATCCAAGATGCCATAGTATTGATTTTGAAATTGTTGAGGATGTATGTCATTTTTAGATGATATATTGGTGACCTTGAAAACTACATTTATCCCAAAATCACAAGTTTTCTTTGTGTCATCCAACTTTTTTATGCGAAATTTGTGGCCATGATAGTACATAGCTTTGTGGTGCTTGACCTGTAATTTTTCAAGCGTGTGTAATTTATTTTCATCATGAGTTGATATAAAACATATGAGTCATGATCATTAATAAATTTGTATGTACCTCTCCACCTCTTAAACCATGTGCTAGATCAATTACCATTGGTGTAACATTGGAATCTTCATTACGATGAGCTTCTATAACCAATGAAGCAACACCTTCCCATGTTAATGAGCAACCATTTTGTTGACATCGTTCAATCTATACCATCATCCAATCAAGATTGTTCGCAATATACAAATGTATTGCATCCCACTCTTGACCAATTGTATCAAAAAAAATACACCAATTATAAATAACTTATATTGAAGATTTATAAGAATTAATTAACTACAATAACATCTTAGATTTACCTCTCACTTTCCTCAATCTACCTTTGCCCATCAAGTACTCCCCTTCAAATTTGTTAATGGAGTTGGGATCCTAAATATGATCTACATGGATCTTTGTTGCAAACTTAGGAAGATATTCACTAATGTACACCATGGTCTGGTATACCATATATCCCTCCACCATAGAACCCTCAAGATGTGCTCTCTGTCGAACCAAGTCTTTCAAAAATTTTAAGTATCTCTCAACCATCCACATTGACCTAGTTGGTACAGGTCCACACAATTCAATCTCTTCAACTTGATGTATGATGTAGTGTTCTTGTGTATTGAAAAAAGTTGAAGGTAGACACTTTTGCATTTCACACATAAGAAGAGGAATTTTTCTCTTCCAATATTTTATATCATCTTTATTGATTTCTTTAGATGACAACTGCCTCATGTATTTTCTAAGATCATATATAACTTATTTGACACTGTTGGTGAAGTGGTGTGGGAGAGATAGAGGTAGAACGTACTGCAATATTTGTAAAATGATCTTGTCAATATTTTATAAAAGAATGCAATGAAAACTACATGCAGTATACAAATATATAGTGAATACAAAATAGCATGAATTACCTTAATAAATGTATGTCAATTGTGTGTTTTCATCCCTGGCCCAAATTCACTTTTCTTTGATATGAGATCATTTATGTTCGCAGCAAATCCTGTGGGAAATCATAATTTTTTTATGATTTCTTTTATAGCATTGCTCTGCTGCTCCGACAATAACCAACTAAGGGCACTTGTATCAATCTGGTCTCCATTGTTATTTGATCGAATGACATTTTTCATTGCATGGTTGGATTCTTCAATGTCACTACAAATTTTGACAATTTGGTCTTTGTCACGCCTTCCATCCAAGATTTTCTATAATGTCTTTGTTACATTCTTTCCAATATGCATAGGATCAAACAAATGCATGATTGGGAGTTGTTCGTAGTATAGAAACCTAGTAAATTGCATAGGATAACTTTTTAATCCTTTTGGAAGTTGGTCATTGATGCCTTGATGACCTTCACAAGCATCAATTACATCATCAGTAAACAAAACACAATATCAAAATATAAATTTGAAATAAAAACCATCAGATGGAATGACATTACCTCGACGATTTATTTTATTATATGCCGACTTCCATAGGTGAGGTGTCATTCTCCATGGCTTTGATGTAGTCTCTTCTTTCCCATTGAAAATATCTTTTTTGATAATTCGGTACTTATGATTTCTGTGGAGAAAGTGTCTATTCTCATCGAACACTTGCTTTCTTAAACTTTTTGAATGATGAGATTTCTTCTTTGGACCACAAACTGGACATGCAAATTTTCCCTTTATCTGAAGACCTACAAGATCGTGCATTTTTGGATTAAATATGTTAACTTTGTGTTAGCACTATAACATACCAAAAAAAAGGTGTTAAGAAGAGAACATACCACAAAAATGTGTTAGCCCAGGGGCATCATGTATTGTCCATACAAGCATTGCATGGAATTGAAATTGTCTTTGTCCTATTGGTCTAGAGATGTCATATATAGTGACCCCATTCCATAACACCATCGACTCATTGATAAGGGGCTCAATATATACATTAACATCTTTAACTTGGTACTTACCTAGTTGAATGAACAAAAACATTACATAATTATTATGACCATTTTGATGGATTATTAATAATAAATTAATTTAGATGACCATTAAATCAAAAAATACCTGGAACAATCAATGCCAACATTATGTGCTCCCTCTTTATGGACAACCAAGGAGGAATGTTATTGTTGATAACAAAAACAGGCCACACCAAGTAAGTAGATCTCATCTCTCCAAACGGATTGACACCGTCTGCTGCCAATGAAAGCTTGAGATTACGAGGTTCTTCTTTAAAGTGTGGTCATTTTTCCTCTATTTCCTTAAATGTCAAACCATCCACAAGCATTCGCATAATGTCATCTTGACTTCTATTGCATGCATGGTGATCCATAAATTGTGTCAAGCTATTGCACTTGAATAATCATTGCAGACGTGGAATAATGGGAATATGCCAAAGAACCTTGCGAGGCACCTTTTTTGTTATTCGATCTGATTGATATCTACTAATATGACAAATAGGGCATTCTGTTGAAAATTCATGTTGTTTATGATATATAATATGATCATTCAGACATGCATGTATTGTTTGATACTCCATTCCAATATCTTTCATAATGGCAGATAATTCTCGGTACAAGCGAGGTAGAATGTTTGATGGTGGTAACAAACACTCACCTATCAACCTACAACCAAAAATATAATTTGTTAATTTAAAGAATATTAATTGCTACATGATTCACCCAATGTTAATTGTAAGGGAATTATGACTAAAATAATGAAAAAAGATGACATACCTTAACATACGTGTCATTGCTACGTTGCATAAACCATTCATAACCTTCAAGTTCACCAACAACAATACAGTGGCAAGAAGAGTTGTTTCAGAGCCTTCATATAGGGGCTCGTGTGCCTTCTCAAGTATAGGTACATCAAGCTCTACATCAACATCATCATCTTGATCATCGTGATCTTCTTCATCATCATGGTCTTCTTCCATGGTATCATTACCTTCTACTTCTATATTCACACCTCCATGTTCCCTCATTTGGAAATCCACATTCTCTAGATTGTCATGGTCCATAACATGAAACTCAGGGACGTTGACCTATATGAAAATGATGACCTTATATTAACCATGACCATGATGTCATCATCAAATCATGTCTTATGTATTTTATAAATTATTAAAATACATACTAATGGACGAAATTTGTTTCCCCCTTCAATGTGACCATGTTGCCTACAATGTTCCTCAACTGTTTTGATTAGATATCTTTGAGTCTTTAAGCCCTTACAAATTTTGCAAGGACAATAACATTTTCCATCACCTTTTCTTTTTAAGTTAGACCACAGTCTAGCAATTGTCTTCCTATATTTTTGTCTGTTGATATCGTCAGACATGGTCTTTCTTGAATGGAATGACTCGTTGCTGGAAGAAGGATGATTTGTTTGCAACCTGCAGATACAAATCGTTACTGAACAACCATTTTCTCAACTATAATTTTCTCAATGCAAAGGGACATTTATCATACCAAATCAAAGTTTAGAAATGGACAATTCTGATGCTTTGCCATTACAATAGCAATAGAGGGTGTATAGATAGAAAAATAGTTGTAAAGAGTATATTTAAATAAATAAAATCACGTAAATAACTAGGGAAACTGAATAACATTGTAGGACTCCTTACCTCTGTATATAGGCTACTCTTAAGTAATGAAAACACAAAGAAACCTCTCCTAATCATATGAATACAAGCATGGATTTTTTTATTTCATTGTTAACTTGAGCACCCTATTTCAAATAGAACATTATCATAAAATCTCGTAGGCCTTAATTTTTTGTATTTTTTTAATGACATTAACATGGTAACTTTCCAAAGTTAAGCACCTCCAATAATACTCCCAAGACCATTCTTGTGGCTTACCATAATGACAACTCATTTCTTAGTTTCCTGAACTGTTAAATTGCCTCTACAAGTCCATATTCAAGAAGAAAACCTAGCCAAGGTAAACAAACTAATGGCTGAAATGAACGTCATTGAGGAGGCAAATGCAGACTTTGAAATACTTCTTGTCAACAGTAGATAAAAGGAATTTTTCAAATGTTAAATGTTGATTAAAGGAACAGTCTTGTAACTCAAAAGAGCTTAGCTCGTCTGACCACAAACTTGCAGACAAGTACTTGTTTGATGTTCTAGGCAAGAATAAGATTAGTCCCTTTATGAACTGTCTCTTAAATATGTGCTTTGATTAAGAAAAAAATATTATTATTTTGTCATATATTTTTCTATTACAATAGTATCTAGTTGCATAATGACTTTGATGATGTATTGGTTACAAATATTTTACTGTATATTTTATCAAAAAATTGTGTGTATTGCTTTGCTGGATTGATGAAATATTATCAAGAAGAAGGATAGTTACACAGAATATGAAATGAAAATCAATTGGTCATACAAATATGCAGTAAGGTAAAGATAAGAAGTAATAAGACAATGAGTAGATTGAAAGGAGTAATGATAATCCTTCTTAAATCTGAATGTCTGCCAGTGATCAAGATGACCATTGCCAAATGTCGATGAAATTGAGTAATTCTTTGGATCTCATTCTTTGGTGCTCAAAGAAATTTGTAATCAAACTCAAAGGCATAATGATGGGCTCCTCATTTTCATTTCCAACATTAATGTCGCTTTGGTTATTATGGATGACAATAAGACTAAATAATGATTTTTAAGCGAACAATGAATTAGCACAAATAAATACAAATTTAAGAAGTGCATGTATGGTCATGTACTATAATGATGTTTGATTTAGATTATTCTACATCTTTACATTTGAACTCCAAATTTTAAAATTCAAACCTGGCTATCTTTTTCATATTATTCATTAAGTTGGCTGAAGTGTGAGTCATTCCAAATTACATGCTTGGTGGTTGTATTTTAAGATTTAACACCAAGTCAAATGAATCATGTAAAGGGAAGGATCTAAGATTGAGTACATCTAGAATTTAATTGTAAAACTGCATTTCTCATTATAAGAGTATTGTGTGCATGCTTATTATTTTGATCCTAGCTCATTATTGTTGAATTGGTCTATTTAGGGTTATGCCTAATTAGAACTTGACCCATAATACGACTAATTGGAACTTGATCCTTAAGATTCAAGAGAATTCCCTAATGTGTTCAATGTGCCATATGCCTGTACGTAGATTCAAATATAAAAAATAGACTAATGTCTAAATACCCATTAATGGATTGTGCATTATTGATGGATCATTTTTCTTTCATATCGATGATGGCATCAACCTAACAATGGCCAATGGAATTCCATGAAAGCAGGAAACATAGACAAGTGCAAGCAATATCATCCCTACCGCATATGTAACAAGCTAACGGGATAAAAGGAGATTTTGGGGGAAGGTAGAGAGGAGAAAAAAGGTGGCTTATCTTTACTCATATCCCTACTTGGTCTAATCAAGCGAGGATACGCTTGGATTCATGGAAGGAGCAATAACCCCTTTGGCTGTGAGATGTCCATAAAAATGTACAAGTCAGAATGTCAAGTAACCTATATACAATTGAGGATCCTAACAAGTCGATACAAGTTTCCTTGCATTTGCAGAAGCCAAACCAGACAAAACATACTTCCATCTCACAAAGAAGACCGGATAAGTGGTAAGGATCAAAGAGATCATTCACATTAAGCATAGAGCCATATCAAGACTAGTAAAAGAACACCTTAATCATCAAGACAGCATAAGAGCCAATCCTATCCAAACACAATTGGTATCGATACATTACTTATAGATCACATAGTGATCAAGACTATCATAATAAAAGAGTGTTATCAATAATTTAAGTCTTGCAAATCTGAGAAAATAGTTTCATAATTCTAAGAGTATATCCAAGGGACATTATAGCCACCCAAAGTCAATATACACAACATTTAATCATAGTGTTCATGCAAATAAGAGGCATCAGTTATCGCAATATCCATAAACTATTTCCTGGCAGCATTCTATCTCACATAAAGCAATTAAGACAATCAACACTCCTTAAACATATACCAGTAATAGAGGGATATAGAATAGGATACATTCTTCTTACTAGAATGGTTCCCCAATTTGATACAATAGTAACATTGTTCAAACAATGTCATTAGTCGCTATCCATATATAGACTAGGAGAACAAGCATGGTAAAAATATAATTATTATTAGGAATTGCACCGAGTATAGATGTATGGTTCAGATCACATATACATAATTACTTAACAAGATCCATAAACATTATCCCTTGAATAATTATTACAAATACATTTTTCCCTTAAATCAATTACATAAACATTTAAGGAGGTATCATAGATTGTTCTTCACAAGAATGATCAAGAATTCGGAGAAGGAAGTCTCTTGTTGTTATTTCTTCAAGGAAATCATCATAAATCCCTAAGGGATCTTAGAAGGGGCATTTGACCTAAAAATTGACATTTGATGCATCCCATACCAAAAGCTTTTATAGGGTTACTTTGGACCAACACACCTAACCATGACTGAACCCTTGTTTTCAATGCATGAAAATGACCAAATTTTCAAAGCAACTACTCTCCTCAAATTCTCTTATCCCACCAAAACTTTAGTAGAGTTATAAAATGACTCAAAATGGTTAAATCCACAAGCAATTAGACTCATGGGCCTTGCAATACCAAAACCCCCAAATCTTGACTCCAAACCCTGGTTTGCCAGGGCTTCCCCAATCTCCTGTTACAAATCACTCCTGCATCAAATTAGTGATCGAATCACCATTCATTCAACATGACAAAACATTTTCAAACATAAAAACGCTTCCTTATTCAGACAGATCATCCACTGCTACACATTGCATCCAATTTCATTGTATTTTCTCACTGTTCTTTAACTGTGATCACCTTTACTCCACACAACTCTGCATATGCACGGTTAATGATCTAATAATATAGGTTAGAATTAACATTCCATGGTTAGAATGGTTCTCATTATTAGATAGACCACTGGCGTAAGAACAGTTAGAATGGTTCTCATTATTAGGTTAGAATGGTTCTCATTATTCTAAGTTCCTACTGCAATAACAGTAAACTAAAATAAGAAATGTTATTAGATAGACCACTGGCATAACAACAGTTTCAATATAAAATGAGACTCATTCAAAAATGGCATGAATTGAACAAAGAAATGTTGCAATTCCTTTAATGCATCAGAATAACCAAATTGAGACTTCAAGATGAATGAATTTTGCAAAAAATAGGGTATTTCTATTGCTTACGGTTTTATCCATTTTCAACTTATATAAATTCTAAACAACTAATCCAACCAACTTTTCATAAATCCTAAATCCATGGTTTATATATAGCATTTGATTCTTATTGGAAATCGATTCGACATACCTGAACCCTCTGCTTCAACTCTTCACCCTGTTAGCTTCTACCAGCTCCTTCACGTGCGCTGAAATGAAATGTTCAAATGAAGTTTCAAACTTATTTTTTTACTTTATGTTATGCCCGTGTTAGTCAAAATTTTGACCAACACGGTGTTACTCAAAATTGCGACCAACACGGGGCATGTATTAAAAAAAACAAAAGTTTCCTTCTATATTGCGACCAACCAAAATATTTCTATTTGATGGTTGAATTGTTTAGTCAAAATTTAAGGTCAAATGTACTAGTGTGCCACCTTGTCCCTAATTAGGGTTAGGGAAAGATGAAAGAATCTACAATTAATGACACCATCCACATGGACTGATCAAAAATAAAATCTCCATCATAGTGGGTAATAAATACCCACTATGCATGCCTATTTTGCATGAGAGAGGGGCAACATGAATTTCCATTATGCAATAAATGTTCCTTTCCCAAAATAGCCTACGTTTGACCTCTCCCTTTTAATGCATGGAATCTATCCAAAAAGGTCTCCAACTCATCCACACTTACACTTGGTGTTGAATCCCACTTCAATCCCAGAATTGTCATCTCTCATTTAGATTTTCTCAAGCTATTCTCCTAATCTGGCAATAAATCTTGAGCTTTGTGCATGATATTTGGAAAAGTGGAGTTTTCAAAGTCATCCCTCACAAAGGAATTCAACTAAAATAACTCTTCCATTTTACCTCTTAGGTTGTGTTGATGTGTGTTTTATGACCAATCAATAGTAGAACAAAATATCAAGATAACCTCTCTTAACTAAAATTGTTTGTATGCTAAGATTGTGAAAGATCACACAACACATTCCAAGGTTCCTTTCATATTATTTCTTGAGTGTGGATAATCTCAATGGTGAATGTGATTTTTGTTAATCATGAAGGGCCTTATGTTTGCATACTAAAGTTGATTTCATGATGCAAGATGTGGGAGCTATCGAAAGATATGGCAATAGGGTACTTCTTTCTAGGATTTTCAAAAATATGCAAAAAGAAAATGGGAAGGGTTTATAAATTCTATTCTAATCCTAAGGGTAATGTAAAAAAAAAGATATTTCTTAGATGGACAAATTCCAAAATAACTAAGTTCTTCTTTGCTAAGATAAACTAAAACTACACGAGAACTGGTGCAATCTTCAAGGGGTTATGAAAATGATTTTTATACCAGAACAAACACCATCAAAATGAACAATGAATGTTGAATGATAGAAGTTAAGCATCCATAAAAGTAAGGTTTAAACTAAATTTATACAACTTAAAATTAACAAAATGTCAAATGTATGAACCATGGAATTTATCAAAACATCATCACATTCTCCATTGAAATCAAAACACTTTATCTAACCAATATAATCTAAATAAAGGAATAAGAGAACAATAAAGCACAAAGACACTTCAAGTAGTGACCAAACTTCAATGAAAACTCTATTATCTCAGTAGCTCATAGAAATAATCTCAGAATTCTCATCCTTTACAAATGAGAGATGATGCCTTTATATAGGTCCCCAATTATAATGTATGGCCCAGATTGAAACAATAATCAATGGCCCATATTTTCCCACCTCATCCCTTATTAGAGTTAGGGAAATAAGAAAGAGTCTACATTAATGAAGGGATCCACACAGGCAAATCAAAAAGAACCCACTATCTTAGTGTTTAATAAATGCCCACTATGTGTATCCATTCAATAGGAGAGTGGGGTGAAATTAATGCCCACTATGCATGTCTAATATGCATTAAATGTATCTCTGTCCAAAATAGCCTATATTTCAACTTACTATTTAAATGCATGGAATCTTCCCAACATGGTCTCCAACTCATCCACACTAACAGTTGGTGATGATTCCTATTTCAATTCCAAGAATTCAATTTCTCATTCATATTTGTTCAAGCTATCCTCCTAGGAAATATGGAAATGAGTCCTAAGTTATATGCATGACATTTGAGAAAATGGAGTTCTCAAAGTCATCCCTTGCAAAGGAGCTCAACTAAAAGAACTCTTCTAGTTTCCCCTTTAGAGTTTCTACTACATTATTTCATTCTCATCCAATCTCTATGATAACAATGACACAACTGTGTTGGTGATCTCTTGTTGAATATTCTCAGGTATCCTCCTCAATCGAGTGAACTCCCTTGTTAAATGATTAAAAATTTCCTTTGTTGTGATCACTGTGTTATACCATCGATGAAATTCATAGGCTTCTCCTTCCCTGAATAATCTTCCATCAACCAAGATTTATTCAGGGGTCTCCATCAAATTCTACAAATATGATATCACCTCATCTTGATAAATATGTTAATCCTCCCACAACTTATCCATGCAATGCATCCTAGAAATGATTTTCAATGCCATATCATGAAATTTCACCAAGTCTGAGAAACATGCATGTATGCCTCATTCTGAATGCCTCTTATCCAAACTTTTGCACCTTGATAAATATGTCTAATCCTTTATATACTCTCGATTGACTTAGCCAGAAGTATAGAAGGAGGAACAAAGGTTGGGCCTTCTTCTCTCACTGGATGAGGTAAATTATTTATATACTCATATGAGGCCTTTCTTTTATCTTTCTACCTCTGATATTTCCCTTCTAGTTTTCTTATTTTTGTTAGGAATGGGAACACTGAGAGGGGGGGGTGAATCAATGTTCACTTAATTTAATCTTTTGCTTTACTTCTTAAACTTAACTTGAATGCTTAAGTACTGAAATGAACATCAAAATAAATAAGAAACATGAACTCAACACATAACACTAATGTGGTTATGGGGAAACCCAAATAGGTAAAAACCCCAGTGGGAATTGACACCCACTAATATTTTGTACAAGTTTTTTATTATCCTTGTTAGAAGATCCTTAACCCTGTTAGGAGTTGCTTTACAATGTATTTAGTACAGTGACCTTGTCAAGGGTTAGACCCTATTACAAGTCTTTTATAATAACCCTATTAGGGGTGTGGACACACTGTCCTAGAGCTCACTACTTAAGTATTGAAGGCTACAACCTTTTGATCTCAGATACACACTATATCTGCTAAATGAACTGTCACTGTGACACTGCTTGTCTGATCAGTTCCTTTGATGTGTTGATGCTTTGACCTCTTACAAAGCTCTAATACATCTCAACAACTCTTCGCATACTTCTTCTCTACTTCTTTCAACTCTATCTCAACTCTCATGCTTAATTACAACGACACATCTAATATTTATATGCACATACAAAATAATTAACTAGGTCGACCCTCTAACCAATTGCCCTTTGGGCATTGTATTAAGGGACATCACCCTATTTTTTGCTACTTTCAATATAAAAAACATTAGACCCTATCATAAATATTTAATTATTAATTTAAAAAGTATTAACTAAATCATTTTGTTACATATAACCATTGTGTGTTATAATCTAGGGGAAGAGCACGAGCCCATGTTCCAGTTACCATTGACTCTTTTCTTGAGTCTTTTCTCACCAACTCCCCAAAAAAACATAATTATATGTCTACAACCTAATTACAATAGGTGCATATCCTTTACAACATAATAATATAACCGCTAACCAAAATACCAACAGTCAGCTGTTTGCACTGTTCTTCTCTGGCATTCACTGATTGTGCAACTTGAACTCTCTATATCTTCCACATATTGACTCTTCTAATCATGTGCTCTAGGATGTAGCATGAATATGATCTTACCAACTTAACTTCTAGGGTGCATACCATAGTTTTTTCATATGCATGTGCCCTGATGCTCTGACCTTCAGGTACTCTGTATACTCTCCAGTCTTCAACACTTAGCCAATTTATGATCTTCTTATCATAAGCGTTGACTCCAAAACATCATATGACTTTGTTGCCATAGTTAAAACACTATATTAAGTCATATAAACTAGTATATTCAACTTTCCAATAATCTCCCCCTTTGTCATTGATGGCAACAAAAGAATATGACAAAGTGACTAATTGTCCCTTAATACAAAAAATACTTAATCATACTCTATCTTATCTCACCCTTATATCTTCTTACTATAAATTTTCTTTAAATAGCTATAGATCCATATTCTATACATACCCCCCCTTTGACATTAATGACAATGGTGTGACAAAACTAAATATGTACAAGTACTTACACTGAAAGTACATCCAGGTATGCAATATGTAAGTTTTGGATCTCTTGCTTCCAAAATGCAATCAATGCATTGATTGTTTGGAGATGGGCACATAAAGCATATTGCAATTTCTCCATCTTCTCCAATTATGAACTAGGACCTTGATCATATGTCACCAAGGTGGCATCAATCTCTTTGATATTCTGATTCAACACATCTAGGGAGGGCGCAAGAGCATTTCTAAGCTAAGTCTACCTAGCCCTTATCTTGGACATCTCCTTTTCTGCCTTCTCAATTTTGTCAAGTTGTCCTTGATAAACATTTTTGCACATGTTTACATTAGTAGAGGTATCTTCTAATGATTTCCTCACTTTTTCTATCATGGCCTCTGCTTCGTGGATCTTCTTGTAGTGATCGGCTATCAACTTATCTTGATTCATACAGTCAACAATAATTTTCCTTCCTTTTGTTGTAAACTCTTTCAAAGTTGCTTGTCCAACTTGGAGTGAACTAAGGTCTAGTGATAAGTTACTGACCAACTCATTTAGTCTTTTCTGCATATACTTCTCCTCTGCAACTAATGATGCTGATTTTTCCAAGCTAGAGAAATTACTCTTGAACTATGAAAGAATTTTACTTACATCATCAACAGAGTGTACCTTGGACACTTTCTTATCTACTGGTAACAGGTTGTTCACGATATTTACTAATTCTACGAGGGGATTCCTCATTACCTATTTCTCCTTGGCCTTCTCCATAGCTAAGATGTTGAACTTGATCAAGTCTTCTTCTCCCCGTGAATCCAAACTAGTTGTGTCTGGTGTCAAACTTGACAACAATGTTGTTGAGGGTAGTGGAGTGATAAGAGTGCTATCCACTACTTCTTTCTTTACTTTGATTAACATTTCAACTAATGGTTCATCTATTGGTTCATTCCCTTTTTCTTCTTCTTCTCCTTTCTTTGTTTGTGTTTCTTTTCCTTCTCCTTTTTCTATCTCTTTTTCTTTTTCTACCTCAGGTGAGTTACCACCGCATAGTTTTTCAGCTTCTTGTGTGCTTACAAAGGCTTCTTTAAACTTTTCTAAGTCCTTATCTATGGCCTCCATTACAATCTCAACATTGTCAATAATTATGGTGCTATCCTTTAGTGACTTTGTCATGGGTGCAGACGTATCTGCCTCTAAATGTGTTTCAATTGTAGGCGCTGAGTCCTGGGGACCTATCATAGGTACATTAGTGGGCTTTGCCACCTTGAATTCCTTTGTGGGCACTTGAGCTGTAGGCACAGTAGATGGGTACATGTGCCTATTCATGAAAACCTTCTCAAATTCTTTCTATGTTTCCTTAGCTACCAATTCATAGTTCTTGTCCATTATATGAAAAGTCCTTGACTTGGTTCTAAGATGTGGCTTTACAAGATCTAATAATAAAGACTTCTCTTCTAGAGAGCATACTGGGAGGGTTTCATCTAAATTATTTTCTCTTATCCTTAGATCATCTTCAATAGCCTATCTCTTTAGGAATTCTAAGATATTCCACACATTATCTAGAATCATAGTTTTCAGTTCTAGGACTGTCTTTTTGAACTTCAGCATATGTTTGACAATCATTCTATGAATTTCTGATTTGTCAATTTCACTATACTTCTTATAGAACTTCCCTACTTGATATATCCTGCCTTCATCAATAATCCTTGAACTCAACACACTAAGCCTAGGTTTGAAACTTACTTTAGGAGGTGCTTGAGTATTTTTCATGTTCCTTGTTACTCGTGAGGATGGATGATTGGTGCTAATCTCTTTCTTCCTCTTAGGCATGACCTTATACTCAGGAGTAGTAAGGTCAATGGTTTCCTTGGGTCCAGAAGGGGTATCATCTATTTTACCCTTCAGATCATCATATTTCTCAATTTTCACCTTCTTCATCTTTGGATCATCAGATTTTGTCTTTGCAGTTGTGCTCTCTATTTCCAAAGCAATCTTTTCTTGCCTTGCTTTGTCTAGGTCTGCTTGAGATACTCAATGAATTTTCAAGATCTCTAAAGTAACCTTGGCAACTTTCCTTTTTGTTGCTGTGTTGTTCAATACAACATCTACTTCTCTTGTTTTCTCTTCATAAGTCCCCCATCTAGGTTCATTGGGGTCCTTAGGTGCTGACAACAGAACTTGAGCATAAGCCTCTAGAATAGGCTCTTCAACTTCATAACCCAATGGCTGAATCCACTTTTTTCTTGGTTCAACAACCTCCATGCATGTTGTATCAGTCTCAACCATGAAACAAATACTATCCTTGTATTTATCAACTATATTCTCTAGAATTATGTATCTCATCTGCATTTTGGCCCTAAATGTCTTTAATTCCAATGTCATGTAATCCTTAAGGGTACTTTCTGTGGATGCCTTAAGGGAAATTTGTGGCATAGTGGGCATAGATTTATCTAGATACAAATTAGACACCTTTCCAAGAATATAGAAGTACATATAGATTATTAAAGACCCAAACCTGAATATCTTGGTCTTGTTATGCTTGATGGATCTTATGTTGTCTATCAGCTATGCGTGCAAGATTTCACATAGATTAAACTCTCTATTATCTCTTACCAACCTTATTGTTACTAGAATGGTGGCCGCTGACACACTATTTACTCTTCTGGTGTGTTGGAACCTGTATCCCAGTATCATGGACATCAATTTGATGTCTTTATCCTCTATAGGCTCTATTGTCATTCTGCACCTATCACTTCTTGATTTGCAAGCCTATTCTACAAGTTTTTTGGTGTCCTTTCCCACTGGAAGAACAATGCCAATCCTTGAGAGTCTAGTCATCTCATGAATTAGATCTCCTATTATCCTAACTAGTACTTCACCTATCCAAAATAGGTCATCATGGATCCTGCTAAGTAGGATCTTGATCCATTCTGACTCATAGAACTCATATGTCGTAGCATATTCCACTATAGGATGATTATCCAACTGTGCATACTCATCCATGAAGGTTTTATCAGGTTTCATCATTTTTTCCATGTGCGCTCTTATTCTATCCAAACCTACTAGTTCCTTCTTGCAATATTTGTATGCCCTAATATCTTCCACATGCATAACACCCATGGGAGTGCGGGAGAATGCACCTTCTAGGTCGTCTAGTGTGGACTTAAATGGATGTCTTTTAAACACATATCTCTTCTTCTCCGCCACATCAAATACAATGGGAGTAGCCATTACTTACTTGTATATCACTTTCCAAATGATCTCAAAGACTTCTGAATCGGCGCGATGGATTAGGGCTTCCGCAACTGATCAAATGCACTGCTAATCACTGGTGAATCAATCTACAATCCTTTACTATCAAATGCTAGGGCTCTTCTACTCTCCAATCGCTCTGAGTTTGAATGCAATGAGGGATCTAAAAGCTTTTGTGTACTTTAAAGTAAAAATTCCACCATTAATGCTTGCCGTGTAAACCAGGTTGTCACTAATAATTTCCATCTTTCAATCTGTAATCAATCATCTAGTGCACTCTTGCACATAGGTTCTTCTGGTCTCCAAAAGGTTAAGTCCAAAGGCACATACTCTAAGGGTGAGTATACCGGCCGCGTAGGGGTTTAGAGCTAAATTAGCTCCCCCTATGACCCTAAGGGCCATTCATCCAGATGTAGAGGGTGTGTCCACTATGGATGCATCTAATACATGCTCATCAACCTTATCCTTCTTCACCTCTGACCAAATCAAGCTTGCATCTTATGAATCTTTCACAAACTTGACTTCTCCTTCAGTATCCAATATTGTTTCTTCTGGCTTTTTAGGGCTTTCCTGACTCTACATTCTTGATCTACAAAACTTAGAGATTTGTCCAGCCTTGTTGCATGAGTGACAAATAACTAGAGGCCTTGTATTCCTCGGCACATTGACATGGGTTACCATTTTGCACTATCTAGCTAAGTGACCACTATAGTTACATATCTGACATGTAAGATTCTGAGAACTTCTTACATTTAGCTGATTCTAATTTCTCTGATTATGCTAAGTCTTGTTCTTCTGACTTGAATTATAATTCATAGCTCTATGACCATATTTATTGCATTAATAACAGTAACCATTGAAAGGTCTTGTCTCTGTACAATTCCTTTCTATATGTCCATGCTTGTTACATGCATAAAAAGTTTGATATGCTGGCTTGCACTCATTCTTGGATGGTTCAACATGATCTTTAGTCTGACTTCCAGTCTCCTTAGCATCTATGGTGTCTTTTGGTGCTTTCATTCTTGCTCGCATGTTGTCAATCTGGTTTTGTGCTTCATTATATCCAATACAGCTAGTATCTCCTTTAAGTCTTCTTGCATATAACTGAGATTCTATCAGATCAGAACTGGTGTGCAATTTATCAATGTGATTCTTTTCCTCTTTCAATTCAGATTCCAAGCTTTCTTTGTTGTTTCTTAGCTCCAGTATTTCCATTTTTTCTTGCCTCAATTCTTCATTCAGTTGAAGGTTCTCTTTGATCTGTTCATCATAGACATCTTGATTGTTGGTTAGCTTATCATCCATTTCTTCAATTTGTTCTTTTAGGGATGAATTTTCTTCATTCAGCTTTTTGATCATTGTCCCTAAATCACTGGTAGAGCATTCTTTCAAATCTTTTCTTAGGCTTTTGATGACTACTTGAGCATCACTGACTTTTTCTTTAATTTCTTCAATTTCTTTTTCAAATCTGTCCAGGTCTTCAAGAGCAGCTTCAAGATTTCTTTTCAGATGTTTCATTTCTACTTTGTCCATGATCTCCTCAAGTGGTTAAACTTATATGCTGAGGACCGGAGCTCTGATACCAATTGTTAGGAATGGGAACACTGAGAGGGGGGATGAATCAGTGTTCACTTAATTTAATCTTTTGCTTTACTTCTTAAACATAACTTGAATGCTTAAGTATTGAAATGAACATCAACATAAATAAGAAACATGAACTCAACACATAACACTAATGTGGTTACGGGGAAACCCAAATAGGTAAAAACCCCGGTGGGAATTGACACCCACCAATATTTTGTACTAGTGTTTTATGATCCTTGTTAGAAGATCCTTAACCCTGTTAGGAGTTTCTTTACAATGTATTTAGTAAAGTGACCTTGTCAAGGGTCGGACCCTATTAGGAGTCTTTTATAATAACCCTGTTAGGGGTGTGGACACACTGTCCTAGAGCTCATTGCTCAAGTATTGAAGGCTACAACCTTTTGATCTCAGATACACACTATATCTACTGGATGAACTGTCATTGTGACACTGCTTGTCTAATCAATTCCTTTGATGCGCTGATGCTTTGACCTCTTGCAAAGCTCTAATACATCTCAAAAACTCTTCACATACTTCTTCTTTGCTTCTTTCAACTCTATCTCAACTCTCATGCTTAATTACAAAGGCACATCTAATATTTATATGCACATACAAAATAATTAACTAGGTCGGCCCTTTAACCGATTACATACAACGCTTCCAATTGAATTGTCTCAAGCATTTTTACAAACAAACATAATTATATTTCTACAACCTAATTACAATAGGTGCATAGCCTTTACAACATAATAATATAACCACTAACCAAAATACCAACAGCCAACTACTTGCACTGTTCTTCTCTGGCATTCACTATCTATGCGACTTGAACTCTTTGTATCTTCCTCATACTGACTCTTATGATCATGTGCTCTTGGATGTAGCATGAATATGATCTTACCAACTTAACTTCTAGGGTACATACCATAATTTTGTTGTATGCATGTGCGCTGACGCTCTGACCTTTAGGTACTTTGTATATTGTCTAGTCTTCAACACTTAGCCAATTTCTGATCTTCTTATCATAAGTGCTGACTCCAAAACATCATATGACTTTGTTGCCATAATGAAAACACTATATTAAGTCATATACACCAGTATAGTTAACTTGCTAACAATTTTATCTTTCTTTGCCTATGCAAAATCATCAACCTCTTCCATAACCTATTTTTGGGAGGCATGGCCCAGATCAAACTCTATCACATTGTACTCATCCAAATTAATATGATCCTGTCTTATCAACTGCAGGAGTTGCAAACTCTAGCTCATCCTAGATCCGAATTTCCCTCAGATGACTTTTGTAAATTTCTTAGATTTTCCTTTCTCCTCTTATTGGCTGACTTGGTTATGGATTTCTTGTAACTTGAATGTCAGGTCAACTTCTTTCTCTTGACTTCTCTACAACCTTTTACTTGACCATTCTAGAATAGTAACAATCTGATCATTCTTAATTTTCAACTGATCTTACCCTTGTACTTCCCTTATATCAATCTCTTCCTTGGCTACATGACTTTTTATCATTATCTGAGGAACTGCTACTTATGCAATAGGAAATTCTACCTCTACTATAGGAACATTTGTTTCCACCATAGGGTCTTTTTTTTTTATCATTTCTCATTCTAGAATAGCACTAAGACTTTCCTCGGTAGAAACATCCTACTCTCTCTTTCCTCCTTGTACAAACTCTTGATAGGCATTGATGCTTTATATGTATTTTACTATCTTGCCCATGTGATATTCTTTCTCTATTCTCTTTTTGTTTTTCTCTACTCCTTCCCTAGTGAAAGGGCCTATCTCCTATAAACTAAGAGTCCAACTAGGCAAAGTTGGAGACTTTCCTGAACTCTGCCTCTTCTACTAGGTTTCTTCAATATGAAGACAAGGCATATATTTTTGTTGCACATCTTGAGAAACACTATTTCCTTTTCTTTTCTTTGCACTTCCCGATGGGATTTCTCCTTCTTCTAGTCTCCCTCCTGAGGGTTGTTTCAATCTATCATCTCTCAATGGTTGATGACCTATCAATTTATATGTCAAACTATCCTTTGGTACTTTCAACCTGTCAAATTATCGATCAACCCACCATTTTGTGAATTCTAGGATGGGTGCAAATAATTTATCAATGTCTAAAAACTCCTTCGTTGACTAGTCATATGGGAGGGTGATCTTTTCCTATCCGAGGTTGTATCCCTTTTGGATCATTTTTAGATCCTCTTCCATTTCATCTAACACTTGGAAGATCTTGCATGCTTTGATCATATTGACGGGCAATCTAGAATATATCATCTTTCTAATCTCATTTTTATCTACAGTGTTGGCCCATAAATCTTTGAGGTACATTCTATGTTCATATTTTGTACCTATCGCCACTCTAATTTTCTTGTAAGGATCATAATTTGGCCTTCCTAGAAAAAGAGGTTGGTGGAAGAAATGCATCTCTCCCAATGATCTTCGGGTCACCTTCAAACATGGGCACATTTCAACCTTATCTTCTCCTATAGAAATTGGGAATTCTAACCCCAACTTCCTCTTTCTCTTCTGAATTTTATCATAAACTATTAATTACTAAGTGATTTCCAATATTACCATTTTTATCACTGGGATACCTCATGATTTTATATGGCTGTCCAAAAAGTCCTTATACTTTGATATAGGATAAGGTAGGAAATTGGATGAACCAAGCTCCATACTCCACCAATTTCATTGCCCCAATTGATAATCTCATATGCAATCTTCTGTAGAGTCCTAACAATGTGCATTAAAAAAGCATTGTTGACTCTGGCATAATTATCTTTAGCATACAAATTCAATTGAGGATAACATTCATGCACCTTCTTGAGCGTTGAGCACCACTTCCAATCATTCCTTTGCACCTCAATACATCATACTTTGTATTTTGAACCAGCATGTAGATGATGTAGGAGCTCATATAAAACTATCTTGACTACTCTAGATTCACCAATTGCTCACTCAGGTGGTCACTAACTAGTCCAACCCAATCTACGTTGTTTAGTCCTCCGCCTACCTGTTCAATGTAATACCACATCCATGTCTTGAACTAAAAGGGTTGTGTAATCCTAAATATTTTGCTTAGCATCATGACTAAATCATTTTATTCATGTCAAAGATCAAGCCAAACTAGCTCCTTAGGTAACTTGGAATAGTGGGCTCTATTCTTCCGTGAACATTTACTATTTATGACACCTTCACAATGTTGAATCAATCTTCTCTCACCAAAATTCTTCCCTCTCCCTCTTCAAGAATCTTCACGCTGCTTCAAAATTTCTCATAAATTCTCCATAATTCTCTAAATCTTCCTCTCAAGTTGTTTCTCAATTTTTGTGTGTGAGAATGAAATGGGAAGAGATTTCTTACATGGGCCTTCATAAAGAAAACCTACCATAATGGTTGATGGCTAATTTAAGGCAATTATTTTTACTTCTCTTCCAAGTTTCCCTGAAAACCATCACTTGTCCTAATTTTTCTTTTGCTTTTTGAAAGTTTCCAATTTGATTGCTTTAACTCCATGTTACTAGAATTTTTTTTATTTTTCAATTTTAAATATTAGACAATCATTTGCAATTCTTTTCCAAAATAATCTAAAAATAACAATTTATCTAATTTCGACCAATTTTTCCATTTTTTTTATATTTTTAATTTCATTAATTAAATATTAAATAAAATTCAATATTTAATCAATTTTTAGATTTAAAGGTAAAAATTTGACTTGTCTCTCACTTTATCACTTTTTTATTTATCTATTAAATATTAAATATTAAATTCAATATTTAATCAATTTTCAATTTGATTTCCAAGATCACAATTAATTTTTCTAATTTATCCACTTTGATCTCAAATCGAGCTTCACAATTCGAGTCTTCAATTTCCATTATTGCATAATCTGATCGTGACTTTAATCTCCCTTGGCGTCATATTATTATTCCCAACATTTTTTTCTAACATACTTGGAAATCTTGGCGTTCTTATTTTCTAAAAAGAAAATATTTTTTCCCATGGGTAGCTTGTATTGTTGAGCACATTCGTGTTAGCGTGGAGGACTTCATTAATCTTCAACGTTGAGTGCAAATATAACATAGGAACATTTTATCATAAATAAATTTCTCTTACCATGTCGAAATGTGCTAACCATAAGCTGGAGTTTTCATTTTCCAAACTCTCTGTGAGGGAGTGGCATTCATGTTGGGTGTGTTTTGGGATCAATTGTGGACTATTTCCTTTCAAACATTTCCTTCACTTTCATTAAAATGTGCTCAGAGCACAATCGGGCCTTTCTGACAAACCTTTCTTTGTGTGTTATTTAACATACTAAATGGGCCTTTATTTTTATTGTTTCCTTAATTCACAGTGTTTGGTGCACAAGATGCATATTGGGCACTTCTACAGATATATTGTTTCATTCATTATTCACTCATTCACTTAGAACCGAGCTGGAATCGTACACAGGTGCATTTTGGAAGAAAAATTTATCCACAATACTGCTTTAATCAAGAGAGGGACTAGTGCTCATTGAAGAGGGATTGTGTTGTCCTCCTGATTCATGTTTTATTCATGTGTTTGTGCAAATGGGCTCCATTTTGTATTTCACGCGAGCCTTTGTTATTGCACACATATCCCTCCTGGGATGATTTTCTCTTGTATGTGCCATTCAAACTTCATGGGTGCCCACCTCTGTCGATCGTGGGTGATTGAAATTGCAGAGTATTCTCCATTGGGCGCGGTTCAAGCCTTGTGGTGGATTGTTATCTTAAAATCATTTTTTTTATGCAGTAAATACACGGTGGGATAACACTGGAAGATCCTCCTTTTGTTTCTGGAACACATCCCATTATCTTCAATGATTATCGATACTTTCAATTCTTCCCTGGGACACTGATTTGGCATAGACGTATAACTCCACCTCTGCAGTGATGAAACCTTGAGCATGGTTATGCATTAGTAAAGGATTTTGGTATTTGCATCAATCTTGGATCTGTGCACAATCTCCAAACTATAAGTGAAGCAATGTTGAGATTTGGAGCATCTTGTGTTTAGTCATGTCAGCAAATCTTAGGCTCAATTGTTGGGTGTGAATTCAACATGACATAGGATCCTCCACATATTTCATCACTTCCTTTTGCTTATTCTCCTTTGTGTAGGGTAAAATTTCAAAACCATCGAATACTCAAAACTTTGTAATAGATTTCAAGTATTCTACAAAAACTTTTCACACTAGGGCCTTAACATTCATTGTATCTGAAGAAGTTATTTAATTTTTTGCATTAAGATTCTGAAACTTCTTGGTATACCAAGCGCAAAACTTGACTCATAGCTGAAACTTCGAAGCTAGATGCAAATTTCTATATTTTATTACACCAATTTTAGAATTGTCAAGGAAAACTTGCATACGTGTACTATTTCTTCTATACCAAGCATGATGTATATATGAGGAGTAATGAAGAATATTTATCTTTTGATCAATTCATTGTATCTAAAAGTAGAGCTCTCCTAAGCCTCATGAAGAAAATTTCACAGATTCTGCCATTTTCATGCTTTCCCCCCTTTTTGGATTTTTTAGAGTCTTTTGGGAACATTCGTAGTGCACTTTCAAATTTCTCTTGGGGAATGCCCCCTCCATGTTCCTTAGTAACTTGAAATGTCAAAATAGAGGTTTTACAAAGATTTGAAACCTTACTGGATCACTTTCAAAGGATACATAATCAACACCTCACTTCACAACTAGGAGTTGGGAAGAAATTCACAATTGAAACCATGAAAAAAGAAAGGAACAAATCTCAACTTAAGACCCAATCAAAACTTACCATTTCTTAGCTAGGATGGAAGGAACCCTCAAAGAATAGAACTAGAGATACTTAGAAAGACAAAATTAAAAAGGGCCAAGTGGACAAATATGGATAGGGGTCCCATCTTTTCTGGGAAATATGTGAAAGAGGTCACAACATCTGGTGACTCCATGGGTGAAATGTTGAAAACATTTCAAGGATACAAACTTAATCCGAACTCAGAATATTTAGTTAATGAATCTTATGTCACTATGAAGAGGGAAAAAAAATCAAAAGGGGAGGAAAATCATATATTGGATCAAGACACCTTTGTTTGCGATTGCCCAATTCTGTGCAAATGCTTCAATACTCACTCGACAAGACCACTCAAAAACTCTAAGATTAGCCATGACAAGTTATACATCCCTCTTAACTTTAAAATCATCCTAGAAATTTCCCCACTGCCAGTCAAGTATTTGTAGCCCCAATATAGTTGTCTTTGTAAGACCCATGGAGATTACTCTACTTCTAGAAAATTATTCTTTCGAACACCTATAGAGATTTTTGCATACCCCCAAAGCCAATTATTTGATCTTTCATCTTATTTTTATTTTCTTTTTCTTTCTTATTTCTTTCTTTCTTTTGATATTGCATTTCATTCCTTTCATTTTTCTTGTGAGCAATGAAGCTCATTATGGGTTAAGGAATTACAGTGGCACTGAAGCAAGATTTAAAATTTTAACAAGCCACACCCACTCCCAAAGAATCCTAAATGAATTGGAGCAATTGATTAGGTGTGAAAGATATAGCAATCCTAGAGTTAAAGTGTTGAGACACATCATTTGATTAACTTTCCAAGTCACGTTTGTTTTCTAACCTAATGATAACATAAGAAAGACAACCTCAGCTTCTAAGGATCATCACAAATAGTTATCCAAGAAATGAGATAAACAAGACTTAGTGGAATCTTGAGATGAAGTTATAAAACACGTAATTCCTTCTCACAAATGGAAACTACCTATTAACCCCTACTTTGGAGTCTCCATGTTTTCATCAAAAAAAAAATTGATTAGTAGCCTTTTCATGAATTTCAAATCAATCTTTGGTTTTTCTTTCAGTTGTCTTGTCTTTGTTTGTCAATCTTTTGATACGTCCTGGGAGTCAGTTGTGTCCAATTAGGTCTAGGTGCTTTGATACTTAAGAAATAGTCAAGTTCCCTTGTACTTATGAACGCTATGAACCAGTTTGAACCACTTCAAATTATGTTCAAAAAGGTTCCAAGAGGTTCGGTGAGGTTCAAGGAAGTTCACAGAAAGATTAAGGCTGACCTACCACTTAAAGTTGTGTGCACATAAAGAAAATCATTTTTCAAAGATAGGTCGAAATAAAAGAAATAATCGTGTACCCTAGCGAACAAATCTGAACTCAACTCAATCAAGTTCAAGAGAGTTCACTATAAATCTTCATAGCCCAAGAATATTTTGTAGCTAGTCTACCAAGCATATTCCTTCTAGCACACAGAAAAATTGACTCACAACTTGGGAGCAGATGGAAATGCATGAACCATGATGAAATTTTGAGAACCTTATTAAACAAGGCTCATTTGGGTTCATTCAGGTTCAAGGTGGTTCTCTCAGCATCATGAGGAGGTGTATGATAATCATTTAAAGTTGAGGATCCTGAAAAAGGCTCTATATTTAATGAGATAGCGCAAGGAGGAGAGTTGGCAAGATTAAGGAAATCATAACTTGGTAAGGCATTGGGAATGGTGTAATGGGTATTAATTAAGCTCGATGTGTGAATGTCAAATTGATATCTTTTCCCCGCGCGGATGAGATATTGTAATTAAGGCCCATGATTTCATTTGCCTTGTTTATTTATAGAGAGCTTTAGTAGAATAATTGCAAACAATTGCATTTTCAAGGCAAAGTGGCAGAGGTAAAATCAACTGGGTACAAGAAATTGTTCGAAGTGTCTCCATCTGAAAGGTGAGTTCCGTTAACCTTCCTTGTTTATGTTTTGAAGTTTTAGTTAAAATATTTAACAAGATTCAATCTGCCTAGAATAGAGATTGAAACAACATGAAGTTTGCATTTCATTTCTTTGGAAATGTCTCTAGCCTAGTTTGTGAAGGGCCTATAATAAGTGACACCAATATGAAAGAGGTTGATTTAGAAGAGCTCAAAGAATGGATGGTAAACCAAATCGAAAACCGTTTATCATAGAAATTTTAAATAGCGGTTTACTAGAGGCCGCCACATTTCCCCCAGTTGTTCTATGTCCTGAATTAATTTGGGAATGTATAAATGGGTATGATAGTAGAACTGAATGCATAAGAAAGAAAGATGGGGAAGTTATACTCTTTGTTAATAGGGAAACCGTAGTCTCTGCACTTAGAATTCCTGATCATAATTTCTTTGAGTTCTCTCCTGCCAGTCAATTGTTAAATTCAATGAAGAGGTAGATAAACAACAGACTATTATAGCCAAGAGTTGGTTGCATAATCCCCAAAAAGGAGGTTCCCAATTACCCAAATGCCTTAACAAGGATCATATGAAACCCTATGTTCATGATATTATGATGTTATTGCATAGAGTTAAGGGTTTATCGAAAGCTCACCTATTTGTCGAATGGATATATTTTTATATTCATATTATCTTAGTAGGTCAACAGTTTTTAGATTGGGGTGAACTGATTGCCGATTCAATGAGAATACAACTCAAAATGTCTTAGTTAAATGGGAATGATTTCTTTATGTCTTCATACCTTATGTATTGTCTTGCATGTAGTAAAGAACTGACAAGAATTACACATGAACCTTGGACCGAGGATATTTCAGTGTTTGAATATTACCTCATGTTACATAAGAGAAAGACATTGGAAAATTATAGGCAAGTGCATGTTGTGTTCATGGGAAGTCTATGCTTTGAATTAGCTAGGCTATCAAATAGAATAATGACAGAAGAGGCCCAAAAATTGATACAAATAGGGAGCTTTTACATCCAATACCCGTATTTCACATACATTTGGGTAGGAGGTTTCAAAGATTAACCCATGAAATTACCTAGGTACTCTTTTGATTATTTTGTCTTGGCGTAAATCTGTAGGCAACTCTCTACAGTTGTAAAAAGGTTCCATCCTGAGGAGAAATCAAAAGATATTTTACCTATCAAATTGGGTCGATTCTCATGCAAATCAATGACAGATGCAATCAGTATAAGTTGTGACTTGCATAGTTTTGGTTTCAAGTATTATTTTGAAAGGAAAGGGTTTGATAATAAAGGTTTTTCTAGACAAACCTTGGGGTTAAAAGCTCAGATCCTACCAATACCGCATCTTGAAGAATTTTTAGAATATTGCCTTAATGAAGCAGAGGTTGCGAGAAGAGAACCATGTAGGCTTCAGTTATCTCAGATTGTGTCTTTCCAAATGAAAATGAATGTTTAGAGAATAGAAGATGATGGTTCAGACATTTTTGAACTAGAATATGAAAAATCATCTGAGCCACCAAAGTTTGTGATTGAATGGACTCGAGAAGAAGAAGATAATATACAACAAAGAACTCAGAGTGTAATCAGACTCACTGAAAAATGGTTGAAGCATAAAAGATGAAGGAAATCACGGAAAGCTCAATTAGATAGATCTCAAAAGGTCGCTCTGTCTTCTCCAGTTCATGTTTCTAATATCTCTTTTCCCATTGATGATGCAGGTAAAGTGGAAACCCAAGGTAAGAAATCCACCCATTGCAAACATATTTTTGGACCTGCTTCTCCCCTTTTTATACCCCGAACAACTAGACCCAGAACCAGGTCCTGAAAGCACAACAAGATAGTCGGTGGAGGACTAGTTTATGTGGATTCAGATAAAGAAAAAGAGAAGAATCCAGACTCTTAGGTTTTGGATGAAGAAAAATTGAACAAGGACCTCTTTGAACTATATGATTCAACCTTGGAGATCATAACCACTCCTATGAAGCCCCCTGAGGAGAAGACTACATCTGATGCTACAACAAAATGGTTGACACCATCGGTGAATAAGAAACACATCTTGGTATCGATTTTAATTCCCATTAAGGATATGGTAAGAAAGTACATATAAATGACTCCTGAGGTGAAAAAGATGAAAACTACTACAAGGGTATTCACAAACTCAAATATTGGGTGATGGTCTGCTGAGGTTGCTATGTATAAACCCAAGGATGAAAAAAAATATCCACCAGTTGAGATTTTGAAATTAAAAAGGTTAACCTAGGAGTCATGAATAGAGAGGCGAATAATCACATCTTCAAATAATCCACAAAATAAATGCTAACCTGTTCGTGGAAGGACAACATAGACAAGAAGGAACTAAAGAAAATAATCAGAGCCACTATAGAATACATCGAAACCTTCAACAATTCTGGGTCGCTGCCCTTAGTGCAAGCACCCCAGAAATTTGATCCCACTTCTTCTGAAAGTAAAAAGTTGTTGAATCAAATTCAATAGGATAAGGCACTAGCTATTGTTGTGGATGATTAGATTAATGGAATAATAAAAGATGGAAGTAAGTTCATCCGGGAATCCCGAGTAGTGTTCGATGATATGGAGGTATTACTTGGTGTATCGCAAACTCAAATCTGAATGTGGGAGGTTAATGAATCAAAATGGGCTTCTGTTCTCAACCAAATCCAGGAGATTGAAAAGTATAGGACACCAAATTTCTTAGCAGAAAGGCCTTTGAAGAAATTGGTAGATGAATGCATGTTTTTTCCCCTAAAAAAGAACATTGCTAGGCAGAAATCCACATTTAGAGAAACTATAGAAGAGACTAAAGGAATGAATTCAGAGGCAAAGGAGTTATGTGAAATCCTAGCGAATGACGTCAAGGCTATCAATGCCACATATATATGGCATGATAGAAAACTGGATTAGGACATGGATGTTGGGGTCAAAGAATTTGAAATGACTATGGAATCAATAAAGACAGAGGGCAACCCGACACCAAAAGACCTCACCAAGGTGGTGCGAACTGAGTCTATGTTGTACCTCTATGTTGATCAGCTCCCTAAACACTTGGACGGGGTAGTAAAGTTAAAATGGGAAAAAGAAGCCTGGAAAATGCGACTCCTCAATCTGAAGATCCTCAATATTTTGGTCATCCAAGAGCTTGTAAATGCGTACAAAGATTGGAAAGACACGCGTGCCACCACGCTGGAGGAAGATCAAGCTATAGAGTGAGAATCTGATTTAGATATTTAGTTATCTTTTCATGTTTTAAGTTGAATACTAGGGACACATGTCCTAAAAATATTTTTTTAGTTGTATAATTATTTGCCGAGAGGTCTGGTTTTTAGGGAGACCTCTCTGGTTATGCAAAAAAGACTATATCTAGCTTAGAAAAGACTAATTAGGGGTTCAGAAAAGTCTAAAAAAGGGTAATTTACTATTTTAAGTTTTTAGGGTTTTTAGGTATGATATCTACAAAGTTCTAAAACTGGAAGTTATTTTCTTTTGGCTTGTGATGTGGTGACAGTTTAATAAAATTTATGGAAGGAATTTGAATTTGTGTGTTTGAGTTTATTGAATGGATATTCGTGTGAGACTATTTTAATTCATTCCATGTGTTGATCTCTATTATTTCAGAATGAGTGGATATTTATCAATTATAAGTTTATTTTATTTATTTGTTGAAGTAATATGAAACCGTCTGTAGCAAATAACTATGTTTCTCTACATTTATGACATGTTCCTTTGAATCTTGTTTACACTCTTCATCTAAGAATGATTTGAGTGGCCTTACATACTTTCTAGTTAAAAGTGCATGTCTTTGTTAGATTAGTTGATTCATTGAAGATCATACTAAGGGAGTTGTACCTTCTCAAAAATTTAGAGGGAAGTGATCATGGTACACTTACCCAACTGTTGATTAATCCTTTGTTTCAAAAATAGGGTGATAAAGTCATTACAAAACTAATATAAAAAGAGGAGACAAATCTGTTTTAACCAACACTACCGAACCTTCAGATCACTTGGCAAAAACAACAACTGAAACCAAAACCACTTGAGGAAAACAATTAAGGGGAAATCAAACCTGAAACTAAGAAAGCATAAATAACCTACACTATGAGCAAACCAAAGTCCCCTCTAAACTAAAAATAAAACCAAAGGAAACACAAAACAAAGGGAAGGGAAAGCCAAAATAGTAAAGGGAAACCTAAACTATGTACAAGATAGGCTTCTAGGAGGAAACCTAAGCGTGAAAATAATGATTAAGGAATTGTCCATTAATGAGCAATGAGACTTCTTCTCTCGTCAGGGTTTTCACATTATCTCCTAGTATTTTGAAAATCCGATAAGGGCCCATCCACAAATTACATTGAACTTTTTGTGATCACCTTTATTTTCACGGAACTTATTCCAATAGAGCACCAAATTTGAAATTTGAAAATCCTTAACTCTGGTCACTCTATCGATCCATCACTTGACTACTCCTTGATGTTTCACAAATTTTTCCAATGCTTGATCTCCTTTCTCTTATAAATGTAGTAGTTGATTCAAATGCCTCTACACTTTGTCTTCACCTTCCATGTATTTTTCATAAACTGTAATGCCAGAATCCTCAACTAAAATAGAAAAATGGATCTTATCCATAGACCAAATGGTAGGGAGATGTCCCTAGAGAGATCTTAATTTTGTTTTTATCTCCCTAGAGGGAAAATTACAATTGTGTGTGCCAATCCTTAGGACTCTTGTCTAATAACTTCCTTATTGTGCTTAATAGGTTCTTGTTAGTTTATTCATCCAATCCTTTTCCTTGAAGATTGTAATTTGATGAGAACTTCAATATAACCCCATATTCAAATGCCCAATTTGAAAACTTCAAAGATTTGAATGCAAAGTCATTGTTTCACACCAAGTCATGTGGACATCTGAATCTAGTAACATTATTCTCCTCAAGGAATTTGATAACCACTTATGTCATGCACTTTTTAAGAGCTTGAGCTTCAAACCACCGAGTGCAATAATCTATAGCGGTTAAGATGTATATGTGTTTTCCTAAAGAGGACAAATTAATTAGACCAATAAAGTCTAACCCCCACTTAGAAAAAGGCTTCACTTCAATCACAGGTTGCAAGAGCGTAGCAAGATTCCTTTCATATATAGTGGCCACTTGGCATGTATGATTCCTTTCATTGGATTAATCAAATCAATAAAGTTTAACCCCTACTTAGAAAAAGGCTTAACTCCAATCATGAGTTGCAAGGGCATGGTAGGATTCATTTCATGTATAGTGGCCACTTGGCATATATTCTCATATTCATATGTTCCCTTGAATAGTGTAGGCCAATAGTATCACACCCTTGATATTTGATAGTCTATAACAAAACTACTTCCATGGTTGATTCTGTATTTACTATGAAAATGCTCAATAATCTTCTTTTCTTCTTCTTTTCATACACATCAAATAGATCCCATCATGGTTATTCCAATATAACATAGCTCCTTGCAGCATGAAATATTGATCCTTCATTCTCAAAGAACATTTATGCACAAGTTTCAAGTGTGAAGGGGACTTATGATTCAACGGGTAATAAACAATGTCATCATACCATTCATCTAGAGATACGTCTTCAAGTACATATACGTGTTGCACTAATATAGGTCTGATTGTAGCAATAGTTTGTGTCTGAGCTTGTCCTAAAATAAATCTCATGGGTTCTATCTCCATGTCATATCCCTAAATGATGGTCATCCATTTCCCTCTTCTCTCTCCTAACTCATTTTGCATCAAAAGTGTCTTTATTGCGGCATTAGGAACTACAACATACACCTTTCTTCTCAAGATATAATGTATGAATTTCTCTATGGCCTTCACTAGAGCATAGGATTTCTTTTCAACATTCAGGTACCTTAACTTGATATCCTTCAGTGGTGAACTCATGAATGCAATAGGATGATGATCTTTCTCTTCTAATCTTTGAGTGAGGATAGTCGCACAAGTGTGTTCTAAAGCAAAGGATTATATTTAGAATGGTTTGGTATAGTCTTGACTGACCAAACCAAGGGTGTCCACAATAGCTTTCTTGATTTCTTAATCAAATACTCTCTTTGTTGTAGGTGTCTAGTCTATCTTCACACCTTTCTTCAACATGTCATCCAATGGCTTGACTATCTCAACAAATCTAGTTATAAACTTCCTCATATAGGTAATTTTTCCAAAGAATAATTTAAACTCTCTTTGACTAGTTGGAAGACCTATCTTTGAAATGGCTTCAATATGTTTTGGATCAATTGAGATCCCATGCTCGAAAATTACCTGTCCCAACATTTTTCCTTTAGTGACAACAAATATGCATTTCTTTGGGTTTACTGATATTCCATATCTTATGCATCTCTAAAATATTCTTCTTAAATTATTTATATGATCCTCCCTACGTCTGGAAAATATGGTGAGGTCATCCATGTATATAATAATGGGGTTAAAGCATAAAGTTGTGTCACGTTTCAGGACATCTTATCAGCACAGCTGAATTTGAATATTTCTAGCTAAAGTTATTTTTTGTCAAACATATGGTCTAGCTAGATTTATTCTACCTAAGTTAGATAAGTGCTTCAACTTTTCCAATTGGAAATATCTATTAAATGCATGTTTTATACCAATTAATAAAGAAATAAAATTATTTTAGAAAAGTGATGTTTCAATAACTCTTACTCTTTTTAATGATATTTTTTTACAAATATAAAAATACCCTTTTTTAGAGCACAGAGTCAAGATTATTATCATATATTTTTTGTAGTATATTAATTAGATCTAATATGTTATAATTTCAAAATACTACAAGTAGGTATTTTAACATTCAAGAACAAGCTTCTTCAAAAATAGAAAAAAATAGTAAAGCTTATCAGAAAAATTGAAATTTTATATTTAACACTAGAGGAGAGAGTTCTCTTCAAGAATGTGTAATTTTTTTTTGGAATGGTGTAGATTTGATAAGGGAAATTTGTTGCGAGATGAAAACTATCGATTTCAGGTATGTTCGACTTTGAGTAGTTATAACAGAGAAAATATAAATTGAAAACTATTTTTTCTTCTTTTCTACACTAGTTATACATTTCATCTTTAACATATTTTAAAATCAAAGGAAAAAAAGATTATTTGCATATACTTTTTTGTTGCAAACAAGACCCTCATTTTTCAACATTTTTCAGCAAGTAAAATATGGACTTTAAAAATTAAGAAACTATGTGAATTCTTGTTCAAATTTTTTTTTTAAAATTATAGGCATAAACTTCATCCACTTTTACACATTTCATTAGTTTACATCATCTCCAAATTCTAAACATAAATGCCATTTTTATGTCGTTAAAGTTAAAAAGTTTGTGTGTTGTTGACGTTTTCCTTTATAAAAGTGTGACACAGCTTTGTACTTTTACCCAATGCACTTTCCAACCAAATCCTTGAAGGCTTAATCCATGGCCCTCTTAAAACTGGTTCGGATGTTGATCAAACCGAAGGAAATTCTTCTATAAGAAAACATGCCCCACTTGGTTGTGAATGTAGTTTTCAAGCTTTCTTCTTCTTCTACCATCACCTAGTTATGTCCATAATATCCATCTAAAAAGAACATTATCTCAAATCCATTCACAACTTGTATCACTTTGTCCAGGGATGGCACCATATAATTGTCTTTTTCTGAAGATTTCTTGAGATTTTGGAAGTCCACACACAATCTTATTTCTCCATTCTTCTTTCTAACAGGAACTAGGTTGGTGACCCACGCCGAGTGTCTAACTTGTAAAATGATTCTCATTGAAAGGAGCTTCTTAATGTCTTGGTGTATCAATGGCTTTAGAAATGGATTTATCGGTCTCTACCTTTATCAAAATGGTTTACTATTTGGCTTGAGAGGAATTGTATACATGACGAGTGAAGTATCATGGATCTTAAAATCTTGATATCCTGAGGCAATCACATCTGGGAATTCCCTCATGAGTTTTAGGATGTTCTCTTTCTCTTTAAAAGTACATACTTTAGCAATAAAAATATTCTTGAGATGCTCTATATTCCTATATTCACCTTTTCACATTCCTCTCCTTCAGTCCTTTGATACTTTAGAGAACTCAATCTATCAGAGTCAAAAATTCTTTCCAGCTCTATCATTCCCTTGAGAATGGTATCTGTCCTTAGATTCATTATATTATCAACCACATTGTGATTTTCCTTTATCAATGACCTGAGCCTCAAATACTCTTGAACTTTTCATGAAATCAAGGATATGTTTATCATCTTCAAAAAATTGGAAATTTGTAATATTGTTAGGAATTGATGGTACTAAAGTTAACTCAACTATGAATTTATTCACACGATCCATGGCCAATGGTTCTAATGAACTTGAAAATTGGGCTACTAAGATTGCTACTAGATTATTCCATCACCATATTCTTTTAATTCTGAAAGTGTCAAAGCTCTCAATCAAGTCCCATACTTTGTTATGGTAGTGACCCAACCTTTTATTATGGCATGTATATTGTTTTTTAACTTGACCAACCACTATGTCTAAATCTCTACATACATGCAATATTTTGGTACCCTTTTGGAGAGCAAGTAGAAATCCAATAACGAATGATTCGTATTCAGCAACTTTGTTCGTACACAAGAATTATAGTCTGCATGCTTTCAAATAATTTTATCCAATTAGGATGACCAGTTTAATGCTTTCTCCACTTCCTTTCTTTGACTTAGATCTATCAAATGATAGTGTCCATGCTTGATCAACTATTTATGCATTCTAAGATTCATGCTCTACTTTCTCAACTTATTTGTTGTGTTCCTCTTGAAAATTATGATCTTTATTTTGTTCAACTTTTTTTTGTGGCACTAGAATCACCACCTATATCAGATTTTCCACATTGATAATCTTTTCAATATTCTTTGTTACTGATGCTTGTGGGACTATCTTTCATACTTAATCAATTACAACATTGCACATTGTACATGAGATTTCTGAATGGAAAGCATTATGGATCCTGCACCATTTGGATCTAGCAGAGAATTTTGAATGGAAGCATCTTTGTCTAATTTAACCTCTTATATGACACTCTTTAGGAGGAAGTTTATGAAATTATCAAACATTCCCTCATTCAGTGTTGACTTTGAATTATTATCAACTAGTGCCTCAATAAACTTGGGTATCAAATCAGAGCATCCTCATTGGTTATAACCTTGTAGCATCAAAATTTCTCATGTTTTGGTATATATGATCCCAAACTCATCTCCATGAACAAGATCTCATTATCTTCTCCATATTAAGTCATCAACAATCGAAGCCTAGGTGTGCTCTCTATCTTTAGCATATTTTGGATTCCCTTCCATGATAGCCACATATGTGAGAAGTTAGTGGCCATGTATCTGTACAACTTTCTCAACCAATCCTGACTTAATAGCATGGCATATCCTTCGGGAATGTCTACCACAAATATGTCAATACAACTTTGTACTCATGGATCTAAAGTCAATTGCATATGAATGTTATTCAGTTCTCCTATTGTCAAGACCTCTATTTTCTCTAGTTGTGTCACCTTCTTATCTCTCTTATCATGCACCGCTCGAAAATCTTTGGAAACAAAGATCAAAACAAGCATGAATATTTTTGTTTTAGATAGACTAATAACATTACAACAATGGAACCATCTACAATAATATACATTAAGTAATATAAGAAGTACAAGAAACATGACACAACTAGATATCTACATATGCAAACGAAAGTCTTAAAACACCACCAAAGATTCCCAAGCACACTAGTAAGGTTCATGGAATGGTTACATGTGTCCACTAGTTCGTTATTGTTTAAGTGATTAACATACAAGAGTTTATCTAGTTACTATGATATGCATTTCCATAATGATGTTCTTTTTAGGCCCAAGGGACAATTCCTACCATGGTTAATCATACAAGTTCATTTACCGATTAATCACATAGACAAACATAAATACACATATAATTACTACTAGGATGATCGAAAAATTAATCTATTTTGAATTTGGAAGGGTGTGTTTCCCAAAAAGGTATCTAAAAAGTCAACTTGCAATTTTTTATCAAGGGCGTAAGTGCCCACTCTTTGATAAATGATAAACTTATTTACTTTATTGCATCATAAAAGCTTTTACAAGAAATGATGAAACTCTAAATAGCGTACGATGAAGTTCCTAAATCGTACAAATAAATATTTTGTCGTATGATGAAATATCAATTTCTACGATAGAATACTCTATTGTACGATAATATTATTGACTTTCTTAAAAGAAAAAAACTATTAAAAGAAGAAGGAAGAATAACCCCCACCATATTGAGTACCATAAATAGGCACATCAAGGAGGCAAGCACTCGATTGCACCAAAAATATAATAACAAGATTATACTAATATTCATTTTAGAGCACCAATTGAAGTGTTCCTATGATAACCTTAACTATGAAAATACCAAGAGATGAGCCATAACAATCATGTTCAGTACCAACACTGAAACATGGAAATTACTACTAATCATCTCATTGTAACTTATATTTACATGTCCTTCATACTTAAGATCCATTAAACAAGATTACATTGTATAGGACATGAGTCCTTAATAACATACATGAGAATGACATAACATGAACCAAATACAATAAGAGATGAGTAAGGGGGAGAGGAAGAAGATGAAGTCCAATGCTGAAGTTGAAGTCACTACTGACAAAAAACTCTGGTCCCCAATGGTGATTGGTAACGCCACCCGACTGTGTGGAATCCTTACGCCCATCCCACCATGCTAGGAGATGAACACATGACCCAAACACAACAACAATAAAATGGTAGGGAGTAGGCCTACACACACGCTAAACATAGGGCACTCACTTCAACACATGAATAAGAAGGATTCATTATCTACTCTTTACAAGGTAATACATATAGGGTGCAACTCATTCTATAACGAGGTTAGGTGATAGGGTAAAACAAATGAGAAAGTGTCATCGTGTAGCACAAGTAGCTCACACGAAATGAATAATCCTCTCATAAAAATAAGGAGTCCAAAATCAATACATTGCCTCTCATAGGCAGTTTCATCTCCATATCTCATCCCAAACTCAACAAGTTCTAAGATAGGAGGAGAACATACATGTAAACCACACATAAACCACTTTCACAATATGCAATATGAATTCTGGAATTACTAATTTATAAGAGAGGGAGTAATTTAATAATCAATTACAAATACATTATTTAAAAATGGATGATATTAGCTTAGTATGAAAGGTCAAAAGCAAAAACAATAACAAATGCAAAATTATAGTAACACAAAAAAAAAACACTTGAGGCGAGCAGATTACATAACACATGCTCAATTGGACACAACGCCAAGGGCACAAATCCCAAGGTGATCCGATAAATAAACATGAGATATAAACATTTCTACATGTCCATGACATATCTATTATCCAAAAATTGAGCAAAGAGCTCCAAAACACAAAAAAATATCAATTCTGGCAAAATTCGATGAGGGTTCTAAAATCAGCATTAAACTTGAAAGACCACTTCCAGGTAAAAATATAAAAATACCCAGAATGTCCTATGACCATTCTGATTTTCTCATTGTATTTATTGTAGCAAAAACAACCTATATCAAAATCTAGTTCATGCCCAACATGATGAATGACGGGTTCTGGATAGCATGCAAAACGGTCTGATGAATAAAAAGTCCAAAAAATCAAATTTGAATTTAGGCTACAAAATTAAAACCTATTGGTCTAAATCTACCCAACAAAATATTTTTTAAATAAAATTTCAATACCTGATTCACAATGAAGTTCTGTTATTCACAGAAATTATCACATTTGTATTTTTATATAACTATTCACATGCAATCTTCAAATGACCATAACTATATGAGAATGGACTCAAATTGAGTTAAGTAAGAAATTTTATTATATAATTCTATCATCCTACAAAATAATATGAAATCAAAACACTCAAATTCCACTTTTTACATTTCTTCTATTTTTAAAACAAAACCATCAACTCTCATAAACTCCATTAAAATAGCTTCAATTTTTAACTTTCAAAAATCAAAATTCTAAATATACCCTTTGGTTCTAAAAATGCTCAACACCCATCTTTTAACATAAAATTTACATTTTCACTATTTCTAAAAATTTGAACAGCATAACACTATTTAGGACACGTTTTTTTATATTTTTAAAAAAATAAATGGTACAATTCATGAAACCAAAAGATGTAATAATATAAAATATTTTAAATCTTATTGTTAAATAAACAAAACTGATTTAGATTGAAAAAATTGAGTATAGAGAGAGAAATCAACAAAAATCTACCTCAACTTGAGCAAAATTTTAAAATTGAAGAACTATTCACACACCAAATCATAGCTTTAATATTTTGAACAACAAGAAGAATTTGAAGAGACTAATCCATTGAGTTCCTACCCACAAAAATCTTTGCAATAGATTTCTTCTAACAAAAAGATCAAATTTCTTCATGTAGAAAGGTTTGAGAGCTAATAAAAATTCTCAAGCATTAAAAAAAAAACTCCATTTTTCCTCTTTCTTTCTTTTTTTTTTAAAAAGAAAGGCTTTCACTTCACTTTTTGAAGTATTTAAAATAATTAATAATTAAAATACATTATTTATTCTCAAATACCTAATTTATCATGAAAATGCAATGCCTATCAAAATAAGCACATATATGTTATATTTATCATTTTTAAAATATCAATTAATCTATTTCAAATATTTAATAAACATTTACACTATAAAACTTAATATAACACTAAATCATAGATTTAATAAACATTCACTTTGTTTTAATTCTCAATTATTCTCAAGTGCCCCAAATATTATTCAATCATTATATCATCATCCAAAATCATATAATAATCTATTTAAACTCATTTAATCAAAATTAACTAAATTAAATAAAATCATTAATCCAACAAAATTTATAATTTGTAATAAAACTTCTACAAAATGCATCTAAATACAAAGACAATTATCACAGGGTATCCACATAGGGTTAGAGTTATTGGTCTTTACCATATAGCAGTAGTCAGATGCAATAAGGTTATTTCAAAGACAAATCGTGTTCAATTTAACACGACGAACATAGGCTTAAGAAAGTTGGTCAGTGTATCATCTCTGAATAACCACCATGGGAGAAATAGACACCTTCAAATTATGTAACTCAGGTGGAATGTGTCTGGTACCTATTCAAGTTAGCACATAGAGTATATAGCCAAAGCACATAAACACAGACAGTCACAATAAAGGCTAACAGAACATCGTGTAGATCTCACAAGCAAGTGACTATAGCTCTATCTCAATTCATACCATCATTAATGGGCAAAATGCATAGCAAGATACGATACATCATACACAACATATAACCATACAATATTGCATTAACTTGAAATATTTAAATAAATTATTTCTACCAATATGAGCATATATCTATTTAAATCTTCCTAAAAATCTCAGTGGCATATAAGACACAATGTCTAAGAATTAGTAGCAATTATCATAATCTACTAATCTAATATTTTGAATGTAAACAACTAATATATTTAATTAATAAAGCACCATCATAAATATATTATTCAAAAAGGTAAACAACAATATGATATAGTATCATAGTATTTAACATCAAGTATATTCACCTCATTATAATTGCAATCCAAAGTTTGAGACTCTATTACCTCCTTGCAATGACATGGTTGGAGAGACACTACATTCTCCTCCCCTAAAATTTGACTTATTCCTGGAAGTCATAAAAGATAAGATGGAAACATACCACACATTAGTCCTGAAATATCTTTTACCCAATACTAATAACATAGATGTTCCTTAGATCCAAGTAAAGACATAAAATAATCCTCATTAATATGGTTGCATACAATGCATAGATGTATATCAACATCAATGTAGATCAAGTAATCATGAAGAGTTTAGCTTTCAATACCATAATTATTTTTTTAAATTATTTTTCTTTGCATATTTATCATTACTATACACATTTAAGGCCCATCATAGAAATATATTTAAGTTTTCCATACAATTTTCATATAGAATCCATACATAGTTTAAAACAATCAATCAAATACATCATTTTCCATCATTTCTCCTTTAACAGGCATGTCAAATCATACAATACCAATCAAATTGCTATCATTTATCATATTTTCGAGCAAAATACATATTTAAACTAATCATTTTAAGATCATTAATTTTATTTTAAAAACATTATTTCATGATACATTTTTAATTTTACAAAATTTATAGTACATTTAGCATCACAAATCATAAAACATCATGATATATGAACATAACAACATGAAGATCTACTTCTACCATAACATGCAACAATAAACATATACATTTACAACAACACAAGGCTCAAGAGCAGGTATGTGTCTGTGCTATATGTATAATCTCATCTGAATCCATATCTCACTCAGTGGCTTGATGGGAATGGGTTACTCACCATATGGTGGAACCTTTCATACAAGACCACGTGATCCTACAAAGTTCCGCATACCAGATCCTAAACCTCATTGGTGGGATGAGAAGGCTTTCTGTGTCTTTCACAATGGAATTGGACATGATATAGAAAATTGTTTTAAACTTAAGCATCTTGTCCAAGATCTTATTGAAAGTGGAAGATTACAAGTTGATGGTTTAACCACTAATGCGGATCACAAAGCTTTTAAAGAACCCTTGCCCAAATATGAGAAAGGAGAGAATTCTAACAACAAGAACAGCAAAGTTGCTATCAACTACACCTACACAAATGTTGAAAATGTTATTAATATGCTTGAAGTTGTTGATGATAATGTCAACATGATGAGAGGGAAAGACCCTTATGGATATGATGTGGATTCAAATCCTATGCCTAATGAAGGACCCATTGTGGTACTAAGAGGTCCTCACTCACGAAGGATGTTTGAACCCCTCGATGCAGTCACTAGGAGTCAATCTCAAGCTCCCATTGTTATTAGAGGTCCTAACTCTAGTAAGTCTACGCAGCCAGTGTCAAAAGGTGTTCTTCCTAAATCTGTTGTTGGTCCTGAGTTGAATTATAATCTTGTTGACCAATTACAATGTACACTAGCACAGATTTCAATCTTTGAGCTTTTGGAATTTTCCCCTAAGCATAAGCGTGTCCTTGAGGATGCCTTGCGAGCGGCTAATGTCCCTAATGATATAGATGTAGATCAATTCCAGAATATGGTCAACCACTTGGCTAGCCCTCACTACCTTACATTCTTAGAAGAAGATGACAAGTCATTAAGCCACCCACACAATTTGGCCCTTCATATAGAGGTTATGATCCACAAGACCCGTGTCAAGCGCATGTTGATAGATGGGGGTGCTGGGCTTAATATTTGTTCTTTGAGCTTATTGAAGGCCTTGGGTTATTCAGAAGAAGTCATTGACACAAGGAAGAAGATAACTATCAAGGCTTATGATGAAGCAGAACGTAGTTCTAAAGGATTGGATGTTCTTCCTATCCGAATTGGTCCTGTAGAGAAAGATATTTTGTTTCAGATTGTTGATGCCGGTCTTTTGGCTTACAATATTTTGTTGGGTAGACCTTGGATACATGAGATGCAAGTAGTCCCATCTACTTATCATTAGTGTGTGAAGTTCCCTTACAATGGAGTAGAAGTTTGCATACCCGGGGATAGCACATTGTCAGTCAACACAATTTCAGTAGGGTCTCACATTCCTTTGAATAGGGAGGCTGACACTTTTGATACTACATTTGAACAATGCAAAGACAAATTCAAAGCCATGGATCTTGGCATGGGGGATTACAAAATTGATTCATTCACAAAATTGCCAATTTCCCCTAGGTCTTATGGAAAACCTTCTCAAGATATGAAACCCTCATCTTTAGCCATGACATTGTTTAACAAGTTTGTAGAATCCTCAATTCTGATTCAAGAGGAAAAAGAAGAGGTTGTCGTTAGGGACTGGATTTACCGAGAGGAGAAATACCGACATAATGAGGATTTTGCACCTTCTCCTCGAGCTTATGGGAGAGGGTATACATTGGTCAAGAATACGGGTTATCCAGGACATGGTCCCCTTAGTCATCGATTGGATGCCAAAGCTGAACCTCTTAACCATGCCCTTTTTGGACGAAGGAATAAGTCAACAGTTGGCTTAGGTTTTGCAAATAAGAAATAGAAAAGTGTCCCGGTCTTAGCTATGACGGACAGTGACAATGACTCAGACTACACATCTAATCTCTCTAATCAGCAAGACATGTCTGATGATTGGGTGCCTTCAACAAATCTCCTTTGGGGAGATTCAAAATATTTGACAATTGACAGTCCTACTATCCCAGCTACGATGGATAGTGACTATATGAATGTTAGATTGACAATGGAAAGTGTTGCTATCCTAGCTGTGACAGATAGTAACAATGCTAGTGCTAGAGAAAGGGAAACCTTTCCTAACCTTGAGGCTTCTACATCACGAGGCCCAAATAATGATTCAGAGACAAACTCACATGAGTTCGAATGCGACTCACTTTCAGATGCAATAGTTGATTTGGACATGGATGTTGTCCATACTTATAGTGCTCAACCCGATGTGACCAATGAGCCTAGTGTAGGACTAGAGGATTGGACTCCTCGAATTGCCTTAGTGAACGACGCTTTGTTTGGTAGGACAAATCCTAATTTGGGTATCTTAGAAGGAGACTTGATGAATCCCAATTGTATGGTCACTAGAGATAACACCTTCCACATACACAATGTTGAACCAGTCATTGACCTACCCCTTGTTCATTTCCACCTAATTGATTGGTCTCAACGTCACCAAGAGCCTCAGCTCTTAAACTTTCAGAATGACTATGAAATTGCCTATTATCTAAATGTTCTTGAACCCGTAGTCTCTTCCACCAGTGAACCAACAACAAGTATGACGGAGCCTGATATTAAGTACCTCGGTCTAAAAATAAAAGGAAAATAAAAAATGAAAGATGGTTCTGATGGCAAAAACCACTTTGTGGCGGTGTCAGAACCCAAAATAGTAAAAATAAATGATGTATCTGAGGGTGAAAACCTCTTTGAGGCGCCTAACGATGGGGTACTTAATAACTTGCCAAGTTACTTCCAAGATAGGTCATCAATTCTCATTGAGCTCACACAACCAATGAATATGAATACAGAAGAGGCTCCCCAAATAGTGCACCTAGCTCAGTCTCTATCAATTGAAGAAAAAGAAGCATATACAAAGTTTTTGCAAAAGAAGAAAATCAACTTTGCTTGGACATATGCCGATATGCCAGGGATTGACACTGATCTTATTATGCATCATCTATCTATAACTCCAGGAATAAAACCGATCAAACAAAGGTTGAGGAAAATGCACCCTCATGTAGCTCTTCTTGTTAAAGCTAAATTAGAAAATCTTTTACGCGCAGGATTCATTTGAGCTATTGACTATGCTGAGTGGATCTCCAATATTGTTCCAGTTTCAAAACATGATGGGTCCATTCACATTTGCACAAACTTCAGAGACCTCAACAAAGCATGCCCAAAGGATGACTTTCCACTCCCAAACATAGACATGATAGTGCATATGACGGTGAGTTATTAGATATATTCCTTAATGGATGGGTTTTCCGAACATAACCAGATAAAAATAGCTCCCGAAGATCAAGAGAAAACAGCTTTCACATGTGCATGGGGAACCTATTGTTGGAACGTCATGCCATTTGGCCTAAAGAATGCAGGAGCAACATACCAATGAGCTATGACCATAATTTTTCATGATATGATGCATAAGAACATGGAAGATTATGTGGATGATACCTTGGCTAAATCTAGGAAATAGGATACACACCTCGACGATTTGGAAGTGATTCTAGATCGCATGGAATAGTTTCAACTTAGATTGAATCCGAAAAAGTGTGCATTTGGAGTTACCTCAGGTAAACTTCTAGGATTCATAATTTCAGCAAAAGGAATAGAGGTTGATCCTGAAAAGGTCCAAGCTATCTTAGATATGCCACCTCCAAAGAACATAAGTCAAATGAGAAGTCTTCAAGGATGACTCCAATCTATACGGAGGTTTATTTCACAACTTGCAGATAGAGCACAACCTTTCAATAAAACATTGCATAAGGGAGTCAATTGTGTGTGGAATGAGGATTGCCAAAAGAGCCTTGATCAAATAAAATAGTATTTGGCTAATCCTCCAATTTTGATGCCTCCTATTCCAGGGAAACCATTGATTTTGTACATTTCAGCAACAAAGTCTTCCTTGGGGGCATTGTTGGCTCAATTAGATGACACTGGGAAAGAAAGGGCCATATACTACATCAGTCATTCTCTAGTATCTTATGAGATCAATTATAATAACATTGAGAAGTCTTGTCTTGCAGTAGTGTTTGCTTCCCAAAAGTTGCGACACTATATGCTTGCTCATACTATACATTTGGTTGCAAAAATTGATCCTCTTAAGTACTTGCTTAGTAAGGCTGCCTTCATGGGTAGACTTGCTAAGTGGATGATGGTTTTATCTGAGTTTGATATAGAGTACATTGAGAGAAAGGCCATAAAAGGGCAAGCTATTGCTGATTAGTTAGCTAATTTACCAGTCAAGGATAGTGTGCCTATTCAGGTAGAGTTCCCAGATGAACACATTCTATACATGACCACTCGCACTTGGAAGATCTTCTTTGATGGTTCCAACATGCAAAATGGATCAAGTGCGGGAGTATTGTTTGTTTCTCTTCATGGGTATAATATACCAAAATCCTACAAACTTTTATTCCCATGTACAAACAATATTGCAGAATATGAAGCATTAACCAATGGATTGAAACTAGCTATAGAATGGAACATAACAGAGTTGCATGTCTTTGGGGATTCACAATTAATTATCAACCAAGTTAATAAGGAGTATCAAACCAAAGATGATAAATTGATACCTTACAAAAATATGGTTGATTCATTGAGACCTTACTTTACCTTTGTGACATTTCAACAAATCCCTAGAGTAGAAAACAAAGCTGCAGATGCTATGGCTACATTAGCTTCACTCCTACAGTTGGAACAACATGAATCCAAATTTGAATTCCTGGTGGAAGAGCTACACCACCCCATATTTGACTCATCTAAAAGCAATGTCATTTGTACCCTTGTCACACATGAGTCTTCCCACTATGGCGCTATCTATTCATATCTATGTGATGGCATCATCCCTAACACTTTCAACCGTTCTAAATGCCGAAACCTCATCTGTAACACCTCTCGCCACACCCTTATCTCTGGTGATTTATATAGGAGGGGTTTAGATGGGACACTTCTTAGGTGCTTGGAAAAGGAGGAATCCGACCAAGCGTTAGTTGACATTCACAAGGGCATTTGTGGTGGACACTCTAATGGTCTTTCCATGGCCCGAAGGTTGCTTAGGGTAGGGTATTACTGGCCCACAATGCAAACTAATGCAGTAGCTTTCTCTAAATCTTGTGTGAAATGTCAAAAATATGGAAACCTGATTCATGCTCCAGGGAGGGAGCTAATTCCTTCTATTTCTCATTGGCCATTTCAGCACTGGGCCTTTGACCTTGTTGGGCAAATTCACCCCAACTCATCAGGTGGACATAAGTTTATCATCACAGCTACTGATTATTTCATGAAATGGGTAGAGGCAGTCCCTCTTTCTGTTGCCTCAGGCAAAATAGTTTCCCTATTTATTCTGAATCATATTATTTGCCGATTTGGAGTGCCTTCTGAGATTATTATTGATAATGGAGGTCAATTCAAGAACAAGGACCTAAAGCATTTATGCAAGAAGTTTAAAATTAAGCAACATTGGTCCTCCATCTATTTTCCACAGGGAAACGGACAGGCAGAAGCCTCTAATAAAACCATTCTTAAAATCCTTCATAGAACAGTACACAAGAATGGTAGGGATTGGCACTTACAAATCAATCCGGCACTATGGGCCTATAGAACTAGCATTCGTACACCTACAGGAGCTACTCCTTTTGCTCTTACCTATGGCGCTGAAGCAGTGTTTCCTTTAGAAGTAGAGATACCTTCACTTAGAATCTCTCTCAAAGGTTTGATTACAGATGAGGATTACCGCGCCATGAGGTTACAAGAACTAGAACTTCTAGATGAGAAGCGTAAGGCTTCCTTTGATCACATGAGAGTATATCAGAAGCGTATGTCCAAAGCATTCAACAAGAAGGTTCACCCTAGGGAATTTCAGATAGGTGATCTTGTTTTGAGAGAGAACCCTAAGAATCAACAAAATAGAGAACAAAAGGGCAAGTTCGAACTTAATTGGCTTGGACCATACATTATTACAGCAACTTTTGGTACAGGTGCATATTTACTATCGAATGAAGATGGAGAACAGCTCCCTGAGCCCATCAACATTTTGCACCTAAAGAAGTTCTATCCTTGATGCCCATTTCTGTCTTGGGGCATCCTTTGTACATATTTTATGATCCTGAAAAAAATACCAAAAAAATTCATATATGATGCTGAAAAAATCCTAAAAAGCATATACAGTCCTGAAAAAATACAAAAAAATTGAAAAAATTGAAAAAATACAAAAAAAAAATATAGAAAAAGTGCCCTGGTGAAAACTTGGAAATAGGCGCCTTGGTAGCAAAAATACAAAAAATTAAAAATTAAAATTAAAATTAAAAAAAAAATCTCCAAGTGGTGAAAACCTAGAAACAGGCGCTACTTGACACTTTTTGCACCCTTGTATTTTAGCATGCGTCCTCTACACTTAGCCATTCTTCATCATGACTTGACCTTGTTGCCTCGGTCTGGAATTGGTCTTTATTTTTGTCTAGGGGGCATACCTGTTAGCACAGGTCCTTTAGGTGTATTTTTCTCTTGGGGCATTTCACAACCGGTGTTTTTCAACACCACCCCAAATAGTGTTTCTCAACACTACCCTTGCGTCGAGTGTTTCTTAACACTTATTAGATGTCTTACCCAACAGTCTAGTATGATGCGATATTTCTCATTGATAGATGTGATACTCAAAGTTTGACTCTATGACCAACACACACGCACTTAGACAATCAACTCGCTTGAGATATGTTGACTTTATTTTTCTTTGTGTGTTGTCTATGAGGATTTCTTTGATGAGTGGTCTCTCCCTGAGAAGTTTTCGATGATGCATAGCTAGAAGACTGAGGGTATGAGAACATGTTTTCTTTCTTTATCTCCTTATGGGTATATTTTGTTGATCCTCATTGTCATGAGCATTTATGTTGGTCTTACTTGACACTATGGATTGACAAGGTATTATCCTTGACTGTTTTGCGAGTGCATGCTTCTAGTTATCCTAACTTTCATGTGTCTTGATACAAGTATAATCTCGCCATATCAAACTTAGGTAATCTCACTGCATTAGTCATCTTGACCTCCATGTCTTTGATGCCTAGGTGGGATTTCCACATTTGTATCTGATAAAGATCATATTCATATCCACATAGTTATGCTAGTATGCATTGTATGATCTTACAACGCTACCAATAACGCTCGATGATGATAATTAGATGTCTATAGGCATTGTGACCTTGCAAGTCAACCACTTTCATAGTAGCTTGCATTCTTATGTTCATCATAGTTTAGTTTTTGCATGTTGCATATGAGAGAGCTCTCCTTTTTATCATCTATGGACTAGTTGGTCAACTGTGCTCATTTTCTGATTCTTCTTGATCATATCTTTCATTTCTGGTCTTTCATATCACATCATTTTCTATCCATTTTCGGACTCGAAATCAAAATTTGAGTCACGTTTCCAAGTTTTCTCATTCTTCTATCCAGTTGACTGACCTTTTGAGGTATAATTCTTCAATCTTTGATGGAATTTCTTCCTTTCCATGTCTTCCAAACTTCTAGTCTTTCATTCATCCATTTCGCTTCATTTCTCTAAGGTTTGACTTAATCTTTATCCTATATCTTTTTCAGTCAAACCTCGTCAACTTGGGGCATATCTTCACTGTTTGATGGTTATCCTATCATGCTCCATCCTTCGATTATGATTTATTATGACTTGATCAGGTTTATCAATTTGTTATTCTCCTCTATCTGATTTTGATTTCGATTCCGAGGGGGCAGTACCTATCAGCTTTAATCTTTGATTCAGCTTTATCATTCAGCTCAGCTTGAGATTCTTATTTTTAGACTTGATTATCACCTAGCAAAGATGGTGGTGATTTTGTCTTTCAATTTTTATCTCCTATTTTTTAGACTTGATTATTGCCTAGCAGCGACGGTGATAGTTTTGTCTAAGGCTTGATTTGCACCTAGCAGTGACGGTGTTGGTCTTGTCTTTCAGCTATTGTTTATGCTTGTCCCGATGTGTTCCCATCCGTCGAACACACATCTGGGTTGTTTTGTGATCCCAAATCAATCTCACATTTCAACTTCATTCTTTGACTGCATGTGATCCCAAATCGATCTCACATTAGCCAAAGAGGGGCAAATGTATGCACCCTAAAATGGTCACCTAGACTTTGGGCCCCCATTCAGCAATTTATCAAATCCCTGAATCAATATTTTCAAATATCAACATTTTTCAATTATATCAATTTCCTTGATCAAATCATAATCAATTCAATATTTCCTAAGGTTTGAGCCTTATTTAATTTAAAAGAGAAAAAAATAAAAATCTTATTTAATTAAGAGAACATGCTCCCTTTTAATTAATTAAAAATCTTTTTTAATTAAATAATAAAATCACTGTATCCTAAGCCTTTATTTAATTAAAAGAAATTTCTTCCCCTTTTATTTAAATAAAAAATCCTCACTTTTCTTCTTATCCTATGTTGCACAAATAAAGCATTATTCTTATTTTATAAAAAGAGAAAAAGTATTTTTTGTCTCATATGGACACTAAAGTCAACTCTTATTTTCCTATTGGAGGATATTTGTGCACAAGGATCAAGCTTCCATTTTTCTCCACCGTTGATTAAGTCTTTTGCCTCTTAATCTCAATGGTCCATTTTCATCTCATTTCTTATAAAAGGAGAGCTCTCTCCTTCATTTTCATATCTTAGGTTTTTATGCTAATGTTATGCTGTAGGTTTTCTAGGTCATTTGGAGCTCTTTGAAGATATTCTTGCATTCAAGCTTTGAAGACATTGTTGTTGCATTTCATTTAGCTTGTTCTCTTACATCATAGTTGCATAATCATGGCATTTTTAGTGTAGATTTCATTTATGCAATAGATTAATCTCACATAGCTTAATAGGAGGATTTGTAACACTTTTATTTTCCTTTCATAGCATAGCATGCATCTTTCATTCTCATAGATTAGTTTGCATTGCATTGCATCCATATTGATTTCAATGGAGATATTGGCATTGTTGCCCTTGTCTTTGATTTGGAATCTCTCATTGTGTGGTTGACTAGCAAGGTCATGAGTTTATAGCTCTAGCTGAGAACAATTTTACAAATCTTGCAACTCCATGCATAGAGAGCTATGGATCGATTTGTGAGGGCTCATTGTTGAGTTTTCTTGCATGTAAGGATTCATAGAAGTGTGGTCACATTTTCACCATACAACCAGTATCCATTGTTTGAAATAAGATATTTGGCTTCCAAGGGAGAGTCGCCACTCTAAAGTAGGTAGTGGTCATGGTTGCATATTAACATTGCATACCTTCATACTATGGGGGTTCCCTACGTCTACTTCGTATACACTCTCTAAAACTGCCTCCTCTAGTTTTGGAGAGGAATCACATTACAACACAAGACTAACTCTCAAAAACAATAAGGATAAATAGCTTAGCCAACAAAGTCCACAAATAAAAGAAATTAAATCTTCAATTCAAATAATAAGATAAGAAAATTCATGGAAATGCAACAATAAATCAAATGTAACCCCAAGAGCTACATGCAATAAAATCTCACAATTTGTGGCTAAACCATCACAAATAACATAAATAAATCATTAGTCCACATGAGAAAAGATACAAAAAACTATCATAAAGTGCACATTGCATCACTATGTGACTACATCTAGTCACCCAACAAGGAAGGAGGGAACAATCGTCTGGCTATCGTGATAGCCCTACATGTATCATGGAAAGACCCCACAGATCACATGGCATGGGGTGACAACCTCGGCACTCTCCCCCGCATCAGGTGGATAGATAAAACACATCATCTCACCTGACATGACCATACACCAAGTGAAAAAAGCACACAATGGTCGTATGTCACATGACAGTGTAACCCATGGAAAAAAACATATGCTAGTGACATCTCGCATAGAAATACCTCTCAATAGGTGATTGTCGTAGCCAAGGGTATACCTAGCTAGGGTACTCTCATATGTCTACTGGTCCTCAACAACCGAGCAACCATGGGGCCCCCTCTACAAGTATGCAAGCACCTACCTATCGCTCTATATCAAATAGGAATAAAATACATATACATACTACGTGCCTACACATATCTAGGTACATTGCATCATGTTCGCGAGCCTAGCTCACTACCATCGGCACCATGGCATCATCACTAACACTATGTTGGAACACCAATGGGTGTAGCATCGTATCTCATGAATTATGTCAGAACATGTGCAATATAGAATACATCACAACATGGGCCAAAAATCTCTCTCATCATGTTGGATCACAAAAGTGTATATACAAATGCATGAATCATCAGTGATAACCAATATATGTATAGAATCTCACATAAAATACTGATATTATCCTCAAGAATTGTGGGGATAGGGGATAACACAAATGAACCTTGTACTCAAGTTCATCATAGGGGAAGCATTATTATCTTTTCCTCAAGAGGTGGAAACTAAGGGCATTTCGCACCACCATTATTCATATGCCATGATGTCCATTTGAGAAAAAGAAGATATGCTACTACCCCTACACGTACTAACTTATCAACAACTTGTAGGTTGGCACTCAGTAGGGTCAACATATGCAACAAAATGATAGAATGGTTCTTCCATACCCAAATGCAAACATAGACTCCATGGTGGGTACACATACTCACCACCTCATGGCACACAAAGCAAGTACTGGTTATACACAACACACAACATATCACTTGTACTAGATGTTCACATGCATGAGGAGTACTTTTCCAATCCAAAAAATAAATTAATATAACATAAATTACATTGCTTTTGAAAACCAAGCAACATAAACATCATATATAAAATTTAAGTACACCCTAATATCTATCAAAATTTTATTACCGGGTAACATTACTCAACATTTACATTTTCTCATTTCATTCCTTCACAATTCACTTGATTCAACATTACACAAATCTGATTACCAATGTTATAATATCTTCACTTCAAGTGACAACATCTCATTTCATGACAAATACTTGTCAACATTTATCCATTTACAAACATAAAGAAATAATATTTTATTGAAAATGCAATTCTAATAGAATATGAAGAAGGTGCATTCATAACAACATATCATATCAACACTCATAAACTAAGCACACATTTCCATGTCCTAATCAAGGAAAAGATAGTAAATTTATCAATTTTTAAAATTCAAAATTTCTACTTAAAAGAACGGAAAGAAACATAAGTACCAACTATACAATGCATCAACTTTTACCATACATCTAATATTTTCATCACTAAGAAACATCCTTGTAATTACATATCAAATAATAGGGAAAAAGGAGAAAAGAGTTGAAATTCATGTAACCATTAATAAACATGACATATTCATAACATTAGACATGAAAAAATCATTGCTTAAACAATTAACATGAACAAAATATATTTAATGTTTACCTCATGCACCTATTAAGTAATGAGTTAAAAATAATCTAAATCCACATGATATCAATAAATAGTTACATGCAAAATATCACTGCATAGCACATGGAGCAAGTAAACATGAGGCCAATTTAAGTACCATATTTCACCTAGCAAAGGAATGCACAAAATAGACATATCATGACTATCTCTAACCTCATCATAAATTCCCACAAGTACACTATGACATACACAATCACATCTGCCACCAAGGACATAAGGAGACAAACACATCCAACATCGGTAGATTCTCAATAGTGGTTCACTTTCCAATTGAGAAGATAATGAGAAAGATCTAACAGACCATCCACTTCACAAAATAGAAATAAAGATTGGTCATTTCAACTATTTATTGTCATGCTAACGGATAAAATAAAAGAAAGATAACTATCATAGGGTATATTATCCACACATCAATCACACCTAACACAATGGGATCATAACACAGAGGCCTAGTGTATGAACTGTTACCAAAATTTTCCTGTCTTATACAAATTTGGCTTAATCTATTCCAAAGTCTGCATTTTAATCCTGCCGAGCATCCCTGAAATTTTCATGAATTTATGTCTGGTTTCCTGGCCTCTGCAATTCTTTCTATCCCCTGGTCTGCAATTCAAAAATTCATAAATATAGTCGTTACCCCCAAAAAAACCCTAGCAAACCCTAGGCCAGGTTCTATTTTTTTCAATTACTTTTTCGGCCACTTAAGTCTTGATATACCCATGTGCGCTTTAAATTTCCTTCGGTCGCCAGCTCTCTAAGTTCTCCGGCGGTTCCTCTTTCTATTCAGCAATTCGACGACTAAGGCCTCAGTCGGGCAATCTCTCAATCAAACCCCAGGTTAGACCTTTGGTTCGGAGATTCAGCGAATGCCTTATTTGCGTATTCTCCAGACTTAACTGAGGTTAATTATTTCATTAAGCGACTCGGTGAATTTCCTTTGGTCACATAATCACTAAGTCTTTTGGTAGTCTCTTTATGTGGGGTCCCCATTAAGCAACATCAACGGTCGTCATGAATTCGTGAAGGGTCTGTTAGAGGCTTGCGATCTTGCGACAACTGTTGATCCTCCCTTATGATGCAGCACTTCAAACTTTATGTTGGTCCACTGCCACGTTGTCCTATGTGGAAGCTCCTGATTGGCTGAGAGTAATGACTTGTAAAGTATGTCAGGGCGGGCCCAGCAGGCTATGTCACTTTTAATCCAACGATTGGCGCATGATCTCATGGGTTGTGTCAAAGCTATGAGATTATGCGTCGACCGTCGATCTTGTTTTGCTGTCAGAGCTTTGTTAGTGGGTCCTCCTGTTCTGACGTGCTCAAATTTTATTGGCCGGTGAAGTGATGACTAGAAAATGTCAGTGGGACCATGTCAGAATGTCTGCAAGGACTTGTTAGTGGGGCCTAATCTTTTCGAGAGGTTAAAGTACAGCAAGATCTCGCGGTTGTCGTTACACCGCAAGGATAAGATGCATGTTGTTTAAGTCAGCGGTATAATGACCATCGTCCGATTTAAACCTTATAAAGAGTGGGTCTGATGCCAGGTTAGGGTGATTTGCCATCTTTTTATTGGTCGAAGAAAAGGTAAATGTCAGGTGGGGCCAGTGACTGTTTTATCATTTTTTAAATTCAAATATCTTAGAATATCAGATTTGAATAGTTATGGTGAGCCCGAGTTGCAGGTAAGTAGATGGATCATGGCGGCTGGAAAATTTGCAGATGTAAACATAAGATGGACACGCAAACATAGATATCTAATCAGCTGAGATATTTCAAGACACATTTATGGCCAAAATTGATAGAATTAGGGTTTTGATTATTTCTATGAAAATTTGTGTAACCCTAATTAGATATTTTTACTCTTGCCTGCGTGCAAAAAGGAGATATATATATTAATTTTTAGAGCTTTAGAGCTCAGTTTTTGGACAATTGTAAAAGAAGTTTTACCTTTCTTAAGAGTCATCTGTGGTATTCTTTCTACCCTCTGGCTTCTACAGTTGTAAATTCCCATTGATTATTTAGATATTGTAAGGATTTTTGTGACATTCTTCATGTCCCTATACTCCTTGTCTGAATTGTCTCTTAATGAATTCAGTATTTATATGTTTTTCAGTGATATCTTAGGGTTCTTGATCCTTCTTTCTTTCTGCAATTCATGTGTATTCTAATGAATTATTTGATTTGAATGTTTTTGTGGGTATACTTTAACCCCTTGACCATCTTGTCTCATTCCTATACCTAGTTGCAGAGGTGAATGTTTGTTTGTAGGTTATATATTGTGTCTAAATCCTAAGAGTGTTATTGTTTGTGAAAGAATCTCTCTCTTTCCCTGAATACCCTCCTTTTATTTGCAAACCCTTCTATGAAATATCGATGCAAGCCTATTTAGTGAGTTGTGATCTCCTAGACCTAAGATTTTGTGTTGAATCCATCCTTTATACTGCAATTCATACCATATTTTTGGTGTATCACCTAGTAGGTAGTTTGCTTTCAAGTCATTTCCCTTTCATGCATTCCTTCTATCCCTTTTCCCCTCAGAATTTTATTTTCATGTCAAGAAGAGAAAATTAAGGTGATTATCCAAGAGGAACCAGCCTAGAACCTAGAGGTCTCATCTTAGTTAGCATAGGTCCCACAACCTGGAGATCAGTCCCATGTTATACTAAGTTATCAAGACCAAGAGAGCTTGAAACAAGGGTGCAAACTTAGTGTATAACATGAACATGGGATCTGATACCAAATGTCATGCCCCGCTCGATAATCCTTGGAAACAAAGATCAAAACAAGCATGAATAGATATATTTTTAGATAAATTAATAACATTATAACAATGAAACCAACTACAATAATATGCATTAAGTAATATAAGAAGTACAAGAAACATGACACAACTAGATATCTACATATGCAAGCGGAAGTCTTACAACACCGCCAAAGATTCTAAAGCACGCTAATAAGGTTCATGAAACGGTTACATGCGTCCACTAGTTCGCTATTGTTTAAATGATTAACATATAATAGTTTATCTAGTTACTATGATTTACATTTCTATAATGATGTTCTTTTTAAGCCCAAGGGATAATTTCTACCATGGTTAATCATACAAGTTCATTTATCGATTAATCACATAGACAAATATAAATACATATATAATTACTACTAGGATGATCGAATACAGCTTACATAGTTCTTAATCTTCAAGTCACAACTCCTACAATGGCTAGACAGTTTGCTTTTGCACCTTTCAACCAAGGAAGTCCATTGACTTTTGCTCAACATCATGATGTGCCCTTGGTGGCACTAAAGAGTTTACCTGATTGCATAGGTGAAGGGCAGACAATTGCTTTTGAACACATAAGAGATGTCACCACCATCTGCAACATACACAACATAACCTAAGAAGATGTGGCCACCAAATTATTAACACATAAGAGATGTCACCACCATCTGCAGCATACACAACATAACCCAAGAAGATGTGGCCACCAAATTATTAGCAGCCTCTCTAAAAGGTAAGGCTCTTGAATAGTTTAGAACTCTAGCTGTTGGTTCTATTAACTCATGGGATGAGTTAGGAGATGCATTAAGGAAGTATTTTGAGGATAAATCAAATAACTTGTCTCTAGTAGAGCAGTTGATAACCATTAAAAGAGACCCTCAAGAGCAAATGACAGATTACAATAGTAGATTCCTCAAAACATGGAATAGGATTCTAGCCTCAGTAAGGCCATCAGCCGACCATGCTTTTCTATATTACTTACAAAGTCTAAATGGTCAAATCTCTGTCATGATCCAATCTATGTGTGGTACTTCTTTACCCCAAGCTTTTGACATAGTTGTCAGGACTGAAAACTGTTTAATCCAAGCAGGCATGATAGGTAGAAGACCACCTATGCCCATTTTCCCTAGCCTTAAGCCCATTGCACCTACACAAGTACCCCCATTCACCCCTATTCCCACCATATTAGCACCTCAGGCTAGTACCAGTGGTCAAGAGCTAACAACATGTTTCTCTCAAGAGCTGCAAGAGATGAAGAATAGCCAACAAAGTAGTCAACAAGAAATGACAAATTTGCTGCAGACTTTGACTAAAGAGGTCACAAATCTAAAGAGGCAAGGGCAAGGAATCAGACCACCCTTTCAACCACAAAGACAAGGTCCTAATCAACAATATCGAAATCAGGGACAGCCTTATCAACAAAATAGGCCACCATACCAAGGAGGCTATCAAGGACAAAGGCAGAATTTTAATCAAAGACCATTCCAACTGTATAACCCTGCACCTCTCAATTCTGCAAATCCAGTGAGGGATATGGTTCCTAGTCAAAATAATTTGGCTATGGATAAATAATGGTGTTTTCCTTGTAATCAACCTCATAATCAGGCTACATGTTCAAATGGATGGATGAACCAAGCTCTAATGGTTCAAAATGCCTCACAAGCTCAATTAGAGGCTTCATCCAGTGGCTCAGTTCCTCAACAGGAATCACAAGATAATGAGACTGCTCTTTTCAATTGGGAGCAAGCAGACTTCAATGGACTCAATGATGAATTTTCTATTACTGCTAATACAAGAGCAAAGAGAAGAGCTCAAGAGATGGAGCGGGCAAATTCTGGTACTAAAGCTACTACATCTGCAGAACCAGTGCAGCAAGCTGCTCCTGCCACACTCAAGAAGATTCCTGCTATTACAAGCAAAGAAGGCCAACATTCCAAAGAGGTGGAGCCCATCATGGTGAAAGCACAACAAAGAGTACACACTGTGACACCTTTCAATATTGTAGACAACATGAAGAAGGTGAATATTACTATGTCTATGTGGGACTCTTTGGTGATTCCAGGACAACCTGAGATCTTGAAGAAGGCTATGACTGAAATGGCAACTCCTCAACCTGCAAAAGAAGCTGCAAAGCCAGTGTTGGTTAACACTGATCAAGAAAAGGAAGCTCCAAGTAGCAACTCCAAAACTAGTACCATTCAAGGCAGGAACTCAAAGCCACCTCCCTTTTATGTATCTCTAATTATTGGAAAATCTCTAGTACATAATTGTATGGTGGATAGTGGAGCTACCAGTACTGTAATGCCCAAAAAGGTAGCTGACCAGTTAGGACTTAATTATGAACCCTTTCAAAAGAAGGTTACACAACTAGATGGATCCTCAGTCAATACGATAGGTGTAGCCAAGGATACCAGTCTGATCCTTCATGCTAGTCCTAATTTCTCCATCCTCCTTGATATATATATTATAGATCTCCCTGCTTTATTTGCCATATGTCTCTCAAGGGAGTTTACAGCTAAGATAGGAGGCTACCTATCTTCTGACTGGTCTCACATGCTATTTCATACAATGTATGGGACCGAGGTCACCATTAAGTCAGAACCATTGGTGGCACACCATATAGAACCATACATGTCCAATACCATCAATGTAAATTGTCCTATATTTGATAACAGTGACTTCCAAACCATTGGAGAAGTAGACACTAAGATAGAGAATATCCCTGATATTCTTCTAGATGAAAGAGCTTCAGAGGCCCAAGAAAATCTTATCTGGGATTTTGGTTTGGGAAGTTATTTAATACAAGAAAGTGGATCCATAGAACCAAACCTTCTCAAAGAAGACACCGATTCAGAAGATCAGAGCAATCAGGTTTGGGAACTATTTTTTGATGGAGCTAGAAGTAGACATGATTCTGGTGGTGGTGCTATGCTAGTGTCCCCAAAAGGAGAAAAATACTATACAGCCTTCAGATTCAGTTTCTCCTGCACTAGCAATACTACAGAATATGAAATCCTTGTGAATGAACTGGAATGGGCTAAAAAAGGAGGGCTTAAGGCCTTAAAAGTTTATGGTGACAGTGAGTTAGTTGTCAGCCAAGTAAGAGGGATAAGTGCAACCAAAAATGACACCTTGAAAGCATACAAACATAGAGTTTGGGATGCAATTGATGATTTTTGTGCTTTCAATATTGTTGCTATCCCTAGGAAGCTAAATCAAAATGCAGATAGATTAGCTGTTGTTGGATCTCAGTATGATATTCCAAATAGAATTTCAAAAGAAATAGATCAACAACATATCAAAGTGATTGTCAGACCCTCTATTCCTGATAATAATGTCAATTGGCAGGTGTTTGACAATGATGAACAAATTCTTCAGTTCTTGTTTGAAGAGGATGTCTTTTCAAGGCATAATTAAGAGAGGTTATCATAGAACTATGGTGATCAAGTGATACAACTTAAGTCCAATAAGATGCCTAGAGGTCTTGTCACCTTAGAGACTATCTTCAACAAGGATGATGAAGTTAAGAAGAACAAAGTTGGCCTGGTAGTTCAACAAGAACATTGTGTTGAATCGGAGTTGGAGCCAGGTAAGAGCTTGCAATTTGGAAAAATAAACACTGAATTGGAAAAGCAAGCTTACACCCAATTATTTAAGGAATTCAGTGATTTTTTGCATGGCTATATGAAGACCTTAAAGGTTTTGATCTAGCCCTTGCTCAGCACACTATTGAATTAGAGCCTAATGCCAAACCAGTGAGGCAAAAGTAAAGGCTTGTTAATCCCAAGCTTGAGCCACTTATGCACAAAGAAGTGCTCAAATTGATAGAAAGTTGTATCATCTACCCCATCAAACATACTATAGACACCTAAAAATCCTTTAAAAAATAAAGTATTTTTATTTTTTGAAAAACTCATGATGACATCATCATTTATTAATTAATTAATTATTTAATTAATTAATTTAATTTTATGCCATTAAATCCCTTTATCTGAATTAAAAATATTTAATTAAGAAATCCCTCCCAAAAATGTTTAAATCTTATCTAAACATTATCTCCTTATTTATTAATTATTTAATTAATAAATTGACCAAAAATCTCAAAATAAATAATTTATTTATTTTTTGCCCAAAACTTGGCCAATTTCCTTAAGACCACTAACCTCTTCTAGAATCTTCTAATCTTTCTTTAATTTTGATTAAAAGTTAATCCCATCATTTCCTAACCCTAATCCCAACTCAAAATATTTAATTAAGATTAAATATTTAATCCTCATATTTATTAAATCCATTTTTAATAAATATTCTCAAAACTAAACCATGGAAATAAATAAATCTTTATCTATTTCCTAAAATCCATATTTATCCTAAAGAAGTTCTAGACTCTTCTAAAAAGTCTTTAATCCTTGTCCCTCTAATCCTAATCCTAATCCCCCCCCTAATCCTGTCACATTCCCTAACCAAGGTTAGCAAACTCCTAAGCTTAACTCAAAGTCAACAAACTTCTAGAAACTTCTCTTACATGCATTTAAGGCATCCTTATCCCTCTTACATGCATTTATGATGCATTTAAAAAGCTCCTCACCCCTTTCTTACACCCTTTGACCTTAAGCACATTTCTCAAATTGTGCACATCCCTCCCATCTTTCAACCCAATGCCCTTGTGACACTTGTCACAAGGAGGTGGCCCTAAACTAGCACAATCCATGTGCTCCCCTTTGAATGAATCTTGGCCTCTCTTAAGGATTTTAATCTTGGCCACTCATTCTTCCTTCCCAAATCCTATAAATGCTCCTCCTTCCAAGAGCAAATTCATTAGCTTAGTCTTTCATCTTCAATGCATTGTTATCATGCTCTTTTACTTCTAGCTTTAGCATAATCAATACTAATTGTTAGTTTTCATCATTTTCAAGCTTTCTTAGAACACATCATAGCTTAGCAATAATGGATTAACATAGTTCATTTTATTATTTTGCATAGCATATAATCATCATCACATCTCTATTTGGTTAATAACAATCTTAGCATAAGCATCATGTAGCTTAATCTTCATTTCAGCATCATTTGGATCCTTGAGGCCTTAGGGGCAAATCAAGTGTTCTATACATGTTTTGTGCCATTTATGAGGTTTTCATGAATCTCAATCCATCTTAGTATGCATTAGAATATGCTCCAAGTGCTTAGAGAGCACACCCACATCCCCTAAGCAAGAGCAAATCAAACAGTGCTTGGGTGCACCTGTTTAGGCTTTATCTGAGGTGGCTTAGCTTAGAGTTTCTTTGTTTTGGATTGATTTCATGCTAGATTAAAATCTAAATATTCGTTTGGTTTGAAACTTTCAAAATAGGTATCCTCAAAAGCCTTGCTCACATTCTGGCACGCCATGTGGGACCCACTTCACGGGTTCTTTGCAAACATTCTGATGGGTTTTGGAGTGTTTTCAAAATTTTCAAGCTTATAGGTGGACGAAGTGCTTCAAATTCTTCTTCCTCTTCTTGTCTTGATTCTTCTTCTATTCCGTCTACTTCTTTTTGCAGGATCTTGGCCAATTTTTCTCAAAAAATAATAATAATCCATAAGGAAGCAAAATCATACACACCTTGTTTTAGTGCTTAAAATGAACCCCCAAATCATTCTTGAATGCGTTAAGGACTAAAATTTGCAAAATTTGTTCTAACAAACAAGAAAAATCAATCAAAACATTTGCATCCTTGCAACATCAAGATTTTAGATGCATTCATGCAAAAAAAATAGGACTATTTCAAGTTTTGGGTACTTTAAAAATTAAAAAAAATTTTAAAAAAAGAGAGAGAACCTCAAATTTGCATCTCATTTCTAAAAACATTCAAAATTAATCCTAAAAGTGCATGCAAAAGTTCCTAAAATCAATCCTAAAAAACTTTGTTTTTATTGAAAAACTAACTTCATTTTGCAAAAATCTTGAATGCCTTCTTTCTCAAATTTCACGCATCAAACTAGATCTAGGAACTTTGTTTTGAAGTCTAAAAATGGAGCAAACAAATCTTGAATGAAACTAAGGGAAATAACTTAAGTCCTAAAGCGTCATTGTCCATTTGAAAATTGAACCCAATCTCGAATGCATTAAAAGAATGAACATCTCTATTCCCTCCTTGTTCATTTCAAAAGCAAAGCGCAAATTCAATCTTGAATGCCTTAAGGTCAAAACAAAGCACTTCAAAATTCTAAATCAACATGATAAATCAATCTTAAATGCCCAAGTCAAAGCAACTACAAACGCTCAAAAGTCTTTTGGAGAAAGAACAAATCAAAGCCTAAACACTTGTGTTTTCAGTTGTTCAAATTCAAACATCACTTAATCAATTTGGGAAAAAGAACAACTTGCTTGATGTGCATCTAGGAGCTTTTTTTCTTTTTTTTTTGCAAATCCTTGTTAAAGTAAGCAATGTAAAACATTTGAACTCAGACAAGTTCACTTGTTTTACTTTTAGCAAAGCCTGTCCGGGGAGAAAAGTGCTTCCTCTTTGGAGAACGACCTCAACCGGTATCCCCTCCGACCGGTATATAAATAAAGTGAAGGCAAAAAGTACTCACTTATATCTCCTAATCCACAGGCATTCGTGCCAAATATAGTGACTAGGGATGGTAAATATTCCTCCCCCAGCGTTGTTGGCTAGGCTCTTAAGTGAGTCACGGGCGGTCAGCATAACCAGGTATGGAGACTCCACAAAACCATTACAAACTTGATAAAATAGAGGCTACCCTATCTACATCTGAAAGTATCAAAATCCTTGTGCAAGGACCGATCCAAGGGGTTTACCGGGTCGCCTCAAGATTACTCACCATTTGTATTCCCTTCTAGGGGGTACCAAGCTGTGGGCAAGCAATTTTGATACTCACCTTCCTTAGGTAGATCTGTTTGAAAGTGCTTGATAGTCAATACTCCGTGAAAACATTGTTGGAACATACACTTTCAAAGCTTTATCAGAGTCAGTTATCATGTTTGTATCCCGCAAGGTTGCTTTGTCCCTTGTGGAGATTTCTTTTCCAAAAGTCTTGTTTATCTATCCTTTGCCATTGGGAAACATCAAACTGATCTACAACTTGGTTCACGATACTAAGAACAAGCCATGTCAGTCCAAATCCTCCAAAAATCCAAAAAATGTCCAAAACTTTCAGAATCTCAAATCATGGTCTTCCAGTCATATTCAATCTAGTCTTGTCATCCTTTCCTCCTATCCTAGGTTAGCAAAGTCACCTTGGTCACCCCCTATCCCCATGTCTATCTTCCTCTAGAGTCAGTTTCCTTCCAAACTTGAGCCAAATCCAATCCTAAGTCTAATTCTCTCAATCATTCCAATCTGAGTCTTAGTCTTCCAATCCATCTTCATCCTTCATTCCTATCCAACTCATCCAAAAGTCAGCATGTCTCAAAACTATTATGATGAGTTTGGTTATTATGTCTCTCCCCTTAATCCATCCTATCCCAATGATGATGAAAGCCTTGTAGATCATGATAAATACTTTAAAAATCCTAACAAGCTTGCTCCAAACATCTTCCAGCATCCAATCATTCCTCCAAAATATCCTATCATGCCTTCATGCTTATCCACTAGCACTCCCTTTCATGTCCTTGGCAAGGCAAATCCATTATCTTATCCATCCACAACTTATCCCTATCTTAAACCTACACATCCTCCATATGCATCCTTCATACCTCCATCTCCTGCTATGGTCATATCCCAATCACCACCATCCCCTCGAAACACTTCACGCTACTTCCCTTATCTAAAACCTCCATCCACTTATCCTCCAAAACCCTTTCAAAACCAAACACCAAGTCTTCCAATCCTTTTCCCCAATCCTCCATCCTATCTCAATCCACCATCTTCTATTCCAAACCACATTTCCAAAAATCCCTTCCCACAAGTAGAATGCATCCTTCAATCCATTTCATATCCTGTACCTCAATCCATCATTCCTACCTCACCAAATAGTCCATCAAGTTCACAAGCTTCCTCTAAACCTACTTATGTGAACTATCCAACCCCACCATCCTCCAGCTCCTCATTTGCACCATCATCCCCTCAAGCAGGTTCCCCTTCATCCACCCCATCTTCATATAAGGACTATCCTAGCTCTCCATCTCCTCCACATTCCAATCCTTCTTCACCACGAAAGTCTCCAAGGAATTTCACAAGGAAGCCAATAACAAATCCCACTCCTAAAAATGAAGAGCCAAGCCATTTCAATCCTTCATGTGAAGCCATCATTGATGAGGCCCATCCATCGCTCCCATCTATTATCTATCTTCCATACATCCCACTCATTGATCTTCTTCCGTCTCCTAGCATCATTGAGTCCCTTCCATCTGAAGTCTCCATCCAATCCCCACCAACATCACCTCCTCCTAGCATCATCCAAAGCATATATGATGAGCCTCATGAGTTCACCCTTCTTCCTACCATCACAGTTGTAGAATCTTCCATCCTTTCATCCATACCATCTGAAGAGTTCTTCCTTCTTCCAGACATCACAACCACAGAATCTCCCATCCTTCCATCCACCCCATCTAAAGAGTCCATCCATACATCCCCCAGCATTCTATCCACACAAATCCTACCATGTCAAGATCTTGTCCAAAAGCATGTTGAAATACTTGCAGAAGAAAATCAAGATCCAATCCCTTCACTTCCCCCATCACATGTTCTATTACTTCCACCACCCCCAATCCAAAATCCTACAATCCCAATTCCTCCAATCCAAGATCCTATCATCCCAGTTTCTCCATCTGAAGATCCATTACTATCCCCCAATCCCAGTCAAAATCCCACCATCATATCCTCTCCTCTTGAGGATCTTCCAATCCAAACTGTCCCACTGCCATCACTCTATCCACTTGGACCACTTACATTTGTCAAAGGCAGTCCGCTTGAAGCAGAAAAAATCAGTTTCATATCTTCCATTAGGGAACCAGAAACTGGATGTTTATCATATTCCCCAAGTCAGAAATATCCTTGTTTGGATAAAATGCTCAAGAAATAGAATTATCAAGGCAAAGGCCTAGGCTCTCGTGAACAAGGAAATCTAGAGCCCATTCAAGACAAGAAACATCCAAAATCATGTGGTATTAGTCACACATCAGAAGAAGGCACTTCCTCCAAAAAGGTTGGTACAACTAAAGCTAAATTTAAGCATCCTTCCAAACCCACCATCACATCTTCCAAAGCATACAATGCTATTCCTCCTCCTCCATCGTTACAACCAAAGAGAACCTATCACATTCCTCCTTTATCCTCCAAATCCATTTTGGGTCCCTATGTCCCAAAATCTTCCAGCACATATCCTCTACATACCCAATCCATTTTGGGACCCTACATCCCAAATTATCATCCCCCATCTTATCCTACTTAGTCTTTCATCCAAAATCCAAGCATCCCTAGTCGAGATCAACAAAGGCACATGCCCATATCTCCTATCTGCCAATCTCTTTCCATGTCTTTATCCCGCACATCTCCTCATCTATATTCCAATGCTCCTTGCAATTTGGATGCCATATCCAAGATATATGAAGGGAAATATCCACAAAAATCCAAAGATTGTCATGTCCAGTCTAAACGACATGCTCAACCCAAGAAAAATCCAATCAAGCAATCCAAAGCATCCCAATGGCTACAAAGGCCCAGCAAAGCACAAGAAAAATTTACTACATGGCCACTAAGGCTCAGCAAAGCAAAAGAAAAAGCTGATGCATACCAATGGCCACAAAGGCCCATCAAAGCTAAAGCAAAAATGATGTGGATCCCAAAGCAAAAAGGTGTAATGCATCTAAAAGAAACATCCACAATGGCATCCAAAGTTGCTAATCCCCCAGCTACTCAGTCTTCTCCTCCATCTCCTAAATCTATTTTGGGTCCCAAAGATCTGAAATCTCCTAGCATAAATCCTCCATCACATCCACCTCTATCTTCCACATCCTATCCACTTCATCCACCTTCCCCACAACATGTGCCAATGTTGGTCCTGACAACATCCCCCTATCATGATCACTTTCCATCTATCCATCCAAACAATTTCTACCACCATATCTCCCATCTACCCCATCTTATCCATGCCTTTGCATAATCCCTCCATCCCAATAAAGTTGTACCAACATCCCGAGAAATTGAAAAGGAAGCAACAAATCAAAATATGTTAGCAACAAATCAGAAGATTAGTGAAGAAAGATAGAAACACATCAGAAATATCAGAAGGTCAGCATCTAGTCAACAAAAAATCAAAAAATCCATAAAATTTGGAAAAAATCAAGAGAAAAGTATCAAAAAAAGAAAAGAGAAAAACATTCGTCCTATGGTGAAAACTTGGCAATTCAAGCACCTTGGACAAGTACCATGATGAAAACTTAGCAAACAGACGTCATGTGTAAGCCCTCCTCCCAATTCCTTTCTGCAGTTGGGGGCCATTCCCTTCTATCACCTCTTATCCAACATCTCCTCCATCCCATTTGTCTCTCACCTCCTTCATCCTCCTTTGGATCTTGATGACAAAACAAGGACTACCAGGTATACATGCTTTTGGGCACTTTCTTGGCATCCATCACACTTTTCAGCTACATATCCTCTATCCAATCCATTCATCCTATCTTCCATCTACCTTTCTCACCCTCTTATCAAGATATCTTCTGTCGAATCATACCCCATCCTACTGCCTCTGAATGAATGAACTATCCTAAGCAGGGGGCATCTTATTCCTTGGTGACATATTCCTTGGAGACTATCTTTCATCCAAAATCTTTCCATCTCCCCAAATCCCAAGCATTCCTCTATCTAGATCCCTCAACATTTCTTCCAGCATTCCATCTTCCAATCCTTAAGCAAATCTGCCATCCAATCTCCCCAAGCATTTCTCTTTCCAAATCCTCAAGCAAATCTACCATCCAATCTCCCCAAATCTTCCACTATCCAATCCTCAAGCGTTCATCCATCCAAATCCAAATCTTCCTCCATCCAAATCTCCTAGCAATTCCATCATCCTCATCCTAAGCGTTTCCTCCATCTTTCCATCACCTGGTATCTTCCCTTGTCATTGGTATCTAGCTATAGGCTAGCCTCATTGCAATCCAATGCCATTCATTCATATCCAACTATTCCTAGCAATCTTCCAACATCCTCCAATCCTCTCCACATCCTCTAGCTATCCAAAATCCAACATCCAAGATCAAGCCAACCGACCAAATCACAACCTTAGTCTTGTAGCAAGCCTTGATCTCAATCCAATCATCATTGTTGGGATATGTCCTTCCCAAATCTGCGTCATTTCAGGACACATCTACTATCAGTCCATCTTGGCTTTTTTAGCCCAATTGGGGCATTGTCTTGCATATCTTTGGAGTTTCAGCTTCACCCCCAGGTTCTTTGTACATCCTAATCCTGAGCTTCTGTACATACCCATTGTAAATATCCTCGCGTCTTGTTGTACATATCCTTGTCAATCCCGCATCAGCAGTATTTGATCATAAATCTTGTCCTACCCAGCCTCGCACCTCAGCAACATCAATTATCGACTATCCTTGATCATCGTCACTATCTTTGAACCGCGTCATTTGCCAATCAACAACACAACATTCTCCCCATCAGCATAGGGTCCACACAAATGTATGCTTCTATTTTGTCTGACCTAAGCCTAATCTTGGGTCCCCTCAATTGTATCCTTCCTGTCAAACCCCATCTTCCACCAAGCACACTAGGTCTGTGTCGATGTATCCTTCCACATGTTCAGACCAATCTTCCCGCCATCAATCAAATCAAATCTCTCTCCTTGGCAAAGGTTGTCTTTTGGAGTTATCATTTTGACCTTGGATTTTGTCCTTTGGGTCTTGTTAATCTTTTACGGCTTCTCGTTGTTCTCTACTCAAAGTCACCACGATCCTTTATATCATGGTGCGCTGCAAATGAGGATAATCTGGGGCAAGGTCTTTTGATCTTTTGCTTCTACCTGTGAGTCAGTCATGTGTTTGTGGTTTCTTCAGCATCGTTTCCACCATGCCTCCTCTGGGTTTCATGTGTGATGCTGGGGCAACCCTGTGTGTCTTTTTAGCGTCAATCCTATGCAACGTTGGTGACAAGGCCTCGTGATCCCAATATCCTTGGCAGGTCTCTCGCATTGCTATATTAAACTAGGTTGTGCTCTCCACATTTGCACTTGGAGCTTCCCCCAATCCCTTGCATCCTGCATCATATAGATTAATCTTGCATCTTGCATCTCTCATGTAGCTGCATCCTACATTTTGCATTCCATCTCATATTGCATTCACCCATCTTTGCTCTTAGAAGTTTGGTTATTTATCTCCCCTTCTTCCTCGGTCCTTCTTTCTCTGTTTCCTTTCGAGAAAATTCCACAACGTTTACTCCTTGCGTTATTTTTTCGAGGGGGCACAACCCCTTATTCCTCTAAATTCTAGCCTTGGACATCTTATTTTCTTGTCTTTGATGCCATGCCACTTGTGGCATCGCATCAAAGAGGGGCAAAATGTAGACACCTAAAAAAATTTTAGAAAATAAAGTATTTTTATTTTCTGAAAAACCCCTGATGACATCATCATTTATTAATTATTTATTTATTTAATTAATTAATTTAGTTTTATGCCATTAAATCCTTTTATCTTAATTAAAAATATTTAATTAAGAAATCCCTCCTAAAAATGTTTAAATCTTATTTAAACATTATCTCCCTTATTTATTAATTATTTAATTAATAAATTGACCAAAAATCTCAAAATAAATAATTTATTTATTTTTTGCCCAAAACTTGGCCAATTTCTTTAAGACCACTAACCTCTTCTAGAATCTTCTAATCCTTCTTTAATTTTGATTAAAAGCTAATCCCATCATTTCCTAACCCTAATCCCAACTCAAAATATTTAATTAAGATTAAATATTTAATCCTCATATTTATTAAATTCATTTTTAATAAATATTCTCAAAACTAAACCATGGAAATAAATAAATCTTTATCTATTTCCTAAAATCCATATTTATCCTAAGGAAGTTCTAAACTCTTCTAGAAAGTCTTTAATCCTTGTCCCCCTAATCCTAATCTTGATCTCCCCTAATCCTGTCACATTCCCTAACCAAAGTTAGCAAACTCCTAAGCTTAACCCAAAGTCAACAAACTTCTAGAAACTTCTCTTACATGCATTAAATGCATTTAAGGCCTCCTTATCCCTCTTACATGCATTTATAATGCATTTAAAAAGCCCCTCACCCCTTTCTTACACCCTCTGACCTTAAGCACATTTCCCAAATTGTGCACATCCCTCCCATCTTTCAACCCAATGCCCTTGTGACTCTTGTCACAAGGAGGTGGCCCTAAACTAGCACAATCCATGTGCTCCCCTTTGAATGAATCTTGGCCTCTCTTAAGGATTTTGATCTTGGCCACTCATTCTTCTTTCCCAAATCCTATAAATGCTCCTCCTTCCAAGAGTAAATTCATTAGCTTAGTCTTTCATCTTCAATGCATTGTTATCATGCTCTTTTACTTCTAGCTTTAGCATAATCAATACTAATTGTTAGTTTTCATCATTTTCAAGCTTTCTTAGAACACATCATAGCTTAGCAATAATGGATTAACATAGTTCATTTTATTGTTTTGCATAGCATATAATCATCATCACATCTCTATTTGGTTAATAACAATCTTAGCATAAGCATCATGTAGCTTAATCTTCATTTCAGCATCATTTGGATCCTTGAGGCCTTACGGGCAAATCAAGTGTTCTATACCTGTTTTGTGTCATTTATGAGGTTTTCATGAATCTCAATCCATCTTAGTATGCATTAGAATATGCTCCAAGTGCTTATAGAGCACACCCACATCCCCTAAGCAAGAGCAAATCAAACAGTGCTTGGGTGCACCTGTTTAGGCTCTATTTGAGGTGGCTTAGCTTAGAGTTTCTTTGTTTTGGATTGATTTCATGCTAGATTAAAATCTAAATATTCGTTTGGTTTGAAGTTTTCAAAACAGGTATCCTCAAAAGCTTTGCTCACACATACTAGTTGGGTTCCCAACCTTGTTCCTGTCAGGAAGAAGAATGGGGAGTTGAAGTTATGTGTTGACTTTAGGGATCTCAACAGAGCCTCCTTAAAAGACCGCCATCCATTACCCTCTATGGAGAAAATCTTACAATGTGTCTCTGGATCCGAGAGATTTTCATTATTGGATGGTTATTTAGGATACAATCAGATCCTAGTAAATGAGGAGGATCAATACAAGACTGCATTTACAACCAAGTGGGGAACCATGGCTTATCAAAAGATGCCCTTTGGTTTGTCAAATGCAGGTGCTACATTTCAAAAGGCAATGGATATGGCCTTTAAGAGCCTCATGTACAAGTTTGTACTGGTCTACTTAGATGACATAACTGTCTATTCTAAACATGCAGCAGATCATATCAAACATTTGAGAAAGATCTTTGAAAGATGTTGAGAATTTGGGATATCTCTTAAACCCAAGAAATGTGTGTTTGCAGTTCATGAAGGAAAATTGTTGGGATATGTAGTATCCAAAGAAGGAATTACAGTGGATCCTGAGAGAATTGCAGTCATCCTAGAGCTACCATTTCCACATCATAAGAAGGGTCTCCAATCTTTCATAGGAAAGATTAATTTTGTTAGGCATTTCTTGCCTAATATTGCAGATTTATTAAAGCCTTTGACAACCATGTTAAAGAAGAGTTCAACTTTCAGTTGGACTAAAGAAGGAAAAGCCAATTTTCAGGCTATCAAAGAGGCCTTGACAGAATCTCCTGTTCTCCTAAACCCAAATTTCAGTAAGGATTTTATCCTTTATGCTTATGGAGGACATGATGCCATATCTGCAATGCTGACTCAAGAAAATTCAGAAGGATTGGAGCAGCCTATTGCTTTCTTTAGCAAAGGTTTAGCAGAGTATGAACAAAGATACTCTTTTGTAGAAAAACATGTACTTGCTGTGGTGAAGAGCCTTAAGAAGTTCAGATATCTATTGACCCATAGCAAGGTACACTTGAAAGTTACTCATCCAAGTGTCAAAGAATTTTTGCTCTCCAAGGACCTAAATGAGAAAGGAGCTAGTTGGATCACCAAGGTAATGGAATATGACATTGATATTCAAACCACCAAGCTGGTTAGAGGAAGAGGTCTTTGTGAGCATTTGGCAAGAGATGAAAGTTCAAAGAAATCAGAGCAAATGGATGCATCTTTGGTTGTGCATTCCACAGAAGAACATGCCAAGGCATCAGGTTGGTTGCCTAACATGGTTCATTACTTGAAGATGGGACAATGTCCTGCAAGTTTGGATTCAACAAAAAGAAGATATTATAGATTACAATCTATTCCTTTTGTGTTGATAGATGAAGTTCTTTTTAGAAAGGATCACAATGGTGTCCTTTTAAGATGCATTGATTCAGAAAAGATAGCTGATGTCCTATTTTAATTTCATGATGGACCTTCTGGAAGTCACTTTTCTCCTAGGACTACTGCTTTTAAAATCATGAGGGTTGGATACTATTGGTCATCTATCTTTAAAGATAGTCATGAGTATGTGAGAAAATGCATCAAATGTGCCATATTTTTAGGAAAAGAAAGGCTTGCAGCCTTGCCCCTATAGCCAGTCAGAACAAAGCAACCTTTCATGAAGTGGGGCATAGACTTTATTGGTGTGATCAATCCTCCATCTAGTGCAGGACACAAGTGGATAATTACTGCAATAGATTATTTCACTAGATGGACAGAGGCAGTTGCCTTAAAAGAATCAAATGAGAGTGTTGTATTAAGTTTTTATGATGATATAATTCATAGATTTGGCACTCCAGACTCCATAGTATCAGATAATGCATTAGCATTCACAAGCCTCAAAGTCTCAGAATGGGCAATCAGAAATGGCATTTATTTGAATACAAGTTCAAATTATTACCCTCAGGGCAATGGCTTAGTAGAATCAACAAACAAGAACTTGATTAGGATAATCAAGAAGACCATGCAGGATAATCAGAGAGACTGGCATACTAAATTGAAGTCTGCCTTATGGTTAGATAGGATTACCCCAAAGAAGATCATTGGAAATTCTCCTTATATGTTAGTATATGGTAGAGAGGCTAAGTTGTCCATTTCAACTGAATTTCCAGCTTTGGACTTAGCCACTCAATATGTCTTGTTTGAAGAAGGAGATCCTTTACAGATCAGGTATGCTCAGCTCATGGAATTAGAAGAATTCAGAGACAAATCCATGAAAGATATGGAGTTCCATCAGATTCAAACAAAGAAGAGTTTTGATAAGAGAGCCAGGATCAGAAATTTCAAAGTTGGGGATGTAGTCTTCAAGTGGGATGAGTTCAGATCCAAGCCTGGCAGACATACAAAATTTGATTCATTCTGGGGTGGACCATTTGTTATAACTATTGCCCAAAATTCCCTATTCTATACAATTTGGCCAAATCCATCTCAAGGTCTCTATTTTTACCCTGCCAAACATCCCTGAAATTTTCATGGTTTTATATCCTTTCTAGCCTCTGCAATTTATTTTTTCCCCTGGTCTGCAGTTTAAAAAATTCATAAAAGTAGCCGTTGTGCCAAATAAACCCTGAAAACCCTAAGCCAGTTTCTATTTTTAAGTTACTTTATCGGCCACTTAAGATCTCATAAACGCATGTGCTTTATTATTTTTCTATCACCCCGCGAAGGTTTTCCCTTTAATATTTTCCTAAGTTGCAAATGCCCGGTGGTCTTTAATATTTCCTAAGTCCCAGTGCTTAGTTTTTCCTAATGTTTTCGGCCTTTATATTTCCTGGCCCCGACTCTCTAACACCAGCAGAATCCAACGGTTGTCATGAGTTCGCATAGGGTCTGTCAGAGGCTTGCAATCTTGCGACAGCCATTGATCCTACTCTATACTATAGCGCTTCAAAAAGTCAAAGTGGGTCCACTGCCACGTCGTCCTATGTAGAGGCTTCCTATTAGTCGAAAGGTGATGATTTGGAGGGTTGTCAGAGCGGGCCCGGTGTGCTGGCTTCCCCTTTTGATCTGACGGTCGACGTATAAGCGCAAGGCATCTTTCTAACACATGAGATTATGTGCCGACCGTCAATCTTGCTTTATTGCAGAGGCTCTAAGGGTGGGTCCTCTTCCTAATGTGCTCACTCCTCATTGGCTACTGAATTGAACAGGTGGAAACGTGTCAGTGGGCCCGAGGTCTTTTAGCCTACAAGGTAGGTTAAAACGCGGATGAATCTCGTGGTTGTCATTATACCACTGAAGGAAGATGCACGATATTTAAAGGCAGCGGCATAGTGAAAACCGTCCGATGCAGGGTCCAGGTTCTTTTGACTTCTGAGGTGTCGATATTTTTTGACGTGCTCGTTTTCTATTAGGTGCTGCCAACGATGTGGTTTTTGACTTTTCTAAGGGACCCGCGACTGTTGTAAGATGATCTAGACCATTTGATCTGCCAGGAAGGAATGAAATCAGCGGTCATGTTTTAAAAGTAAATCTGGTAGCTGTTATTTTCAAATTTGAATATCTTTCTGCGAGGGTTTTTCGCCAGTGTTTGATTCAACAAGCTATGGTTGAAGAGGTAGCTAAAGAATTTAATTGCGTCGGGACATTTGCAGTTGGGAGGATGATGAGAAGGTCTGGGCAGCCATCATGGGTTGATTCTTGTCCCTAAGAAGTACCATTTTGAGCATTCATGGTGAGACTTTATGTAGAGAGGTTGATGGATCCAGGTTGCTTGTCTACAGGCAAATGCAATATAGGGATGGGCACGTAAACAAAATATCTGATCGGCCATGATGTTGCAGAGATATATTTATGATCAGATTGGTTGAGTTAGGGTTGGATATTATTATATGCAAATCTTTGTAACCCTAGTTAGGTTTTGCTCCTGCTTGCTTAGAGGAGATGTATATATTGTTTTTTGGAGCTTTTAGAGCTCTGAGTTGACAATTGTAAAAGAAATTCACATTTCTCAAGAGTCATTCAAGGCATTCCTTCTGCCCTCTGGCTTCTGCAGTTGTAATCTTTCATTGATAATTCAAATATTGTAGAGGTATTTTGTGACATCTTCTTTGTCCCTATGCTTCCTTGTCTAAATTATCTCTTACTAAATTGAGGTATATGTATGTTTTGAGTGATATCTTAGGGTTCATGATCCCTCTCTCTTTCTGCAATATATGTGTATTCTTGTGGGTGATTGGATTTGAATGCTCTTGTGGGTATACCTCAACCCCCTGACATTTGTCTCATTCCTATACCGAGTTGCAGAGGTGAATGTTTGCTTGCAAGTTGTAGATTGTGTCTAAATTTCTAGGAATGCTATTGTTTGTGAAAGTTTCTCTTTCCCTGAATAGCCTCTTTCTACTGCAGACCCTTCTATGAAATATTTATGTAGGCCTATTTAGTGAGTTGTGATCTCCTAGACCTGAGTTGTTCATTATTTTCATCCTCTATACTGAGATTCAAACCCTTCATTTCAGTGTATCACCTAGTAGGTAGTTTGCTTTCAAGTTATTTCCCTTTCAAGCATTCCTTCTATCCCTTTTCCCCTCAAAGATTTACTTTTCCTGTCAAAAAGCAAATTAAGGTGATTATCCAAGAGGAACCAGCCTAGAACATGGAGATCTCATCTCAGTTAGCATAGGTCCCACAACCTAGAGATGATTCCCATGTTATACTAAGTTATCAAGACCAAGAGAGCTTGAAACAAGGGTGCAAACTTAGTGTATAACAATAACAGAGTGCAAGGGATCTAATGCTTTTCAGCTATCGACTCTTGAAGGAGATGCCTTGCCAATCTCAGTGAATGGTTTCCACTTGAGGCCCTGTTTTGAGGTTAATCCCTCTCTGTAATTATTTGTAAAAATATTTTCTGCTTTCCTTCCTTGTTTTCCTAGGTTAGTTTCCTGCTTTTCAAGAAGTGCTTGTGCACAGATTTTGTCTTTCTGGTTCAATTTTGTCCCTCTGTCAAGGTTTTGTGCTCAAGTGATGACCCCTATGCCCAATGGATTATGTCAAGGCCATTGGTTTTCCATGTCTAGTAGGCTGACATCCAGCAGAAATCACCAAAATGTTACCCAAATTTTCCTATCTTATACAAATTTGGCTTAATCTATTCCAAGGTCTGCATTTTAATCCTGCCGAGCATCCCTGAAATTTTCATGAATTTATGTCTGGTTTCCTAGCCTCTGCAATTCTTTCTATCCCCTGGTCTACAGTTCAAAAATTCATAAATATAGTCGTTACCCCAAAAAAACCCTAGCAAACCCTAGGCCAGGTTCTATTTTTTTCAGTTACTTTTTCGGCCACTTAAGTCCTGATATACCCACGTGCGCTTTAAATTTCCTTTGGTCACCAGTTCTCTAAGTTCTCCGGTGGTTCCTCTTTCTATTCAGCGATTCGGCGACTAAGGCCTCAGTCGGGCAATCTCTCAATCAAACCCCAGGTTAGACCTTTGGTTCGGAGATTCAGCGAATGCCTTATTCATGTATTCTGTAGACTTAACTAAGGTTAAGTATTTCATTAAGCGACTCGGTGAATTTCCTTTGGTCACATAATCACTAAGTCTTTTGGTGGTCTCTTTATGTGGGGTCCCTGTTAAGCAAGATCAACGGTCGTCGTGATTTCGCGAAGGGTCTGTCAGAGGCTTGCGATCTTGCAACAACCGTTGATCCTCCCTTATGATGCAGCGCTTCAAACTTATGTGGGTCCACTACCACGTTGTCTTATGTGGAAGCTCCTGATTGGCTGAGGGTAATGACTTGTAAAGTATGTCAAGGCGGGCCCAGTGGACTGTGTCACTTTTAATCCAATGGTTGGCGCATGATCTCATGGGTTGTGTCAAAGCTATGAGATTATGCGTCGACTGTCGATCTTGTTTTGCTGTCAGAGCTTTGTCAGGTGGGTCCTCATGTTTTGACGTGCTCAAATTTCATTGGCCGGCAAAGTGATGACTAGAAAATGTCAGTGGGACCATGTCAGAATGTCTGCAAGGACTTGTTAGTGGGGCCTAATCTTTTCGGGAGGTTAAGGTACAGCAAGATCTCGCGATTGTCGTTACACCGCTAGGATAAGATGCATGTTGTTTAAGTCAACGGTATAACGACCACCGTCTGATTTAAACCTTATAAAGAGTGGGTCCAATGCCAGGTCAGGGTGATTTGCCATCTTTTTATTAGTCGAAGTAAAGGAAAATGTCAGGTGGGGCTAGTGTCGTGTGTTGCTAACTTGCTCGAATTTGATTGGTTGCTGAATGATGATGAGGACTTACAGGTGGACCCGAATGTCAGTGGGGTCCCAGTTCTAAAAGGATCTATGGCTGGTGCATGATCGGAAGGAATATTCGAGGGCTATGAGATCATGCACCCATCGTTAGATTGGAATCTAAAATGTCAGTGGGTCCGATGTCAGAATTGTCGAGGTGTCTGCTGATGAAGCGGTCAGAACAAATGAAAGCATGACAAGTGGCGGATGGGCCCAGGGTTGAAATGTATTCCATGAATCAGTGACTAAAGGGTTATCTCATGTTTGCCAGACTTAACCAGGGTCAGTTAAAGGTTTAAGTGATTCAGCAAACAAAGGAAAATTAGAACCTGAGGTAGATGCCGGGTTAAATTTGTAGTCAAGTCGTGCCCAGGTAAAAAGGAAAGATGTAACGGTCATGTTTTAAAGTTAGATAAAAGTTTGAATGTTGGTCTTTGATAGAGAAATTTAGCACCAGCTGTGACCGTTTTATCATTTTTTAAATTCAAATATCTCAGAATATCAAATTTGAATAGTTATGGTGAGCCCGAGTTGCAAGTAAGTAGATGGATCATGGCGGCTGGAAAATTTGCAGATGTAAACATAAGATGGACATGCAAACACAGATATCTAATTGGCTGAGATATTTCAAGACACATTTATGGCCAAAATTGATAGAATTAGGGTTTTGATTATTTCTATGAAAATTTGTGTAACCCTAATTAGATATTTTTACTCCTGCCTGCGTGCAAAAAGGAGATGTATATATTAATTTTTAGAGCTTTAGAGCTCAATTTTTGGACAATTGTAAAAGAAGTTTTACCTTTCTTAAGAGTCATCTATGGTATTCTTTCTACCCTCTGGCTTCTACAGTTGTAAATTCCCATTGATTATTTAGATATTGTAAGGATTTTTGTGACATTCTTCATGTCCCTATACTCCTTGTCTAAATTGTCTCTTAATGAATTCAGTATTTATATGTTTTTTAGTGATATCTTAGGGTTCTTGATCCTTCTTTCTTTCTGCAATTCATGTGTATTCTAGTGAATGATTTGATTTGAATGTTTTTGTGGGTATACTTTAACCCCTTAACCATCTTGTCTCATTCCTATACCTAGTTGCAGAGGTGAATGTTTGTTTGTAGGTTATAGATTGTGTCTAAATCCTAAGAGTGTTATTGTTTGTGAAAGAATCTCTCTCTTTCCCTGAATACCCTCCTTTTATTTGCAGACCCTTCTATGAAATATTGATGCAAGCCTATTTAGTGAGATGTGATCTCCTAGACCTAAGATTTTGTGTTGAATCCATCCTTTATACTGCAATTCATACCATATTTTTGGTGTATCACCTAGTAGGTAGTTTGCTTTCAAGTCATTTCCCTTTCATGCATTCCTTCTATCCCTTTTCCCCTCAGAGTTTTATTTTCATGTCAAGAAGAGCAAATTAAGGTGATTATCCAAGAGAAACCAGCCTAGAACCTGGAGGTCTCATCTTAGTTAGCATAGGTCCCACAACCTAGAGATGATTCCCATGTTATACTAAGTTATCAAGACCAAGAGAGCTTGAAACAAGGGTGCAAACTTAGTGTATAACATGAACATGGGCTCTGATACCAAATGTCATGCCCCACCCGATGATCCTTGGAAATAAAGATTAAAACAAGCATGAATATATATATTTTTAGATAAATTAATAACATTATAATAATGAAACCAACTACAATAATATGCATTAAATAATATAAGAAGTACAAGAAACATGACACAACTAGATATCTACATATGCAAGTGGAAGTCTTACAACACCGCCAAAGATTCTGAAGCACGCTAATAAGGTTCATGAAACGGTTACATGCGTCCACTAGTTCGCTATTGTTTAAATGATTAACATATAACAGTTTATCTAGTTACTATGATTTACATTACTATAATGATGTTCTTTTTAAGCCCAAGGGACAATTTCTACCATGGTTAATCATACAAGTTCATTTACCGATTAATCACATAGACAAATATAAATACACATATAATTACTACTAGGATGATCGAAAAAATAATCTATTTTGAATTTGGGAGGGTGTGTTTCTGGCCAAAAAAGGTATCTAAAAAGTTAACTTGCATCTTGTGATTAAGGGTGTAAGTGCCCACTCATTGATAAATGATAAACTCATTTACTTTATCGTATGATAAAAGCTTTTACCAGAAATGATGAAACTCTAAATGACATATGATGAAGTTCCTAAATCGTACAAAGAAAATAATATGGTGTATGATGAAATACCGGTTTGTATGATAGAATACTCTATCGTACGATAATCTTATTGACTTTCTTAAAAGAAAAAACTATTAAAAGAAGAAGGAAGAATAACCCCCACCACATGGAATACCATAAATAGGCACATCAAGGAGGCAAGCACTCGATTTCACCAAAAATATAATCACAAGATTATACTGATATTCATTTTAGAGCACCAATTGAAGTGTTCATATGATAACCTTAACTATGAAAATACCAAGAGATGAGCTACAACAATCATATTCAGTACCAATACTGAAACATGAAAACTACTACTAAGCATCTCATTGTTACTTATATTTACATTTCCTTCATACTGAAGATCTATTATACAATATTATATTGCATAGGGCATGAGTCCTTAATAACATACATGAGAATGACATAATATGAACCAAATACAATAAGAGATGAGTAAGGGGGAGAGGAAGAAGATAAAGTCCAATGCTGAAGTTGAAGTCACTGCTAACGAAGAACTTTGGTCCCCAATGGTGATTGTTAATGCCACCTGACCATGTGAAACCCTTACGCCCACCCCACCGTGTTAGGAGATGAACAATATTGCAATGTTGAAGTAAGGGGGAGAGGAAGAAGATAAAGTCCAATGCTTAAGTTAAAGTCACTGCTGACGAAGAACTCTGGTCCCCAATGGTGATTGGTAACGCCACCTAACCATGTGAAACCCTTACACCCACCCCACCGTGTTAGGAGATGAACACATGACCCAAACACAACAACAATAAAACACTGGGGAGTAGGCTTACACACACGCCAAATATAGGGCACTCACTTCAACATATAAATAAGAAGGATTCATTATCTACTCTTTACAAGGTAATGCATATAGGATGCAACTCATTCTATAATGAGGTTAGGTGATAGGGTAAAACAAATTGGAAAGTGTCATCATGTAGCACAAGTAGTTCATGCGGAATGAATAATCCTCTCATAGAAATAAGGAGTCAAAAATCAATATCTTATCTCTCATAGGCAGTTTCATCTTCATATCTCATCCCAAGCTCAACAAGTTTTAAGGCATGAGGATAACATACATGTAAACCACACATAAACCACTTTCACAATATGTAATATGAATTCTGGAATTACCAACTTATATGAGAGGGAGTAATTTAATAATCAATTACAGATACCTCATTTAAAAATGGACGATATTAGCTCAAATGAAAGGTCAAAAAAAAGAAAAATAACAAATGCAAAATTATACTAACACAAAAAAAACACTCAAGGCAAGCAGATTACATAACACATACTCAATTCGACACAATGCCAAGGGCACGAATCCCAAGGTGATCCGATAAATAAACATGAGATATAAATATCTCTACATGTCCATAACATATCTATTATCCAAAAATTGAGCAAAAAGCTCCAAAACACAAAAAAAATACCAATTCTGACAAAATTCGATGAGGGTTCTAAAATCAACATTAAATTTGAAAGACCACTTTCAGACCAAAATATAAAAATACCTGGAATGTCCTATGACCATTCTGATTTTTTCATTCTATTTATTGTAGCAAAGACAACCTATATCAAAATCTAGTTAATGCCCAACATGATGAATGGCGGGTTATAGATAGCTCACAAAACAGTGTGATGAATAAAAAATCCAAAAATTAAATTTGGATTTAGGCTACAAAATTAAAATCCATTGGTCTAAATCTACCCAACAACACATTTTTCAAATAAAATTCCAATTCAGGATTCACAATGAAGTTCTGTTATTCACAGAAATTATCACATTTGCATTTTTATATAATTATTCACATGCAATCTTCAAATGATCATAACTATATGAGAATTGACTCAAATTTAGTTAAGTAAGAAATTATATTATATAATTCTATCGTCCCACAAAATAATATGAAATTAAAACACTCAAATTTCACTTTTTACATTTCTTCTATTTTTCAAGCAAAACCATCAACTCTCATAAACTCCATTAAAATAGCTTCAATTTTCAACTTTCAAAAATCAAAATTCTAAATATACCCTTTGGTTCTAAAAATGTTCAACACTCCTTTTTTAACATAAAATTTACATTTTCACTATTTATAAAAATTTGGACAACATAACACTATTTAGGGCACGTTTTTGACATTTTTTTTATAAAATAAATGATACGATTAATGAAACCAAAAGATGTAATAATATAAAACATTCTAAATCTTATTGCTAAATAAATAAAATTAATTTGGATTGAAAAGATTGAGTATAGAGAGAGAAATCAACAAAACTCTACCTCAACTTTAGCAAAATTTTAAAATTGAATAATTTTTCACACACCCAATCATAGCTTTAATATTTTGGACAGCAAGAAAAATTTGAAAAGACTGGTCCATTGAGCTCCTACCCACAAAAATCTTTCCAATAGATTTCTTCTAACAAAAAGAACAATTTTTTTCATGTAAAAGAGTTTGAGAGCTAAAAAAAAATTCACAAGCATAAAAAAAAACTCAATTTTTTCTCTTACTTTCACTTCACTTTTTGAAATATTTAAAATAACTAATAATTAAAATATATTATTTATTCTCAAGTACATAATTTATCATGATAATGCAATGCCTATCAAAATAAGCACATATCTGTTATATTTATTATTTTTAAAATATCAATTAATCTATTTTAAATATTTAATAAACATTTACACTATAAACTCAATATAACACTAAATCATAGATTTAATAAACATTCACTTTCTTCTAATTCTCAATTATTCCCAAGTGCCCCAAATATTATTCAATCATTGTATCATCATCCAAAGTCATATAATAATCTATTTAAACTCATTTAATCAAAATTAATTATTAAATAAAATCATTAATCCAATAAAATTCATAATTTGCAATAAAATTTCAATAAAATGAATATAAACACAGAGACACTTATTACAGGGTATCCACATAGGGTTAGGGTTATTGGCCTTTACCATATAATAGTAGTCAGATGCAATAAGGTCATTTCAAAGACAAATCGTGTTCAATTTAACACGGCGGGGATAGATTTAAGAAAGTTGGTCAATGTGTCATCTCTGAATAACCACCATTGGAGAAATAGACACACTTAAATCTTGTAGCTCAGGTGGAATGTGTCTGATACTTATTCAAGTTAACACATAGAGTATATAGCCGAAGCACATAAACATAGACAATCAAAGTGAAGGAGAACGGGACACTGTGTAAATCTCGCAAGCAAGTGACTATGGTTGTGTCTCACTTCGTACTAGCACCAATGGGAAAAATGCATAGCAAGATGCGATACATCATACACAACATATAACCATACAATATTGCATTAACTTGAAGCATTTAATTAAATTATCTCTACCAATATGAGCATATATCCAATTAAATTTTCGTAAAATTCTCAGTGGCATATAAGACACGGTGTCTAAGAATTAGTGGAAATCATCCTAACCTACTAATCCAATTTTTTGAATGTAAACAACTAATATATTTAATCAATAAAGCACCATCATGAATATGCTATTCAAAAGTGTAAACAACAACATGATACAACATCATAGTATTTCATTTAGTGCAACATGTTATTTTTTAGATGAAATGGTATTTAACATCAAGTGTATTCACCTCATTGTACTTGCAATCCAAAGTTTGAGGCTCTATTACCTCCTTGCAATGACAGGGTTGGAGAGACACTACATCTCTATAGTGGGACTAATCCTAATCTTCTACATATATCTAGAGGTGTTACATTATTGGATGCACTATAGTTAATTAAGTAGTTATGCAACATTTAAAAAAAAAAATTGATCGATATGAGGAAAGGGGCAGGCTCATCTTTTTCCTGATAGAAAACTACAGGCTTTTGCATTCTTGGAGTAAATTCTTCATTATTTTTGTTTTTCAAAAGTGTTTATCTCCATTCTACATTGTGTTTGTTGTATGTTCTAATAGAGAATTAGTATCTCTAGGTATTTCTTTCTCTTTAGTTATAGGATCACTTTTCAACTTGCCTTTCTTAGTTACATCCCTTTGATCATTGCAAAAAATTTGCAACATTCCAATAAATATTGGATGATTTTGAGAGACATCAGGTGTATTCAACTGCACATCTTTGATAATGTTGGTATTTTATGGAGATTTGGGATGATGATTTTTGGGGGCACATCTAAGAGCATGTCATGCACCCTCTAAAATAATCTTTAGAGGGGCGTCATTTAGACTTCCCAAAAATGTATCTTTAATTTTTTGAAATTTTCATCAATTTTTATAATGGAAGACTCACTTTGATTTTCTTGAATTCTTTTAGGACATAAGAGCTCAGCCTCTTGAATTCCTCACGAGGAGGATTTTTCTTCTATCTTTGTTATCCTTGTTGAATGGTAGATTGTACAGTACGTTGCCTTCTTTGATTTTTTGGGGCATTTTCATAGCGGGTTGTCCTTTTTTACCTTGCACAAAGAAGCTGGTTGTCGATACTCAAGTGAGTCTCTCAAGGGACTTGGAATATTGCTCGCATTGGGGTGTGGAGGTGTTGAAAAATTATTTGGAGGAGTGGACATCATCAATGACTGATGATTTCTTCAATTCCTCTGATAAGACGTTGGTGCAACATTCCCAAATGTCTGCTGATAAGATTTAACTTCACTTGTTCCTTCCACTAGGATATTGTTGTAGAGTGGAGGGAAAACAAACTCATCCCTATGCAGTGGTTCATTTGGGGTTATAGGTGGAGGTTGATTTCTTGGTGGAGCTTGATACGTTGGCACCTGTACAAGACCATTTTCTAACGTGGGGTGGTAATTTTCAATTAGTCTACACTGACGTGTGGTCTTGAGAATCAGGAGGAGGAAATGTAAATTCATCGAAGAACAACACCTGGTCATACCTCAGTCAAGGCATTACCTCATACCCCATAGGTGGAGGGTTTTTAGGTGCGGTAATGTTTCTTACTTCTCCCTTAAAAATATGAGAAACCCTCTGAAATTCTTGACATTGTAATTCTGAGTGTGTATTTGGCTCATGTATTCTGCACCATCCTAATAATGTTGCTTCTGTTAGGAAAATTTTGTTGGCAGGTCAGCTTTCAGGAGGTGGTGGGTTGTCCAATGGTGAGGCTACACCATTGTTTGGATTTGTGTTCCACAATCTCTTCTAGTATCCCTGATTATTGTTACGATACCTAGAATAGTTCTCTTGATAACCTTGATTATTATTTTGGTGTCCTTGATTATTTTCCTAATATCCCTAATTGTGTCCTTGGTGATCATCATGAAGTGCTACAAGATTTCTTTGATATCCTCGATTTTTACCTTGATGTGAATGAAAAATATTCTATTAATTTTGCAACTAATTATTTTGATTCCTGAGGTAGGTAAACTCAGTGGACAACTTCTTTACTTTCTCTATCAAATCCTTTATCTCATTCGTCTCTCTTCTCGAGCCCTCGTTCAAGTTGTGTTCTGAAGGTAAACAGATTGCACGAGAATTGCCTGGCAAATAGGAGCTCATGAACATGACACTAATTTATTAGTAGGAGCGGGAACCAGGGCATAATTCAACATTCCTTGATTCAACATGCCAACATTCCCAAAGTAACTAGGTGCTCCTATAGCATCTCCCAGTGATTGTAGGCTAACTCTCTTAACTTTAGCATATGCTTGTATCGAATTGGTAGGAGCTAAATGAGTCTTCTAAACAAACATGGAAGTGAAACAATCTAGAGCTGAATAGTAAATAGGTCTTGCTACATCATCAATTATACAGAAAGGATTGCACAATCTTGAATAAGCCCTCTAGAATCTATTATTAAAGTCGTCAATCAATTATCTTTCTTGTCTCCTAAACTCAATGAATTGCCTATACAATTTAGTTAGAGTAATAGGAAATATAAACTTTCATAAGAATGTGTCTTTCAATTCTTGCCAAGTTTGGATTGAATTGGCACACAAATTGATGTACCGATAAAAAAATTCTTCATCTAGTGAATAGGGGAGCAGTTTGCAAGAAACATCTTCCTAAATATTTTTGTTTTGGAGAGCATCTTTGAAAATATTGATATGTTCATATGTAGTCCAATTGACATCATTCACAAAGAATTTAGAACATAAATGTTTAGGATTCTTTGACATAATATGACAAACAACGAATGTTGCGAGAGGTGATGCATTCTGTGAATGTCATTATTATTGGGCCATTGCTGGAACTTGATGTTGAATGACTATAGTTGCAAAAACATGTATAGGTAATTGAATTATTATTTGTTGAATTTGTGTAGTTCTTTTTTCAACTCCTCCTGGAGTTAATCCTTGTTGAGCGTGAGCGGTTCCTTGTGCTTGATGTTGTGGTCATGGAGTCTAAAATACTCTTATAAGATCTGCTACACTTAGTGAATTTTGACTTGTAGATGCTTCTTTCTTGCTTCACCTAGGATTTAGATCAAACTTTAATTCTTGTTGTTCCTTCTCTCCTGAGGTGGATCTTAAGATTCTTCGGTGTACTAGAGGAGAGACTGAAACGATGCACTCCAGTATGTGAACTTCTTAATTTCATCTCACTAGTGTTGGAGGATATTGATCCCTCTAAATAATTAATGCTTTTTGAATATCAACTTCAATCCTTAGAGCCTTCTCTTCTTCTTTTGACACAAAGCTTAGTCACATATATCCAGTTGCACTTCTTTTAACTTTCCAAGCAAGTGACTTCAATCCAATGATGATTCCTTCTTGGTTGTATCTAAATGCGAGATTTAGCTAGAGGAATGGTACAATGTCCCTTTGTAGAAGCACCATCTTGATTCATGATGTGAAAAGTTTTGATACTTGTATGTTAAGACCCTCCTTCTAGCATCGGTTTCTATTCATGGTGTGACGATGGAGGGTTTGCATACCACCAACGCTCGAACCTTCTAAGTTGTTCCACAAATAAGTTTTAATTCAACCCTCCTAGCACCAGTTTTTGTTGACGGAATGATGATGGAGAGTTTTCATACAACCAATTCTCTAATTTTATAAACCCTTTTTTGTTGATGTGCGCATTATGACCCACTAACAGTAGAACAAAATATCGAGATATCTTATTCTCTCTTGACCAAAATCATTTGTATGCTAAGATTGTGAATGATCACACAATAGATTCCAAGGTTCCTTTCATTTTAATTCTTGACTGTGGATAAGCTCAATGGTGAAAGTGATTTGTTGTTAATCATGTAAGGGGCCTTACATTTGTGTGTTGAAGTTGATTTAAAATGATGCAAGATGTGGGAGCTATCAAAAGATATGGAAATAATATAATTCCTTTTGGGATTTTCTGAAATATGTGGAAAGATAATGGGAAGGTTTCAAAAATTCTATTCTAAACCTAAGGTTAATGACAACATTAGATACTTCTTTGATGAATAAATTACAAAATAATTGAGTTCTGTTTCGCCAAGATAAACCACAACTATGAGAGAATTGGTGCAATCTTCAAGGAGCTATGAATTTTTTTTTCATAACACAATGAACACCACAGAAATGAACAATGAACGTGGAATGATATAAGTTAAGCATCTGTAAAAGTAAGGTTTGGGCTAACTGTACACAATCGCTTACAATAACCAAACTATCAAAAGTATGAACCATAGAATTCATCAAAACATCATCACATTCTCCATTGAAATAAAAGCACTTTATCTAACCTATCTAATCGAAATGAGGGAATAAGAGAATAGGCAAGCACAAAGACACTTTAAGTAGTCACCAAACTTCAATGAAAACTCTATTGTCTCAATAGCTCATAGAAACAATCTCAAAATTCTCACCCATTACATAGCTCATAGCTCATAGAACAATCTCAATAGCCTTTATATAGGTCCATGATTACAATGTGTGGCCCAAATTGAAACAATAACTGATGGCCTATATTTTTCCACCTCAATCCTAATTACCTGGTTAGGACAAGAACAAAGAATCTACATTAATGAATGGGTCCACACAGACCAATTAGGAAGAAGCCACTATCATATTGGGTAATAAATGCCCACTATGCATGCCCATTCAGTAAGAGAGTGGGGTGAAATGAATGCCCATTATGCATGTCTACTATGCATTAAATGCATCTCCACTCAAACAAGCCTATGTTTGACCTTGACATTTGAATGCATGGAATCTTCCCAACACAATCTCAAACTCATCCATACTAACACTTGGCATTGATTCCTATTTGAATCCCAATCCGGCAACAAGTCATGGGTTGTATGCATGACATTTGAGAAAATAGAGAAGTTCTCAAATTCATCCCTTGTGAAGGAGTTCAACTGAAAGAACTCTTCTAGTTTCCCCTTTAGATTGTCTATTATTATTTCATTCTCAACCAATCTTTGTGATAATAATGATGTCGCAGTGTTGGAGATCCCTTGCTAAATATTCTCAGCTACCCTCTTCAATCAAGTGTATTTCCTAGTGAAATGCTCAAATATTTCCTTTATTGTGGTCACTACGCTATACCATTATGGTAATTTATACGCTTCTCCTTCCTTGACTATTCCACTATCAACCAATGTATGTCTGGGAGTCTCCATCAAATCATGCAAGTTTGAGATCACCTCATCTTAATAAATATGTTCATCCTCCCACGACTTATCCATGCAATGCATCTTAGAAAGGACAACCAAAGCCCTATCATGAAATTGTGACAAGTCCTTAACATGCCTGTATGACTCATTTTGAATGCATTCTATCCAAATTTCTTCACCTTGAACCATCCCTATGATCCTTTCTTTACCACCCACTAACTCAACTGGAATTAGAGAAGGAGGAACAAATGTTGGGCCTTCTTCTCTCACTAGATGAGGTAAACTATTTATATACTCACACAAGGTCTTGATCTCACCTTTTTGCCTCTGATATTTCCCTTCTAGTTTTCTCATTTTATCTTTCATTGCCTATGCAGAATCATCAAACTCTTCCATAACCTTTTTTTGGGAGGCATGGCCTAGATCAAACTTCGTCACTTTGTACTCATCCAAAGTAATCTGATCCTTTGTCTTATCGATTGTAGAAGTTGCAAACTATAGAGTCCATGATCCAAATTTCCCTTAGATGACTTTTGCATATTTCTTGGCTTTTCCTTTCACCTTTGGTTGGTTGACTTGGTTCAATATTTCCTGCAACTTGAATGCTGGGTCAACCTCTTTCTCCGAACTTCTTTGTAGCCTTTTCCTTAACCATTCTGGAATGACGACACTTTGATCTTTCATAACTGCCAGCTTCTCTTTCCCTTGTACTACCCTTATATAATTCTCTTCTTTGGCTACTGAACTTTTTGTTGTTGTTTGAGGAACTGTTACCTTTGCAATAGGAACTTCTACCTCTACTACAAGAACATCTGTTTCTGCCATTGGATCCTTTAATTCAATCATTTATCACTCTAGGATAGTGCCAAGAATTTTCTCAGTAGCAACATCCTATTCTTTGTTTCCTCCTTGTGCAAACTCTTGATAGGCATTGATGCTTTCTCTATCCTACACTAGCCTGCACATGTGATATTTGTGCTCTATTATCCTTCTACTTGTCTCTACTCCCTCTTTAGTGAAAGGGCCTATCTTTTGTAAACTTAGAGTTTGACTAGGCAAAGATGGAGTGTTTCTTGACCTCTTCCTCTTCTTCTTGGGTTCTTTAATATAGACATCAGGCCTACTTCTCTGTTGCACATCTTGAGCAACACTCTATCCTTTTCTTTTCTCTGCACCTCCTAACAAGATTTATCCTTCTTCCAGTCTCGCTCCCAAGGACTATTTTTCTCTCTCATCTCTCAATGATTGATGACCCATCAATTTATTGGTCAAACTATCCTTTGGTACTTTCAACCTATCAAACTATCGATAAACCCACCATTTTGTGAATTCCTAAACAGGTGTAGATAATGTATCAATGCCTAAAATTTCCTTCCCTAGCCAATCATATGGGAGGGTGGTCTTTTCCTATTCAGGGTTGTGTCCCTTTGGATCATGTTCATTTCCTCTTCCATTTGATTTGGATCCCAAAAGATCTAGCATGCTCTGATACATCCTCTTTCTAATCTCATTTTCATCTACAACATTGGCCCAAAAATCCTCAAGGTGCATTGTGTATTGATAGATTCATACCTACCACCACTATAATTTTATTGTGAGGATCATAAATTGGACTTCCTAGAAAAAGCGACAGATGGAAGAAATGCACCTCATCCAATGATCTCTCGATTGCCTTCAAACATGGGCACATTTCAACCTTATCTTCTCCCATGAAAATTGGGAATTCTATACCAAACTTCCTCTTTCGCTTTTGAATTTTATCATAAGCTATCAATTGCCAAGTGATTTCCAACATGACCATTTTATCAGTGGGATATGTTAGGAGTTTATATGGCTTCCTATAAAATCCTTGTACTTTGATATAGGATAAGGTAGGGAATTGGATGAGCCAAGCTCTATAGTCCACCAATTTCATTGCCTTGACTAATAATCTCACATGCAATTGTTAGGATTAACAAGGCAGAAATAACAATTATGTGCAAATATAACTAATATCAGAAAATAATAAACCACACAGAATAGAACACAAGACACACAGATTTAACACGGTTCACCCAATCCCTAGGCTACGTCCACCAACAGCGAGTCCAATATTATTATTATCCAGTGATTACAACCTGATTACAATCCGTAATCCCTTACAGCTCAATTATGCCGCAAGTACTAAAATCATACATAATAAAAATCCCTAACCCTAAGCTATATTATACAATATTTTTCCACTTTAGGGTTAGAATGAGTTATAAGTAGTCGGCCCAAATAACTGAAAAGTAGTCGGCCTCAAAAGTGTACAGTACTTTCCTGGATAGTACTTTCCTGATTAGTCACCACAAGCTAACAATCTCCCACTTGGTGACTGATCAGTATCCACACTATACTAAAAAACCTCCCACTTGGAGACTGATCCTGTAGCAATACCGCTACCCACATGAGGCTCCCACTGAATTGAACCACCTTGGACTCTGTTGTTCCTTTATTTTGTTCAGTCTAGAAGACCAACTGAAGCTGAACATGAGTTCAACTTCTCCCTTGTTACTACCTTTGTAAACATATCTGTTGGATTATCATCAGTATGAATCTTTTTCAGCCTTAACTGTCCATCATCCAAAACTGATCGAATGAAATGGTACCGCAACTGTATGTGTTTTGTCTTTGAGTGCAAAGCAGAATTCTTTGCAAGATGAATGGCACTTTGGCTATCTGTATGTAGAAAATTATCCTTTTGTGGATGTCCCAATTCTTCCATGAAGAATTGAAGCCATATCATCTCCTTGGCTGCCTTTGTAGCAGCAACATACTCTGCCTCTGTAGTGGATAAAGCAACCACCTTTTGTAGTCGAGAAATCCAACTCACTGCTGTCCCACCAACAGTAAATATATAACCTGTAGTACTCCGCCTACTATCTATATCTCCTGCCAAATCTGAGTCAACATAGCCTTGTATAGTAGTAGTAGAACCCCCAAAGTGTAAACACTTACGGGATGTGCCTCTCAAATATCTGAGAATCCATTTGACTGCATTTCAATGCTCAATACCAGGGTTACTCATATAACGGCTAACGACTCCCACTGCGTGTGCAATATCTGGCCTAGTACATACCATAGCATACATTAAGCTCCCTACAGCTGAAGCATAAGGTACCTTAGACATTTTAGTCTCTTCTTTTAGTGTCTTGGGACACATATCCTTAGTCAATTTCAAATGACCAGGCAAAGGTGTGCTGACAGCTTTGGCATTTTACATAGAGAAACGTTGCAACACCTTCTCAATATAATCAGCCTGAGATAGAGACAATTTCCTATTTTTCCTATCTCTACAAATTTTCATACCAAGGATTTGTTTTGCTGCCCCCAAATCCTTCATAGCAAAAGATTTTGCTAACTGTTGTTTCAACCCCTTAATGTGATTCATGTTAGACCCAGCTACAAGCATATCATCAACATATAAATATAAAATAATGTAGCTGTCATCATCCAACCTCTTAAAATAAACACAATGGTCAGAATGACACCGACTATATCCATGCCCATTCATAAAAGTGTCAAATTTAATATACCATTGCCGAGGTGCTTGCTTCAAGCCATATAAACTCTTCTGCAATCTGCACACCAAATTCTCCTTACCCTTGACCTCAAATCCTTGTGGCTGAACCATATATATTTCTTCATCCAAATCACCATGAAGAAAGGTTGTTTTAACATCAAACTGCTCTAAATGCAAATCTTCAGTAGCCACAATACTTAAAACAGTACGAATAGAAGTCATTTTAACAACTGGAGAAAATATCTCATCAAAATCAATACCATGTTTCTGTGCAAATCCTTTTACGACTAATCTGGCTTTAAATCTTTTCGTACCTCCATCCTCTTCTTTTATCCTGTAAACCCATTTATTCTGTAAAGCCCTTTTACCTGCAGGTAACTTACATAAATCCCATGTCTGATTTTTCAGCAAAGAGTCCATTTCATCTGTCATTGCAGACTCCCACTGAAGCTTTGTATCCACCTGCACAGCTTCATTATAACATTCAGGTTCACCAACATCTGTTAACAAAATAGAATACAAAGATGGAGAAAATCTTTCTGGAGGTCTACTTAGCCTTGTTGACCGTCTAACACTCATTGGGGTGTGTGGTATTTGTTGTTGCTATTGTTGCGGAGCATAAGGAACTACTGGAACATGAACTTGTGGAGTATCATCCAATACTACATAGTCATTTTCTTTCTTCTCATGCTGCAGCAACAGATCTTTGTACAATACTTTCTCATTGAATATGACATCCCTGCTTCTTACAATTTTATGATTTTCAAAATCCCAAAGCCTATAACCAAATTCATCAATGCCATACCCAACAAATACACATTTCTTTGACTTAGCTTCCAGCTTGGTTCTATTTTCAGAATCTATAAGTGCAAAAGCTTCACAACCAAAGGTTTTGAGAAAAGAATAACTCACCTTCTTACCACTCCATGCTTCCTCTGGAATACCACAGTCCAAAGGAGTAGAGGGGCCTCTATTGATTAAATAAACAGCAGTGTTCACTGCCTCTACCCACATATTTTTGGGCAACCTAGCATGCAACCTCATACTCCTTGCACGCTCCATTATTGTCATGTTCATGCATTCAGCCACTCCATTTTCTTGTGGAGTCCTTGGTACAGTTTTCTGCCTACGAATACCATTAGAGGAACAATATTCTTCAAATTCTGTGCTGCAATACTCACCACCATTATCAGATCTGAGACATTTTAACTTTTTACCAGTCTCATTCTCAACCAAGCATTTCCATTTCTTAAAAGTTTGAAATACATCAGATTTCTGTCTAAGGAAATAAATCCATACTTTTCTTGTTGCATCATCGATAAATGTAACATAATACAGAGAGCCACCAAGGGAAGATACCTGAGCTGGTCCCCATACATCTGTATGCACAAGCTCTAATCTCTCATTTTTCTTTTCCTTCCCACTCTTCACAAAACTAACTCTCTTTTGTTTTCCATAAACACAACTTTCACAGAAATCCATATTGACACATTTCAGACCAGGTAAAACTTTCTTTGAATGAAGTAATTTCATACCTTTTTCACTCATGTGCCCGAGTCTATTTTGCCACAGTGCTGTGTCAGAATCTACAGCAACAGTTTGATGTTCTTCCTGCTCAACTGCAGCCACTGTTCCTGAACATTCATTATCTTCTGAAACAATTAAAGTAGAAGGAACAGTATGACCTGTACAAAGATATAAGGTGCCTACTTTCACACCTTTTGCTACTACTAAGGAACCTTTTGAAACCTTCCAATTTTTATCATTAAAAGTAACTGTGCAACCCTCATCACCTAGTTGCCCTGCTGAAATTAAATTCCTACTCAGCCTTGGAACATGTCTTACCTCTTGTAGTAGCCAATGATTCCCATTCTGCAACTTAATCTTAATTTTTCCCTTTCCAACAATCTGACAGGGTTCATTATCTCCCAAATAAACTAGCCCAAAATCCCCTTGGACATAATCAACAAAATAACTTCTATGGGGTGTAGCATGAAATGAAGCCCCAGAATCTAAAACCCATGAATCATCAATACTTTATAAGGACAAGAGCAAAGCATCCTCCTCAGATTTGTTACTTACCACATTTGCCTCCTTGTTTCCATCATTTTTTCTCCTTGATCTTTCTTCCGAGACCAACAATCTTTCTTCTTATGACCTGGTTTTCCACAGTACCAACAATCATTTGGCCCTTTAGATTCGGACCTCTTTCCCTTTGATTTTCCTCTTGATTTCCCACGATTTCCAGAGTTGTTTCCTCTATCTCTTGTTCTGCCTCTGCTTTCTGTGTTCAATACACTACCCGATGTGGATGTCCCTAAGCTTTTCCTACGAATTTCCTCACTCAATATAACACCAATAACATCATCATACTTTAGGGTATTAGAACCAGAAACAGAATTACTAACAGCCATTACCAAGCCATTCCAGCTTTCTGGCAAAGAACACAAAATCAAGAGAGCCCTAACCTCTTCATCAAAAGTAATTTTAACTGAGGTTAATTGACTTGTAACTGTATTAAACTCATTTAAATGATCAGTAACTGATCCACCTTCTACCATTTTCATATTAAATAAACGCTTCATAAGAAATACCTTGTTTGAAGCTGAAGGCTTTTCATACAACTTCGCTAGGGTTTCCATCAGATCTTTAGCTATCTTTGCTTCAGTAATATTGAATGCCACCGATTGTGCCAGGCATAGACGAATACTCCCCAGTGCCTTCTTATCCAAAATATCCCAATCCTCCTGAGATATTGATTGCTCTTTCTTGGCTACTCCCTCTAATGGCCGCCATAGATCCTTCTGATAGAGATAATCCTCCATTTGCATCTTCCATAACTGGAAGTTCTGCCCATTAAACTTATCAACCTTCAGCCTACCCTCGTCTACCATTTCTCCCACTTAACCGAGAGACTCTCCCACTAACTCGTGAGACCTGCTTCAGAGAATAGATGAAAGAACGAATGAAATAACCTCGCTCTGATACCACTTGTTAGGATTAACAAGGCAGAAATAACAATTATGTGCAAATATAACTAATATCAGAAAATAATAAACCACACAGAATAGAACACAAGACACACAGATTTAACGTGGTTCACCCAATCCCTGGGCTACGTCCACCAACAGCGAGTCCAATATTATTATTATCCAGTGATTACAACCTGATTACAATCCGTAATCCCTTACAGCTCAATTCTGCCGCAAGTAATAAAATCATACATAATAAAAATCCCTAACCCTAAGCTATATTATACAATATTTTTCCGCTTTAGGGTTAGAATGAGTTATAAGTAGTCGGCCCAAATAACTGAAAAGTAGTCAGCCTCAAAAGTGTACAGTACTTTCCTGGATAGTACTTTCCTGATTAGTCACCACAAGCTAACAACAATCTCTTTTGTAGAGTCCTAACAATACACATTGCAAAAGTATCATTGACTCTAGCATAATCACTCTTGGCATACAAATGCAATTGAGGATAACATTCATGGACCTTCAAGCACTGAGAATCACTTCCGATCATTCCTTTTCACTTGAGTCCATCATACTTGTATTTTGAGAAAACATGTAGATAATGTAGGAGCTCATATAAAATTTTCTTGACTTCTCTAGATTTACCAATTATTCACTAAGGTTGTCACTAATTAGTCCATCCTAATCTACATTGTTGAATCCTCTGACCACCTATTTAATGAAATACCACATCCATGTCTCTAACTAATAGGATTGTGGAATCTTGAATATTGTTCTTAGATCATGACTAAATCACTATATTCATGCTGAAGATCAAGCCAAACTAGCTCCTTAGGAAACTTGGAATAGTGGGCTCTAATCTTTCACAACCACTTACTATTTATGATACCTTCACAATGTTCAATCTCAGCGATGAAAACTATGAGTGCCTTCTCCTTTGACTTAAGTACCATTTACCAAAATGTAGGGATTCTGCATGCTTCTAAAATTTCTTATGGAGAAAGATCTATTATGACTTTTCCATCTGAATGCTTAACTGTTATGTCATTTGGGTTGTAGTGTCTCGAGCATTCCACAGTCAATTTTGCATGATGAAAAGATGGAAGGAAACTAGCTGCAACCATGTTCCCATTGTTTATAATTTGAGCATGGTTTCACATCCACGGTGGGCATTCCTTTTCATATTATTCCTTGATACTTGACAATATGTGATTCACCGCTATTTAAATTGCATGATGGAGTCTTATCTCGTAATTTCTCTTTCATCACTTCAAACTAGCGCCTTAAGCATATTCCAAACCATATGTTGGAGTTTTCATTTTCCAAACTCTTCGTAAGGGAGTGGCATTTGCACTAGGCTTGTTTGGACATCAATTGTGGACTATTTCCTTTCAAACATTTCCTTCATTGCCATTAAAATGTTCTCAGAGTGCAATCGGGCCTTTGTGACAAACCTTTCTTTGTTTGTACTTTTACATACTGAATGAGCCTTTTTTTTAATATTTCCTTCATTCACATTGATTTGTGCATATGAAGCATATTGGACATTGTTATGGATATTTTGTTTCATTTGTTATTCCCTCATTCACTTGGAACCGCACTGGAATCATACACAAATTGTCTTTTGGAAGAAATTGTTTTCTACAATATTTATTTAATCAAGAGAGGGACCAACACTTATTGAAGAGGGATTGTTTTGTCCTTTTGATTTATTTTTCATTCACATGTTTGTGCGAATGGAAACTATTTTGTATTGGACATGAGCCTTTTTCACTATGCACAAACCCCTCCTCAAATGATTTTATGTCATATGTGCCCTTCAAACTTTGTGGGTGCCCATCTCTATCGATCGTGGGTGGTTGAGATTGCAGGGTATTCTCCTTTTGGAAAGGTTCAAGCCTTGTGGTGGATTGTTATCCTAAAACCATTTCTTTTATGCAATAAATACATGCTCTAACCACATTGGGATAGTACTAGTAGATCCCCCTTTTATTTCTGGAACACATCCCATTATCTTCAATGATTATCGATACTTTAAATTCTTGCCTAGGACATCGATTGGGAAGGAGTGTAGAGCTCCACTTCTATGGTGATGAAAGCTCAAGCATGGTTATGCATTAGTAAAGGATTTTGGTATTTGAATCAATCTTGGCTATATCTCTGACTAGCATGAATGTGCACAATCTCCAAACTATAAAGGGAAAAATGTTGTTGAGATTTGGAGCATCTTGTGCTTAGTCCTATCAGTAAATCTTAGGCTCAACCATCAGGTGTGAATTCAACATGACAAAGGATCCTCCACAAATTTGGTCACTTCCTTTTGTAGATTCTCCTTTGTGTACGGTGAATTTTCAAAACCATTGAATACTCAAAACTTTGTAATAGATTTTAGGTACTCTGCAAAAACTTTTCACACTAGGGCCTTAGCATTCATTATATCTGAAGAAGTTCTTTATTTTTTTGCATTAATCTTTTGAAACGTCTTGGTATACCACGCACCAAACTTGACTCATAGCCAAAATTTCAAAGTGAGATGTAAATTTCTATCTTTTATTGCACCATTTTCAAAATTATCAAGGACAACTTGCATATATGAACTATTTCTTCTATCGCAAGCCTAATGTGTATACTAGGAGTAATGAAGGATATTTATCTTTAGATCGATTCCTTGTATCTTCAAGTCAATCTCTCTTAAGTCTCGTGAAGAAAATTTCACAGACTCATCCATCTTCATGGTTTCCCCCATTTCTAGATGTTTGAGAGTCTTTTGGGAACATTCATAGTGCCCTTTCAAATTGCTCTTTGGGTCTTCTCTCTCCATGTCCATTAGTAAATTGAAATGTCAAAATAGGGGATTTACAAATATTTGAAACATTACTTGCTCACTTTCAAAGGATTCAAAATCAACACCTTACTTCACAACCATGAATCAAGAAGAAATTCAAAATTGAAACTGTTAAAAAAGAAGGGAATAAAACTCAACTCAGGACCTAATCAAAACTTACCATATCTCAGCTAGGATGGAAGGAACCCTCAAAGACCAGAGCTAGAGCTACTAAGAAATAAAAAACTGAAAAGGTCCAAGAGGACAAAATAAGATATCTTTGATGGGTGATGTGTGAAACAAGTCACCATAGGTTGTGCATTGTTATTTCATTCTCAACTAGTTTAATCAATAATAGTGTTGCAATTGTGTTCGAGACCACCTGCTAGATATTCTTAACTACCTTCTTCAATCGAGTGGATTCCTCGTTGAAATCTTCAAATACTTCATTCGGCATGATCATTGCACTATACAATCGAGCAAAGTCATATGCTTCTCCTTTCCCGACAACTCCACCATCTGCAACTATTTGCCTAGGAATCTCTACCAAATCTTGCTAGTATGAGATCACCTCATCTCGATGAATATGTTCATCTTCCCACAACTCATCCATGCAATTTATATTGGAAATGATGACCAATGCCCTATCATGAATTTGCACCAAGTCCTCAGCATCTTTGTATGCCTCATTCTGGATGTCCTTTACCCAAGCTTCTGCATTGTGAGAAATCTATTTGAACCTTTCAATACCCTCTACTGATTCAGATAGAAGAAATGTAGGAGGAAAAAAGGCTTGACCCTCTTCTCTCACTAGATGAGATAGATTATTCAAATATTCACACAAGCCCTTGTTCTCCCCTTTTAGTTTTTGATATTTCCCTTCTAGCTTCCTCATATTTTCATTCATCACCTATGTAGAATCCTCAAAATTTTCAATAACCTATTCCCAAGAGGCATGTTCCAAATTGAACTCTGCTACATTGTATTCACCTACAGTTATAAGATCTTTCATTTTATCAACTGTAGACACTGCAAATTGTAGGTCAAGACTTTCCTCAGTGGCAACATCCTTCTCTCTGCTTCTTCCCTTGGAGAACTCCTGATAGGCATTGATGTTTTATTTATCCTGTATAGGCTTGGCCATCTGATCTTCTTGTTCAACTCTCCTTCTACTCATTCTCCACTTCTCTGGTGAAAGGATATATCTCCTGCAAACTCAGTGTCTGACAAGGTGAAGATGGAGTAGTCTCTGACCTCTACCTCTTCTACTAGGGTTCTTCAATGTGAAGGTCAGGTCCACTTTTTGGTTGCACTTCTCGAGCAACACTCTTTCCCTTTCTTCATTCAACACTTCCTGATGGGATTGATCCTTCTTTGATTCTCCCGCCTGAGGGTTTCTTTGGTCTCTCATCCCATAATGGTTGATGACCCATCAATTTATATATCAAGCTATCCTTTAGTACCTTCATCCTGTTGATCTGTCGATCAACTCACCATTTTTTAAATTCTAGAACTAGTGCAGATAATGGATCAATATTCGATATCTACTTCTGTGACCAATCATATGGATGGATGGCCCTTTCCTTTTTCAGTTTGTATCCCTTTTGGATCATAATCATGTCTTCTTCCATTTGATTAGGCACTTGGATGATCTTTCATGCTCCAGTCATATTAAGTGGCAACCTAGAATACACTCTCTTTCTAATCTCATTCTCATCTACAACATTGGCCCAGAAATCCTCAAGGTGCATCTTGTGTTGGTATTTTAGACCTCCTATTGCTCTAATTTTATTGTAAGGATCATAATCTGACATTGCTTGAAAAGTGGTAGATGGTAAAAATGCAACTCCTCGGATGATTTCTTAGCACCTACAAATAGGGACACATCTCAACTGCTTCTTTTCCAATAGAAATTGGCAATTCAAGTCCCAACTTCCTCTTCTTCTTCTAAATTTTGTTGTAGCCTATTAATTGCATAGTTACCTCAACCAAGACCATCTTATTACTGGTATACCTTGAGAGTTTATACGCTTGTGTGGAAAAAGATCCATGAATTCTGATGTAGGACAAGGTAGGGAACTGAATGAACCATGCTCCATACTCCTCAACAAATTGCATCGCCCCCGACTGATAATCTTATATGTAATCTCTTTTGTAGAGTCCTGACAATGTACATTGCAAAACCATCGTTGACTCTAAAAGAGTCATCCTTGGCATGGAGTTGTAATTGAGGGTAGCACTCATGTACCTTCAAGTGGTGAGGACCACTTCCTATCATTGCTTTGCGCCTCAATCCATCGTATTTTGTCATTTGAGCCAATGTGTAAATAACATAAGAGCTCATATAAAACTTTCCAGACTGCTCCAAATTCACTAGTTGTTTATTTAGGTTGTCGTTGATCTTCCTAGCCCAATCCATGTTGTTGAATCCTCTAACCACCTGTTCAATGAAATACCACATCCACGCCTCGAACTGATAGGATTGCAGAATCCTAAATATTCTACTTAGCATCATGACTAATTCATTGTATTCACGCTAGAGATCAAGCCAAACCAGTTACTTAGCCAATTTGGAATAGTGAGCTCTATTCTTTCGTAGCCACTTCCTATTTATCACACCTACACAATGTTCAACCCCAGTGATGAAAACTGTAAGTGCTTTCTCTTTCGATTTCAGTACCATTTTCCAGTATGTCATAATTCCGAACACTTCTGAAATTGTTGGTTGAGAGAGATCTGCTATAACTGTTTCATCTAGACCCCTGATTATTCTATCATCTGGATTATTATTTCTCGAACATTCCACAATCAATTCTACATGCTAAAAAGATGGAAGAAAACTAACTATAGTCACGATCCCACCATTTATAATCTGGGTAACCAAGTGTGTCACCTCGTGATCTTTGTACCCAAACGTTCTCCTGATGAATTCGCCCATGTCTAGACATTTGAGGTCCGTGTCACCAACATCAACCCTTTTTGACACAATTTTGGATTCGGGATATAATCCCCTCTTCTTGTTCTTAATCAGTTGGTTTCTGCTCAAATTTGTTCCTCTTGGTTCCGCCATTCCTCTTCCTACAAAATAGAAATTAAACATACATAAGAGCATGCAAGAAACAATAAAACAAACAAAATTTCTCCCTCGCAAATAAACTTGTCCTTGGAAGAGAAAATTTTGCAGTCTTTCTAGAAAGAGAAAATTTCTCTCCAAAAAATTATCTCTTTCAAATTTTCAAACTTAATGCATAATTTTCTTCTCTAAATTTTACAACTTTTTCTGACCTTGCACAACTTCACTTCTTTCTAGAGAATAATTTTCTCTCTCCTCAAGATTTCTCTCTATGAAAATATCACGTAGCTTCTTCAAACAACTTCTTGTAAACTCACAAGAATTCTCTAATCCTCTTCTCATCTTGTTTCTCAATTCTTGAATGCAAGAGTGAAATAGAGACTCACCTCTTATATAGAATTTCAAATTGAAAGTTGGTATGTTGGTTGAACTAATTTTAAGCAGCTTTTGTCACTTTTATTCTAAGTTTCCATTATGGAGAGGATTATTTTACAGAAAGTGCCACTTGTCTCGATTTTTCTATTGTTTTTTAGAAGATACCAATTTGGGCGCTTTGACTTCATCAAGAAGTTTTATCTATGTGCGTTGGATATTTTGGTTTTTCACGATTTAAAAAATTAAATATTTGAAAAAAACACAATATCTAATAATTCTTTCAAAATAATTCCCCAAAAAGAGATTTATTTATCGACATTCCTTGATTTATTTATCGACATTCCTTGACTAGGGTTATTTTGTGCCGGGGGCGTGATTTGAGGGTTGTGGTGGATTTTGCATTTTTAATTTTCCTCGAAAGTCAAAACCTAGTTCTCACATTCGTCGCAATTCACAGGATGTCTGGAAACGCGTTTGAGCACATTTGACAGCTCCTTGTGGACTCTTATCTCAAAACATGATTCCATGCGTGTGAAGGAGTGGTGCATGATCCACGGGCAGGGGTTATTCATCTTTCCCGTATCTGTTTGAAATTTTGTGGCTTGCTAGGCATCTTCTCTCAAGGACAAATCCTGTCATTTGCAGATTACTTTGGAGTTTAGGAATAGTTCTGATTACTCACAACCTGTATGCCTGGACTCCTTTTGTCATGATGAGAAGTAATCTCAAGACGTCAATGAATGGATTCTCATGAGTGCATGTTGTTACTAGAAACATATTTTCTTTCTTCCTTTGCATTTGATTCTTCGGCCTATGCTAATTTTCATCTTTCTCTTGCCGTGCATTACTTAACATGGTGAATTCTGAACTACTAAAAACACATTAATATAGGTGTGCACTTTCATACCTTTGAATATCTCTATGCCTTTCGAAGATGCTTCCAGACTTAGCACATTTCCGAGCTTTTATCCTGCATGCTTTCATGCCCTTCATCACTTCCCTAGACACTTTTATGATGCCCTTTCAAATTACTCTTCAAGAACTCTTTCTCCATGTTCATTAATAACCTGACATGTCAAAATGGGGGCTTCATGAAGACCTAAAACCTTATTGTGCTCTCATCCAAAGGATTCAACTTCCAGACTCAGAATTAGGAAGCATTTCAAAATCGGAACCTTGAAAGATAGGGAACAAAATTTGACTCTGAAACTCGGGACCTAGTCAAAACTTGACACTTCTCAGCTAGAACTGAAGGAACCCTAGGAGACTGAAGCTAGAGCCACTAAGAAAACCAAAACCGAAAAGGCCAAGCGGACAAAAGATAGGGGGTCCCATTTTTAATGGGCGATGTGTGAATAGGTCACAACAGTTCCCTCTTCACGAAGGACTCCAAATCCCAAAGAAGCTAAACATCATCCACTTACTACTAATGCCAAAGGATTTAGGATGGCAGAAATTGCCACTCTTTAATGCATCCAAGAAGAAATTCACATGCAAGTTGAATTGTATTGAATCTAAAGGGTTAGTCTTGGACATAAACGAAAGAAGAAGAAAATAATTAGCTCCAAACTGCAATTTGTACCATCATACGTTGTATGGATAGGGTGAACAAATGAAAGATAACCTTGCCTAAGTTGGTGAGCTGACAACTTCTGTAAAATACCTTGTAGAGCCCATAGATACACATGCAGCTACTCCTGCACTCTAAGCAGCATTAGATAAAGGAATAAAAAGAAGAGGAGAGTTAAGAAGAGTAGTTTATGTGACTGGGTCATGAAGTGACAAATTGTGTTCCCAAGGAAAGAAGCTGATCAAAAGGGCCAGCAGGTGTTTATCATAAAATCAGCTATCAAAGCAATACTACAGTACAATTTGAAGAAAACATACATGAAGAGTTGATTTTCTTGGATGATAATTTGCCTTCGCTCAAAAGAATGTTTGAAAATTAGTTTTCTACTTTGGCAGTGAATGGAGTCATCCCACATGAAAAATAGGAGATAGTATTAAAATGGTTGAAGGCCACAAAATGGACAATCAAAATTTTGCATTAGAGCAAGATGAAATTTTTGAATATAAAAAGGACAAGAGAAGGATTATTATTTAATTCAAATTTTCACTGAATCCATCCCATGCAAATTCTGAGAAAGTTTTGATAAGATCAGACCACTAGGCAGAATTGTTAAGGAATTTGCACATTTATAGAAGAAGAATTGGATAGAAGAAATCATAAATGGTTTAATGATAATAAACCAAAATTTTAATATGTTAGAGGCATGCTTGGCAGATATGAGAAAAGTCCCAAAGCAGATTGCAAAAACTCTCGTTTTCAAAGAAGGTACATTTCCAATATTTTTACAAGCTAGCTCTCTCTCTCTCTCTCTCTATGAAAATCTTACCTTTTATCATATATCTCATATGTTTTGATGGATGTAGTTTATTAAGTTTGATATCAATCTGTCATGTATTCTAACCATCAAAACTTTTCTTGTTTGACACCGAACTGCCATATGAACAGCAGTAGTGACTGTCATCTCTTTAATAGTATATTAAAACTGACAAATCAAAACATATTCCTAAGGAGTTTAAAGGATATGCTTAGTATGTATACGTATCCTTAAAAATAAGAACTTTATTATATCTCCAAAGGTTGACTCATTGTTTCAAGCCTATGGCCTACCAAACGACATCCATCTCAAGTACAATATTTATACACCCTAACAATGTATAAAACATCCGTCGTAAATGTTTTGAGTTATATGAACTTTTCCATGGAAAGACATAAAGACAAAATTTATCTCCTATTTCAAGGTCATAATCTAATACCATACATAAGGAAGAGAAGTTTGGAAACATAATGATTGAACTAGTTACAAAATATGAGGACAATAAAATAAAATAAATGGGATATAAATTCATATTTTGAAAAGAACATCATGATTAAGGCCTTAGATGTGTGTCATGCTTCTAATCCTTATCTTAATATATGTTAAGTTCTTGAGTTAACACAAAGCAATATCCATAGTTTTGCATAAACATTGGATCAATCCAGTCAGTCCTTTACATTTACAAGAGATGCAAAAGAGGATGGTGGAAAATCAAAATTATAAATTTTTCCAATTTCCAGCTCTAGATAATGTTGTTGCAATTTTAGTTCAAATTTGTAACTTGGTAATATAGAGTTGCACAATAGAAGCTAATTATATCACAAGGAGGAAAATCTCCAAGGATTAGCTTAGGGATCCTTACAATTAAAAGATCTGGTTAAAACTGTTATTGCTTGAAGACAAGCAATCTCGCAAAGGGTGGACTATCATGCCCCCAAACTTGGACTACTTTATAAATAATAAAAATTAGTTGTGACTATTAAGGGGACAATTAAGACTAATCACATCTTGGTCAAAGGACTAACTAGGGCAAAAAAAGAAACCAAACAATAAATAAGAATTGCAGGCTCTCTTAATATTAAATTTGGGCAATTAAAATTAATAACAGGCCAACTGGCATTAGGAATAAAATAATAATAATTACTAGTATTGGGAAGAAGGCTGACTTGTTATTGTGGCCAACTCGTCTTTATCTAAATTGCTGGCCAACTCCTAGGGCAGAAAGAATAATTTTAGATTAATATTTGCATAATGCTTGAGTCAACCCCCATGTTTGAACACCCAAGTCAAAGACATATAAAAGGATGGTTAAATGACCAAATGTATAGGTCTAGACTAAAATGCAGATATAGTAAGGTAGTGATTTGTATTAAAAGCCATGATTATGATTTAAGCAGCAATAGATTTTGTTAAAAAGGCAGTAAGTAATAAAGGAAGGATGTGTCCCTTGGAAAGAATGCATCCATTAAGAAGTGATGTCTCTTTTCAAAGGCATGTGGAGATATAAATAGAGTTTAAAAAATGTGATGAGAAGCACCGAAGGAGATCAGATCCGAGATAAGTAACCTGCATTCAGAGAACAACAATCTTATGATCTAATAAGCATTGTGGTAGGCAATGTGGTGATGTTGTTTAACACAATCTCTTATATATATTGATTTAGTTAATAAGGAGAATTGCTAATCTATCTAGATTCTTTAATTATTGATTTTATTTATTTATTCTGCCACAAACAATCATGTAGGGGTTAGTGAGAAAACACAATTGGATGGACAAGAGTTCCTACCACTTGTGGGCCAAGGAGTGTTATATCATGCCCTTGGGCTTAGTTGTGGTGAATGTTCTGGGCTCCCTATTATGCATTCCTCTCCAATCCTTGCAATGCTTGGTTGTTGGAAGTGAAACTAAGGAATAGCAGCAATCATGTATGGGTTAATAAGGAAACATGATTGGGAGACCAGAGACAGGTTCCCCTTCTAAGTAGGCCACTCCAATTTTGGAAGGACAAGACTTCCTGCCACTTGTGGGCCATGGGGTGTTATATCAGACCCTTGGCTTAGTTGCAGCCAATGTTATGGGTTTCCTATTGTGTGTTACTCTCCAATCCTTGTGATGGTTTTGTAGGAAATGAAACTAAGGATTGGTAGCAATCATGTATGGGTTAGTAAGGAAAGACAATTAGGAGAATAGAGACGGGTTCCCCTTCTAGGTAGACCACCCTAATGATGGATGGAGAAGGGTTCTTTCCACCTTTGGGCCAAGGGGTGTTATATAATGTCCTTGGGCGTAGTTGCAGAAAATGTTCTGAGTGCCCTATTATGATGTCCCAGCGTAAATTCTATGGTTGTGCAGATTCTTGCTGTGCGTGTACCCAAGGCTGGGACCCACCCACAATCAGGCAACCATGTGTCCATGATTGGGGAGGCCTATGCTAGCATTCCGGTGGGAAGGAAACCCCACTCTTAACATCAGTGGGCAACATTCACCATCAATTTGGGCTTTTGGCGTTGTGGTTGCCTTGCTTGGTATCAGAGCTGAGGTCTCAAGGTCAAGCCCTACAGAATGTGGTGGGTTGTGATTTCCTAGCCTAAATGTTGTGGTGGTGCAGATTCTCACTAAGTGTGTACCCAAGGCTGGGACACATCCATGATCAAGCAGCCGCATGTCCACAAGTAGATTGGCTTACGTTGGCACTCTGGTGGGACGAAAACCCCGCTCTTAATGCTGGTGGGCACCATTCACCTTCAGTCCAAGCCTTTGGCATAGTGGTGGCCTTGCTTGCATTCCCGCTGGGCGTGTATCTAGGGCTGGAAGAAAGCAAGGCAACTAATATGCCAAAAGGCCAGACTGATGTTGAATGGCACCCAATTGCATTAAGAGTGGGATTTATGTCCCATCAGAGTGCTAGTGTAGGTCAACCCACTCATGGACAAGTGGTTACCCGATCGTGGGTGGGTCTCAGCCTTGGGTACACGCCCAGTGGGAATCCACCACAACATTTAAGCTGGGACATCACAACCTACCTTGCTCCGCAAGGCTTGACCTTGGCTCTGATACCAAGCAAGACAACCGCTATGCCAATAGCCTAGACTAATGGTGAATGACGCCCACCGACATTAATATTGGGGTTTACATCCCACTAGACTAGCAGCATAGGCCACCCCACTCCTAGACACAATTGCCCAATCGTCGATGTGTCCCAACCTTGGGTACACGCCCAACGAGAATTTGCACCATTGCATCATTTAGGCTGGGACATCATAGTCACTGTCTCTATATTGCATACTTGCTTCTTTTTCAACCTATATTGCTTGGCTCCCATTTCTCCTTACACTTGTAGTACCAATTTTTCTTTCGAGATTCTTCTTGATTACAAATATGTCCTCTCCCATTTTTCCTTGCACTTGAAACATTAATTTTTCATAATGAACTAGCACATCGATACACAAGGGCTAGGGCTAAGCACTTTCTTTGAAGCTCCTCCTAGTCATCGCTAGGAGAAAATTCTCTTTGATGCTCATATTTCTTATAGGAGATTTTATCTTTTGATGATATATTTTTGGAGCAATCTTTATCCCTTATTTTAGTCTGATCAAGTTGTTGGACCTTTAAGATTGTATCTTGGAAAGGGGTGGAATCAAGAGCACTTACTAGGCCACAATTTTTTTTTGATAGTCCTTTTATAAATAGGTGATTGAGTCTCTTTTCGATAGCTCTGGTGAAGACTAAAATCCTTTGGAATTCTGCCACATAGTCTTCAATGGTGCCTTGTTGTCTTAATTGAGTTACTGCTTTAAAATATCTCTCAAGATGCTTTTGGTCAAATCTTTCAATGAGTTTTTTGTGATGTCATCTCATATTGTTATGTTTTGGTGGCCTTGAGTAATCAAGCCATGGTGTCACCAGTTGTGTGCAACCCCTTCTTAATGTAAGATGGAAATTTTGATGGCATCTTCTTCTATCATGGGATCAAGAGATAGATATGTATCCAATTTTTGGATCCATAAATGGGTTGCAACCTTCCCGACCCATCAAAGTTAGGGAGAGTCAATTTGGCTACTTTATGATGTAAGTTTTATTTGGTTGACCCCTCTCCCTTCTAGGATTACTTCTTGTTTTGGCCTCATAATATTTCCTTAATGATATGCTTCTCCTAACTTCAGGATCAAGTCTTGAATATGCTTTGGTAAGTTCATCTAAGTTATGATTTAGTGTGTTAATTTATTCTTCTTCCCTTCTTGGCCCTTATTTAGTTAAGAATAAGGGTCTAGTTATTCTTGGTGTTGACCCTCATGAAGCTCTGTTGTCATTTTCTAAATGATAAGAGGTGACGTTCCTCTGTTAGCTTGATTGGGAGTAAGATTACTGATAGTGTTGTTCATATTTTGAAGGGTTTATAGGACCAGTTGCATTGTCTTCACATTTTGATGTATGAGAGCTCGAGTCGCTTGTTCGCTGCGCTCCATTAAAGCCCTTAATTCATTTTCCATTTGTTCACTCATTGTATTGTTTGGAGCAGAGTTATTTCTTGTTGCAAGTTTCCACTTTTCTCTTTGTAATGCTCTTTGCATTGTTTGGCTTGCTTGCATATACTTTTCCTCTTGATCATCAATTTGGTAGGATTAAAACTTTGATACCTATTGTAATGTCATTGAATTCAGGTATGCTTAATTTTGCCCAAAGTAACAATACCGCAACATAATTTGTTTACAAATAGTATTCTATAATTGAATCATATAATATCTATTGAAATTTTAAACTAAATAAGTAATTAAGATAAATAGCATCACATACTTATATCTATAACTTCATTTCCAATAAGCAACCATTTAGGGATTAGAGAGAAACACACGATAGGTGTAATGTTCCCTCCCTAGGTGATAGGTAGTTGAGTAGGGATTAGCATCGGGTTCCCATAGGCCAATGGAGTGGAAAGGCAACCCATACTGAGGCTTGTGGAGCTACGCAAGGGCTTTGTGAGCCATTCTAGATAGTTTGAGGTGGTCTCCTAAATTTAATGAGGCTGTCCTATTTTTTTGGGATTGATTGGGATGCAGTAGGGTACCCCTAGGACTATTTTGAGAGTTTTGATTGCAGCTCCTATTTTTTAGGGTTCAACTACCCGCTGACTTGTTGACCATCCGAAGACCCATGGAGTGTAGCAGAGAGCCTTATGAGCATTCGTGTTGATCAAAGACCTATTTTTAAGGAGGATCCCTATTTTTTAGGAAGAGACTGCTAGTTACATGACCCCATCCAATCATCTCCCTTAGACTGGTGACATCGTTTAGATTTCAATTTGGAAGTTCACGTGGTGAATCTAGGAATAAATTTGGATTATTAAAGTAATAACTTTAACGATTCTATTTAATTGAATGAAGTGCTCTCTTAATAAATTATTTCAATATTATAATAAAGGGGACCACCATAGGCCACGTTGGCTAGGTGACATAACATAAGTTGTTTTAAAAGCAACTTGAAAATAATAAAAAGGGAACACAGGGAAAAGGTTCGTTCAACCTAGGGGAGGAAATAATTTGATTAAAAAATCACATAAAGTATTTAGTAGAGATAAAAATAATGGGAAGGCAGACCTAAAATCAAATTAGGGTTTTAAGAGAATAAATTAACTTGGAGTGTAGCTGTTTCATAATTCTATCATTCATTTTTTACAGAAGCAAGTTGGTTTCCAGCAGCAGATCAGATTTTGTAAGGATAAAAACCCTAGGAGGATAGTGAATTGAATGAAAACCCAATTCACCATTGGGAGTAATCTATCCAGGGGTTTCATTTGGGCATCATTGGATTACTATGAGGACAGAGATCTACATGTTTATGCTGGTATGGCACCTAGGGTTTGAAGGGAGATTATTGAGTTGTTATTCTATCTCATTAACATTGTTACCAACAACTGGCCGCTATGTTTGGAGGCAATTTTTAGTCATTTCCACAAGGGTTTCATATCAAGATTCATCACAGGCATCATTATTGAAGATAAAAGGGAGTTTCAGTTTCTTCAGATCTATCTCAGACCAGTTCGGACCTCATAACAGTCTTTTCAGTAGTTATAGCAAGCTCCAGCATGGATTACATCAGCCTACAACAGCTGAGATATGCCGGCTAGGGTTTATAAGGAGAGATCAGAAATTCAGTGTTGCAGGTTCGATTTGAGGGATTTCATGGTGTTGTTGAGACTTGAGAGTGATTGAGCATTCTTTACACTCAAATCTGCAACTTCAGAATTAGCGTCACTTTCATTGTGATTGCTTTTGATTCCATCCATAAAATTGCTAGTAAGTTGTGCTTGGGATTTCCGGGTTTGTGTTTCTTGTCATGTGTTTCCTAGACTTGGAATGAAATTGTTGTTGACTACTCTAAAATTTAAATAGATCATAAGTCATATTTCTATATCAGACCTTCATATTCTCTTCATTTTGGGGTTCAATAGTATTATTTCTTTGCATATGTTCATAATTAAACTCACAACTATCATCTGGCATTGAAACCCAAAACTGAAACTTTGCAAGAAAACATTAAACTTCAATCAGCAAACCAAACAAATCAGGAAAAATGGATCAGGCCTCGAAGGGGATTTTTCAGTGGTATCAGAGCTTGGATTCTGCCATCATGTTGTGTGAATTCATATTGTATATACTTCAGTTTGTATTGGTTTTCAGTTGGACAGAGAGTTAGTTTCATGGCTAGAGTTAAGGATGGAAGATTGTTACCTACTTTTCGTCCTACCTCACCAGCTAAAGAAAGGGATAGGAAAAATAGTGTAAGTCCACAAAGAAATGATCGACATATGACTTATAAATGGTATGAATGACTTATTTCAAGAATTTCAAAAATACCAATCGGATATTTCATTATTGTTAGAGAAATTGATTTTTGGAAGAAGCTAGAAAGATGGATAAGAAGCATAACATCGATGAACACATTGAAGTCACTAATGATGAGCATATAGATCATCCCAATGCTGAAAATTCCTTTGAAGAAGCTACAAGTTCGCTTCAGCCATATGAGGGTTTAAGCAAAGAGGAATCACATATCATTCAAAGGTTTGTCCCAAGGTTTTCCAAACCAGCAGTAACTGATTAGCTATGGGGAGGCGATTCAGAATTTTCAGTATGTTGTGAACTAACACTTATTGATGACCATCTACTCTTGGAAGGAGAGGTGATTAAGATCTGTGAAGACATCACACAAATACATCAAGAAAGGAATGAATCCCTCATTTGGAGTAGTAGCAGTTCCTTACCCATGCAAATTTATGAATTGGCAAACCTCACACATGAAGATGATGGTATTGTTGAGTCTTCCAGTATTGGCACTCAAGTTGAAGGTGTCAAACATAAAATATATATTATGGACTCAAGCTACAAAGGTTCTTATTCTATACATCATACCATGGAAGACGTTAAAAGAACGCAAGATATATGCGATGGGTGGTTACAAAGAGCTAAGAAGGCAAATATGCTTGATGCCCAAGAAAGACATCACCTACAAGAGTTCATGGAACAATGTAACCAGCTAGACAATGCAAGGAAACAAAGGGAATCATACATTAGATCATTATTTCTTCCAAGAGAAGAAAGTATACAAGTTGAGCATGGAAAGGAAGAGCTTCTTGAGGTAAGCCCACAAGAAGAGCATGTTGAGTTGTGTAAAGAAGAAAGGAGGAAGTCTAGTTGGCATCTTGAGTTTATAACTGTCCTCTTTTAGAACCCCTTGAAGGCTCAAAATAATGATGATAATAGTTACACACTTGATGGACCAGCCACAAGTGATATATCCATTTGTGTGGAATGAAACATATTTCATTTCAATTAGGCTAATCAAGCATCACCTACAATGAAAGAGAAATTATTGAGGTCATATGAAGCATTTTATCTTAAAGAGTTGATTATGGAGTCTAAGAGATTGTCTACTAAGATCTTGCAGTTTGATAATGTTTGGTTTGTTTTGCATACCACACCTTGGATACAATTGGTAAGGGAAAACATATCACTCATAGAGGTAAAGGTATGGACTAGAATAATGGCAACTATGGCAGATAGAAATCCATGTTACTTGCAGCAGGATGCACTTCATAGGTCAGCATTCATGAAAGGACACTCTACCCTCAAGAACAATACAAGGGCAATGAATGTAAAAACTTGAACATAATTCTGATTTCCTGAATAGGGACAACAATCTCTTGACTTCACATTGGCACAAATCCAAGAAGGTTACTGAAGACAAGTGTATCGTGGCTGATATTCATGAAAGAATAAATAAGCATTAGGATATGGTGGGAAATTCTATTTGTCCACAATCTGATTTTATGACAGCAGTTGGAGAAGAACAAGAATTAATATGTACGCTGACTTGATATCTTTATTGGCTCCCTCGTTAGGTGGTTAGTTTTTCAGGTGGTTTAGGTGTTTAGGTGGTTTTAGGTCTCGCTATGAGAAACTTAGTTTCTTAGTTGTTAGTTTTCCTTAGTGTTTTAGTTTTCTTTAGGTTTAGTTGTCTTAGGTTTGGCTGTTGTAGTTTAGGTTTCCTTGCTTCCGTAGGTTAGGTTTGAGAGGGATCACATTTGTGACAAAGGTGATGTATTCTTATCACACACTCTAATGTTCTCCCAATAGTTGTGTTCGGATTATGTTTTGGATATCTCTCTATGAACATCTCTTGAATTGGAGATTGTTCCTAATAACCTCATCATGCAAAAAGGATTTGTACCAAATTTGGAATGGAGTCATTCATTGTGTTTGGGATGCCTGAGTCTTTTAGTTACAACATTTTGCTCACACTTAATTGCTCTGAGTTCTTTGAAAGCTCTCAACATGAAGTTGGAATTAGTGAAAATTATACGCCTGTTTCAGCACCACGGTGGTTTCTCCAAACCCATAATAAGCTTCACTGCTTATAAGCCAAAATGGAATTGTAAAGAAAAAAGAAGCAATATCAAAAAGAAAGAAAGAAAACAAGAAGATAGAAAAATAAAAAAAAAGAGAAAAGAAAAGAAAATCAAGGCATTTTGCCTAAGTGCTATTCCAACAAAACCACTAAAAGTAGAGCAATGTTCGTGGTGAAACCACAATGATAACCTCATTAGGGATAACCACAATGAAATTAAAGTCCTTCGGGGTCAAGTTATAGTGGGTTGAGTCTAAAATCGTAATTGTATTTAAATTTGGGCTAGTCAAGTAGTCCAAAATTCATTATGAAGGCATAATCTATGCATAAGGGCCTTAAAATCCTTATAGAAATTGATTTTCCATACTTAAAATTGTCAAAATCTTAAGGAAAATCATTTTTTCTTCATAAAAATAACTCAAAATCTGGACTTACTATGAATATAACTATGACTGGCAAAGAAGCTATAAATATATATCTATCCAGGTTGCTTTTGGAGTATGGATATAAAATTAGCTAATTACAATGGATCTAAGAAGCTTTTGATGTTCTTGTTGAGCAGGCAATAAACACACATGCACACACATGAGTAACTAAAGATTAAGGTTCTTAGCTCAATTCGTGGTCTTTCTTCCATTTTGAGTGCATTTCATAGTTGTTTGATAGGTGAAAAGGGAATCAATTGAAGGTTCTTGGTTGCAAACAACTTTTATCTTTGAAATGTTCACGAACATTTCTTTGGGTGGGTGCTAGATGTTGTGAGCTTTTCACACCATCACCCCATTGCAAATGGGGACCCCCTCTTTTTGCTCATAGTTGTAAGGTTAGTTAAGTTTTGGCAGTAAATTCGACAATTCAGAGCTTTAAAAGTTTGAGGGGTGGCAGAGAAATCAAGTGGTCAAGTTGCGATTCTAAAGTTAGAACGTTGAAATTAAAGTCCTTCGGGGTCAAGTTATAGTGGGTTGAGTCTAAAATCGTAATTGTATTTAAATTTGGGCTAGTCAAGTAGTCCAAAATTCATTATGAAGGCATAATCTATGCATAAGGGCCTTAAAATCCTTATAGAAATTGATTTTCCATACTTAAAATTGTCAAAATCTTAAGGAAAATCATTTTTTCTTTATAAAAATAACACAAAATCTAGACTTACTATGAATTTCCCCACTTAAATTGATCAAAATTCAGACTTACCATGAATTTCCCCACGTAAATTGATCAAAATATAGACTTACCATGAATTTTCCCACTTTATTGGATCAAAATCCGGACTTACTAGGAGTTTCCTCACTTAATTTGATCAAAATCCAGACATAGCATGTTATTCCCCACTTTAATTGGCATTTTCCTAAAAATATTCAAGTGTTGGGAGTTTATTCAGACATGGGTTGTTTTTCCGCACCTAAAATCCAGAGATAAAAGCTATGTTGCATGGGTACTCATATCCATACCCCTGGGACACATACCGGGTATTGGTACATGTACCCAAGTACTAGGTACTTAGTAGGTACTCTGTAGAGATCATCATAGTTGAGGACCTTGATTAAGATTTCTGATTTTTGTTTCAATTTTTGTTCGCATATCAGCGTGATGTTTCTCAAGCTTAATTCAATATGTAATCAGTTTGAAACTTTGATACAATACTGATTAACAATAAACTTTATCATTGTTCAAGTTAGAAGTTTATCATTTGCAATATGCCATTGTTATATGATTTATGATCTTCTTGTTCATGTTTAAAGTTTGTCTTCTCTATTATGCATCTAAACATTTAACATATATTATTATTACAAACATATTGCAAATCTGAAACTGAAAACAATACATTACATCTGCAAACTTTATCACTGGTCTTGTTTTGAAAACTCATTGTCATGACTCATATTTTCAGATTTTATATAAATTATTAAATTATATTTAAAAAAATTGATGTACCCAAGTACCCCTGTTCCCTATTCTAAAAAATAGTTGTACCCGTACCCTAAGTACCTAAGTAACGCCCTCCCCGTGCAACCTTGGATAAAAGGTATGAATGAAGAGTCCAAATGCAAGACAATTTCTCCCTTTGGGTTTATACTTAGTCAAATTTTGAGATCCAGTGTAAGGATTATCCTTTCAAATGTTTGGATTTATCCAGAGATAGGTCAATTTTCCCTTGAGGATACCTAAGGATGAGAATTTTTTTTTCTAAGAATGGGATTGAATTTATCCTTATATGGGTCATTTTTCCCTTTAAGGGCCATTTTTGTTAAGTGAAAATGTCAAGTTTTTGGATTATATTAGTACCTATGAGGGTCGAGTCTCCCTTCTATGGACAAGGAAGATTATTTAAATGGGGACGAGGCAAATTTGAAGGATTATGGAGTCCCTAAGCTGGTCGATTTTCCCTTGCTGAAGTAAAATAAAAATAAAAATAAAAATTAATTAAACAAAAGCGAAAATAATATAGTAAAGTTCTACAAGCTTCTAGAAGACAAAAGGTTTTATCCCACATTGCTTGTGTGGGTGAAAAGCAAAACAAAAATCACTTTAAAAGGAGAAGCTACAACCATAAAGAATAATAAAAAAATAAGCTAGTGACTGAAGGAGATAAAATAAAAGTATAAGGAGCTGGAAATTAAGAAAAGGAGGGCATCAACCATCATTGGCCAATCTGATCTGAGTAATTGCTGCGCAAAATGTGACCTCCAAAGGGTGAAGACAAGGTGAGTTGGCTGTCATTATGATGTCCTCAGATTTAAGTCTGAGAATCTTCATATGAGGGATGATTTTGGCCAAAAAAAATAAAAATTATTGGAATTTTCTTAATGCCTAGACTGTTACAGATCATTGTGAGGCATATTTCTGAGCTTTATGGGATGAATTTGAAGCCAAAGAGGAGCTAAGAATGAGGTAGCCAAAGAGGAGCTAAGAATGAGGTATCTTCAGACTAATCTCTGAAATTTTCTACATGGTGCGATTTTTCTGGGAAATTATATGCAATCCAATTTGTCCATGGATCATTGCAGGTTGATTGGGGATTCAAACCTCTAATTTTGAGACCAATGTAGAGGTGTTGGAGTGCTAACAAGTAGGTGTCTTCAAACAAATGTCTGAAATTTCATCGAGCTGGGCGATTTTCTTAGAAAATTCCTATAAATTCCATAAGCTTCCAACCATTCCAGATCTGATCATGAATTGATTGTAGCGATAAATTACATGTTTTTTTGACTGATTTCGAGCATTGAAGAGGGTCTGAAAATGTGAGTTTTTAGACTCTATTATAAAATTGATTTTCTTGACAAAACTTCAGAGCTTTCTAAATGATCTTTGATGCTATTTTATCTGATTGCAGACCTTTAGAGACCATTCTTGATCAATTTCAAGGCCAAAACAAGTCTGATACAGCATGTGTCCTTAGACTAAAATCTAATTAAAAATGTTTGAAACAGGGGCGATTTTGGGGAAATTTCTCATAATTCACTAACTTACCCAATCTTCAAGAGAGTTGCTGAGTCTTTGGGAGGTATTTTTGTGCAAGGATCAACAAGTTTAACGACTAAATTCATTCGGAGAGGGTAATTTTCAGACTTGTCCTCAGAAAGTCTAAGTTTGTCATTATGGAGAAAGATGGATTTTGACCGTGGCTGGTTGGCATTTTAATTCATAATTCACATATAAATCCATAGATCATGATGTGTGATGGACTTAATTAGTTGTTAGGACTGATTTTAGATTGTTTTCAGACTTGCCATGAATTATCCTTAGAAAATCCGAATTCAATATGGGTAGATGATTTTATTTTTTTAATGGTTAAGTATTGATCATTGTGTTTTCCCAAGTTTCTAATTCGAGTGCAGACTCTAGTTATAGTCTTCTATGGATGGAATTATTAGATCATTGCATTGAATTTATGGATTAATTCACGGACTTAAAAGTCTGAAAATTATTATTTTGTTTAAGTTCCTTAGGACCATACTGACTTCGAGCTTTGTACTAGAAATTATGTTCGGTCAAAGGCAGGGATAATTGCAAGGAAGTGAACAAAAGGTGTAAGACGAGTTCAAGCTTAAGGCCAAGGATAGCAATGAAAGAAGACTAACCTAAAGCACTCAATCAAGATCAAAGGAAGACAACACTTCAAGATAGTGCACTTCAAAGTCGGGATAAAGGAAAGAAAATTCAAGGATCAAGCTGAAGGAATTATCTGAAGATCAAACCTTCATCAAGCAAGGACGTGGGACAAGTCCGGATTTAAAGGAGTCCGTGGACAAGTTGAAGGATTCAATACAAGGACATTCGTATGTCCCTATGCAAGGCAACTTTCCACTTGATTAGATGCTTGAAGAATAAGGACTATCTCACAAGGAGATCAACTTGTCCCTATTCACATCAATTTTACACAAGGATAAAAAAAGTACACCAAGGAATGTTCGAGGATGACTCTAACACCAAAGTTAGTATTGAAATGTGGACAAGGACCTAACAACAAGTCTAAGGTGGAGAGCAAGAAAGAATTCGAGGACATGATTCCCATCAAGGGAGTGATCCTAATGATGATTGAGTCATACAAGGAAATGGATTGAGGTAGATTTAATATGCCAAGGAAGATGTTAATGTGTTCAAGGTATTTCCCTAAGGATCAAGTTCGAAGATGAAGAAGACAAAGAAGAATTCCAAACAATGAAGGTGGAAATATGAAGGGTTCAAGTATTCCAAAGTCAAGACATCCAAGGGAAAGAATTCCAAGAACAATGAAGAATTCCTAAGGATAAGAAAGTGGAATTAAGATAAACATTGCAAAAGAAAAGAGGCATGCTATTCATAATGATGAATTAGCGACTTCCTTGCTTCCTATTGGCCCTCAAGCCTTTGAATTTTCTCATTGGCTTATTTTATGGTGCTTCATTTCTATTGGCTATTTTTGGTTGCCCTAATTAAGGTTTGTAATGGATTAATCTGGGCTATTGATTTCAAGTCAATCTTGATCATTCATTGTAATTGGGGCACCTATATAAACCCCACCCCTCTCATTTGTAAAGTAGGACTTGTTGGAGAATTGTTGCTAAGATAATGCCAAATTTGCTCTACTTTTCATTGTTGTGTTTTGCTTGGTGAATTGTTGTAATCAAGTTTGAATTATTGCTTGGTGATCCACATTTCCTTACTTAGCATAGGATTTCATTTCATGTTGAGTAGTAGTAGTTTAGTTGGATGAAAGAAATTGTAGATGTTTACTTGATTGACTCGAATATAAACTAGGCCACTAGCCTCTTGCTGATGGTACGAGTGCCTTGTGTGGTGAGCTAGTGATGGTACTTAACTTCAATTGGTATTAAATCTTTAGTTTGCATACATTGATGGGATTGAAGAGGAAATATTGATATGAAAACCATTTTAGTATATCCTTAGGTGGGTGGAGTCACTGATAAAGATGCACCTAGTAGAGTCCAAGTCATTCATACTTCCTTCCATTCATAGTTATGAGTATAAGTAGTTGAAGTTAGCAAGTTCAATTTAAGTTGAAGTGGAAAATCAAAATATAATTTCATTGCACACTGTGAAACAAAATCTTTAGAAGTGCATTGTTGACAAGTCTTGAATGAACTAACATAAGTCCCCCTAAGTGATTACCAACAAATCACATTATTTCATTGAGAGAGTATCCACAGTTGAAAGGAACCTTGAAGTCATCTCATGATCTTACTTTGCAAGCTTAGCATAAGAAGTTCCCTTATTCAAGAGAGGATTGTGTATCTAAGTGTTTCAGTTTGAAGCATTGGGTGTTTGATTCTGCATGTAGTGGAATAAAACTCAAATCAAAAGATCTACATGAACTTTTGGTATGCATTGGAGTGTATGGAGTCATGACTATTGGATGGACATGGAGTATGAGATGGGTTTTTTGGGTTTGCATTGGTATTGATGACACCTATGATATCATTTAGATTGCTGATCTAAGCTATGACAATGAGGCATGGTGGCCATTAATGTTAGTTTCTTGGTATGTGGGATTTCATTTTCACATTGTTTTGATGTTCTACATACATGGATGGTTATTTTATGGTGATTGGATTATAGGGGAGATCTTGTTTTCTACTTACCCCTTTGACACTTGGAGACTAAGTGTCACTGATATGTTGTCAGTTTGTGACTACAGAGACATTCCCAAGTTTGGTAACTTCAGAGTTGACATTGCTAACATCTTCTATACCATCTTCTTGTTAGGGTTTGATCTACCACACATTAGAGACATCATGAGGAAAGATATTGAGGTTCATATGCTATGGTTGAGGATGTTATTATTTCTGTTACCCAAGATTGTATTAGATGTAGAGATTGTTGTTATGAACCTCATTGAGATGCATAGGCCGTTACTTTAGGGTGAATGGTTGACAAAATCTTTCATCTCTTGCAACAGGCTCTACATTTTGATTTGGGATCCTAGCATTGGTATGTTTGGTGCATTACTTTAGTATGATTTTGATGGGTTGCTTCATACCACGGGGAATGGTGATATTTACATCAAAGTGGCATAGTGGATTGGTGGAGCACCGTTCATGAGGTTGATATGGTATCCTAGTATATGGTTTTGGCATGCATGTGCATATTTCTTGTGGGCAAGTAGTTTCCAAGAAGGGAGGATTGTAATGTCCCCTCCCTAGGTGACAGGCAATTGAGTAGGGATTGGCCTATCATTGAGTTCCCGTAGGCTAGTGGAGTGGAAAAGGGTCCCATACTTAGGCTTGTGGAGCTATGTAGGGGCATTTTGAGTTGTTTGGACAATTTGAGGCAGTTTTCTAAAATTTAGAAGGGTGTACTATTTTTTAGGGATTGACTACGAGTTGACTGAGACATAGCAGGGGAGCCCCAAGACCATTTTGGGAGTTTTGATTATAGCTCCTATTTTCTAGGGAGGTTCCTATTTTTTAGGGTTGGACTACTAGTTGACCTTTTGACCATCCGAAGGCCCGTGGAGTGTAGTAGGGAGCCTTATGATCATTTATTGTTGATTAGAGACCATCGTTTTTTAAGGAGGGTCCCTACTTTTAAGGAAGAGACTACCAATTGCACGACCACATCTAATCATCGTCCTTGGATTGGTGACAACATTTCGTTTTCAATTCAAGAGTTCAGGTGGTGAATCCAAGAATAAATTTGGATTATTAAAGTAATAACTTTAATAATTCCATTTAATTGAATAAAGTGCTCTCTTAATAAAGTATTTTAATATTATAATAAAGGAGACCGCCATAGGCCACGTTGGTTAGGAGACTAAATACAACTTAAAATAATAAAAGGGGAGCACAAGGAAAAGGTTCGTTCAGGCTAGAAGAGGAATCAATTTGATTGAAAAATTAAGTGTTCATTAGAGAATAAAAATGATGGGAAAGCAACCCTAAAATCGAATTAGGGTTAGTTCATCATTCTATCATTATTTTTTATAGCAACAAGTTGGTTTCCAGTAGCAGATCAGATTTTCTAAGGACGAAAACCCTTGGAGGATAGTGAATCGGACGAAAACCTATTTCACATTGGGGGAAATCTATCCAGGGTTTCCATTTGGGCATCATTGGATCGCTTTGTAGGTAGATTTCTACAGGTTTATGTCGGTATAGCACCTAGAATTTGAAGGGAGATTATTGAATTGCTATTCCAGTTCATTAACATTGTTATTAGTATTTGGCCACTATGTTTGGAGGCAATTTTCACTCATTTCCAAAGGGGTTTCATATCATAAATCACCCTCAATCTATTTTGCTGGGATAGCTTCATCACATGCATCATTATTGAAGATAAAAGGGATTTTTGGTTGCTTCATATCTATCTCAAAATAGCTTGAACCTCATAAAGATCCTGTTAGTGGTTATAGAAAGCTCCAGCATGGATTGCATCAGCCTACAATGGTTGAGATATGGCGGCTAGGGTTTATATTGAAGGACAAATCATAAATTCAGTGTTGTTGGTTTGATTTGAGGGGTTTCATGGTGTTGTTGAGAGTGATTGAGCATTGTTTACACTCAGATCTGCATCTTCAGAGTTGGTGTCACTTTCATTGTGATTTCTTTTGGTTCCATCAATAAAATTGCCAGTAAGTTGTGTGGGATTTCCAGGTTATATGCATTTTTTGTCATGTATTATTTTCCTAGACTTGGAATAAAATTGCCATTGACTACTCTAAATAGATCAGAACTCAGATTTTTGTATTAAACATTCACATTCTTTTTGTTTGGGGTTCAATAGTATTATTTCTTTGCATATGTCCATTATTAAACCTCCTACTAGCATTTGGCATTGAAACCCAAAACTAAAATCTTGCAAGAAAACGTTAAACTTCAATCAGAAAACAAAACAAATCAGAAAAAATTGGATCAGACCTTGAAGGGGATCTTTCAATGTCTAACGAAGATACATGGGACTTGAAGAAAAGGAAAACCCAACCAAGAGAAGGTGTGACAAAGAAGATGACAAATTTGACGTATGACCAACCAAGTTTAATCTCTCTTTCAAGAAATTATTTAAAATCTTGCCATTTGTCATTAATCTGTCATATGTTTTTACTATTGTAGACTATTAAGTTTGATACTAATTTGTCATGTACTCTAGCCATCAAAAATTTTCTTCCTTGACACCAAGCTATCATATGAATAGAGGTAGTGATTGTCATCTCTTTAATAGTACATTAAAACTAACAAATCACAACATAGTCCTAAGGAGTTTATAAGATATGCTCAGTATGTAGACATTTCCTTAACAAATAAGAACTAGTATATCATAACATAAGAAGTGCCAAATGACACCCATCTCAAGTGTAATATTTATAAACCATACAATGTATAAAGAATATCTTAAATGTCGAGCTATATGAACCTTTACATGGAAAGACATAATGACAATTTTTTTCTCCTATTTCAAGGCCAAAATCTAATACCATACATGTGGAAGAGAATTTTTTTGAAAACCTTATGATTTAGCTAGTTACAAAATATTAGGATAATAAAAATAAACCAGAAAATATATAAATTCATTTTTGAAAAGAATATTGCAATTAAGGCCTCATATGTGTGTCATGCTTCTAATCCTCTCTTAATAGATGTTAAGTTCTTGGCTAGATGCAAAGAGATAACCATGATTTTGTGTAAACATTGTGTCAACCCAATCAGTCCTTTACATTTACAAGAAATGCAAAAAGAGACTGTATTTTCCTTCACTCCATAATAAATCACTCTTCACTATATCCTTCACCCTCTTACCCTACTCTGTCTTGGCCTCGGCCCATCGATTCCACTTTGTAGTCATAACCATAAGTTGCAATGTCTCTTGTAAATCTAACATCCTCTCCAAGAGAATGAAATAGGATGCATATCTTGTCTCAACTGGTTCCAATAAATCCTTCTTTGTGGAGGTCCTTTAGAGTGCATGTGAAGTGTGGTGGTTGTAGATAAACATCTACACATCTCTCACATCGCTTACCACTCTTCTAATCCAGTCAATCTTCCATATTTCCTTGAGTGGATTGTTAATGGCATGCACACAACATGGAGTCCACCAAATATGTTTGTAGGCTGCCTCGCTAAGCTTCCCTACAGCTCTACACACATGTGCTACATCTGTCACTACTTGGACTACATTTTGTGGTCCAAACTCCACAATAGCCTCTGTAAGGACCTCAATCTGAATATCAACATCTTTGCGATGCCTTGTACAACCAACTTCCTTGAGAAAGTATGGGCCCTCTACACATGCAACCATGATGCTGAGCAGTGGACAATGCCTAATGTCCATCCACCATCCATAACTATGTTGCATGCAGACTCCACCCAACATTCCTTCATCTTCTCCATCAAAACATTGATCTTGGAATCATTCTTATCCAAAATCGTGGTCCTCAATTTGTGCTCAGCTAGTGGCACATACACTAGTTCTCCACTCGCCACCGTCAATATCATCTCCTTATAATAAGAATGTTGAATAGGTTGAATAATTGAGAGGGGGGTGAGTCAGATATTCACTAACACTTTCTTAAACTTTTATTGTTTTGGTAAATGCTTAAACCAATCAAAAACTTCAAATAGATATAAACATGAAAGCTCACAACCATCAACACAATGAACACCGGAATTTACATGGAAACCCAAACTGGGAAAAACCACAGAGAAGCTAATTCTCATGAAATTAACATCAGTTAAGGTGATTTTTACTAGGGCTCACTATCGGTTTTCTCACTACAGGTTGGCTCACTGTCGGTCGGGCTAACTACCCTGAAATATGAAAGAGGCTAACTGCCAATACAATTAGGCTCACTACCAGAATATAAGAAATGAGATTGAATCCACCACTGAAATCACTGTCACCGACACTCTGCAATACAAAATGATATAATAGTCTTCTACCGATTACATCCACACAAAGATCTTCCTTGTTGGATACGCATTCACTTCGCATACACTCGCATACAAGCATCACACAAACAACTCAGATTATCACTCCTCTTATACAGCTTGTTGCCATTAACCAAGTTGGTCTAGACCAATTTGAAATAGGTCACACCAAAGCATTCCCATGGTGGTAAGGAATGAAACATGGACCACCTCACTCAATACAACATGCCTCATGCATAACAACACGCTACACCTTCTCCGAGACATTGGGTACCAACGGATATGAACAGTACATCACATAATAATTGTTGGGACTGATACACAATGAACACGTCCAAGATGGGACAAAATCCAAATCAATGTTCCATCATATGTTTTTCATTGAAAAGGGACCATCATCGACGTGGATAAGGATAATCATTTAAAGCACATCCTTTGATGAACACTTCTACTGATACACCAAAGATATTGGTACACACATCAACTGATACATCAAAACAACCAAATCATAAATGAACCACAACTATGCATTGAATATGTTGACATCAATGACAACTATTAATGATTGTGATGTCCCCTTTCAGCTAGAGACATCATTCTAGATAGCTATTGATTAGCCTATCAGTGGACCCTCGTAGGCTAGTAGAGACGGATAGAGGGTCAATTCGTGCATTGAGGAGATATGCTTATCTGATGGTTCAACTTTTGCAAAGCTCAGTGCCTTCGATTTGGTATGGAGAGATGATTCTGACTCAATTATTTGAGTTTTCCTATTTTTAGCAATTTTTGAGTTACAGAGATGGACCCTGGCTATTTTTAGAAATATGATTTGATCACATGGGAAATTGTTATGCCAACTCCAGTTTCAGACGGTTAAGCCAGATTCACAATTTTGAAAGAGTTATTCAGTTTTTGCTGGTTATATATTAATTAAATGGAAAAAGATTTAATATTAAGTTGTAAATTGACTTTATATTAAATCACTTAAGTGATGGGTCTAAGTATCATGAAAGAGGGCCAAATTAATGTATTAATTTATTGGCACATTTTCCTAAGTCTAAATCATTAAATTTATTTAATGATTATTTTTTACTTGCTTGGGAAGAAGGAAGCCATCCATTGTTATTTGCAAAAATTGATCATTGTTGGTTTTGAGCTCTGAGAAGGGTTTTCAGTTTTACAATTGGAGAATGTAGTTCTTCTGTGTCTCCATTTGAGCTGGTGAAATATTTAGTGAATTTGGAATATAAGAGAGTTTCATCCAGAGACTCTATTTGCGCTTCAAAAGTATTGGGTTTCAGCAGTCGGGAAGGAAGAAGACAATACTATTATTGCCGAATAAGGAGGAACAAGCTACAATTGCTTATCATTCAGGTTTTAGCCACAAAATGAGAAAATTGCAGCCTACAGGCAAATTGGCGCAAATCCCCAATGCCTACGATTTTGCTTATTTATATGTGATGCATATCTGAGGTTCGAGGGCTTGAAGGAGCAGTCTGGAACATTTAGACATTATAGGGTCAAAAGAAATAATTTACCACAGCAGCTGGGGTACTCTTCCAAGTTTTTTTATATGCATTTCATAGTTGATTTTTCGCTCATTTTTCCAATAAAGAATTGTCTGGATTTTTACTTGTATTTCATTTGGAAGAATAAATAGAAGTTGCAGTGGTTGATTAAATTGTTTCAAAATTTCAGATTATTGCATAATTGCTTTTTATTCTAAAACCCTTGAAAATAAAAAATATTTATAAACTTTCAAACTACAAAATTGAGACAAACATCTACAATAGTTAGGGATCAATTGGGGTTCTTACAATGACAACAACATGAATAGCATCAAATTTACATTCTAACAAAGAAGATCAAGCTACATGATATGGGATGCCATTGGCAAAGAAGAACTTGCCAATGACATCATCTATCTCATCCTTGAGCTACACATTGAGCAATTCAGCTATGGGTTACTTTACATCTTGTGGATGAAGGTCCTAACATCGATCTCACTCTCTGATGCAATGTATGACTAGAAACATGTGGCTAGCTTTGGCAGTGTTGAACAACTTGACCCTTCATCCTACGAGACAAAGTAGTACGCATCGGAACTGTACTTTTATCAAGAACACCCCAAAGCTTGTTGATCTCAATTCTATAATGGACATTTGGAACTTGTTCCAAAAATTTACTTAGATCCACACCTTTTCCTCACCTTTTCCTCAAATAAAGAGGAAGAGTGCATTAACTCTAGTAATGTTGCATCTTCATTTCCTTGTGCCATCACCTATAGTTTGGAGGGGTAATCTGTAATAAATGGTGCACTTTCCATGGAACTAGATTGAAAAATCTCTTCAAGAAGGTGCAAGATCCTCCTCTTCTTCTTCTTGCTCCTTGTCGCTCCTCTTTCACTTGCACTCACTCCTATCACCCCTTTAATCATTCTTTTGTCTCTACTGTTGAAATAAATCAGAAATCAATTTGCAAGTGAAAATAAGGATTTGAGGGGGTTTTGTAGGCTTGGAGAGGCATGGATGGGGGCCACCTCAATTTAGGGTTTGAGCCTAACCCTAAAAATTAAAAATATGATTTTTTTAAGTTCACTTTTTCTCTAGACACAGATGGGAGACTTGCAAACACCTTGAGACACTCAAGGGATGCTTCGGCATCTCTGAGACACCCCCGAGACATCGAGACATCTCCCCCATCTTTAGACATCCCAACAACAAAGGTGCGATGGCACACCCCTATCCCCACGGCCCAAGGACATCCTTGTCTCTAAAACATGGGGTTCAAGGGCGGAAACGTTTCCCCATGTTTCATTGGAGATAAAAAACCTACATTCAAAAAATAACAATTGCTCTTGCGATCTAATAAGCATTGTGGTAGGAAATGTGGTGATGTTTTTTAATATATAATACCTTATATATTTTGATCTAGTTAATAAGAGAAATGCTAATCTATATAGATTCTCTAATGATTGATTTACTTTATTTATTCTCCCACAAAAGATCATGTAGGGGTTAGTGGGAAAACACAATTGGGATTGGAGAGACAAGTTAACCATCTAAGTAGGCCACCCCAATGGTGGATAGAAAAGAGTTCCTGCCACTTATGGGCCAAGGGGTGTTATATAATGCCCTTGGGATTAGTTCTAGTGATTGTTCAGGGCACCCTTTCATGCATTCCTCTCCAATATTTGCGATGGTTGGTTGTTGGAAGTGAAACTGAGGAATGGTAGCAATCATGTATGGGTTAGTAAGAAAACACAATTGGGAGAGCAAAGATGAGTTTTCCTTCAAAGTAGGCCACCCCAATGTTGGATGGACAAAATTTCTTCCACTTGTGGGTCAAGGGGTGTTATATCATGTGCTAGGCTAAGTTGTGGTGAATGTTCTAGGCTCCCTATCATGTGTATCACTCCAATCCCTACAATGGTTGGCTGTTGGAAGTAAAACTAAGGAATGGTATCAATCATGTATGGGTTAGTAAGAAAACACAATTGGGAGAGTAGAGAGGAGTTCCCTTTCTAAGTAGGTCACCCTGATGTTAAATGGATAAGAGTTCCTACCACTTGTAGGCCAAGGAGTGTTGTATCATGCCCTTGGGCTTAATGCGGCAAATGTTTCGAGCACCCTATTGTGCATTCCTTTTCATACCCTACTATGGTCACTTATTAGAAATCAAGTTATAGATTTAAGTATGTGATGCTACTTAACTTGATTGCTTATTTTCTTTAAAAGTTCACAAGATATTATATGATTTAATCATAGAATACTATTTGTAAATGAATTATGTTGTAGTATTGCTATTTTGGGCAAAATTCAAGTATACCCCAATTCAGGGACATTATAGTGTGGGTGACAACTCATATACCAACAAGGTGGCATAATCACTATAAAGGGTGAATCGTGTTTTACAGATTGCATCATATTATATCATATTTTGCAAGATATTGATCTTGATAATGGTAAGGAATTTTCACCCTTACAAGGACGATGACAATCCTAATAGTATATAAGCTCCAATGGTCACAATGTACCTTTGGCACATATTTTCAATAATATATAAGCTCCAATGGTCATAATGTACCTTTGGCACATATTCTATTGCTAACAATTTTTTAAACCTTGCATCTTATCATAGGTTCCAACCCCCAAAGTTTATGCAAAGGGTCATCCTATATTCTATATGCCCCTAAACTTGTGTTCTCATGTATAAAATCAAGAAAGCTATCAAAAAATATTCACTGATTTGTACTACGTCTGAAGTCCCAACTGAAATGTGAGTATGCCTCTATACGATGGGAATTCACTTTCTTTTAAATAGACAATCTGCCTAAGTGAAAGCGAAGTTCGATTAATATCCAAATATCTACCTTACTATTACATCCCACCATGAAGTTCTTATTGTAGTTATGTCATACTCTCATGTCTTTGTTATGCTAGTGTAAGGCTTCTAGCAATTCCTGTATTAAAAGGTATTCATCAATGTTCTATGGAACTTATTACCATCTTAATATATGAAGCTAAAAGAAAGTGAATTGTTGAAAAATTGATAACATTTCAAATGATTAAATAGAATGGCTAACAAGTTTCAACTCTGATAGAATGGCTATTGTTTTACTCCAAAAATGAGAAGTATGTAAGTGTAGGCTACGGTTTTAACCTGTTATCTGTCTTGAAAGGCTGAAACATTCAAACATTAGACTAATCTAGCATTTATCAGTTCAAAACATAGACAAATATAAACCAAGCCACCTCAAGATTGTTGCCAAAAACAAGTGCTATAGAGCATTGTTTGATTTGCTTCACTGAGAGGGATGTGGGTGTGCTCTCAAACGCATGGAGAGGGATTTGTGGTGATGCATACGTGAAGATTAAGCTTGAAATATGAACTAATATTAATCCATTAAGCTATTCTAAGATGAGTTAGAAAACATGAAGAACATGAATAAATCTAACAATTAAGATTTATGCTAAGATGATCTAGCTGAAAATGCTCATGATAACAATGCATAAATGATGAAAACTAATCTAATACTTTGCTCTTGGAAGGAGGAGTATTTATAGGATTTGGGAAGGGCTTGGGTTAGGAGGAAGGGTAGAGTTTGGGGTTTGGTTAAGGGTTGAGTCAAGGGGATAAGGATTGACTTTCAAAGGGTTGAATGGACCAAGATTAGGATAAGGGTTGAGGAATTTCTAGAAGAGTCTAGGGGTTTTTAGGATTTAGGCTTTTAAATAAATGTTTAATTTATTTAAGGAATGTGGTTGAGGACTTTATTTACTAAATGAATTTAGTAAATAGGAGGGATTATGTTTAAATTAGATTTAAACATTTTTGGAAGGGTTTATCATTCAAATGTAATTTAAATGTTTTGGGAAGGGATCTTTTAATTAAAGATGTTTAATTAAAGTAAAGGGATTTAATGGCATAAAAATATATTAATTAATTAGTAAATGATGATGTCATCAGGAGTTTTTAGAAAAATAAAAATACTTTTATTTTCTAATGGATTTTTAGGTGTCTACAGTAAGTAAATTAAATAAATGTTTTTTTTACCTATTGATAGCATACTTCTCATTTCATATAGTTTCATGCATTTTGACCCATATATGCATTGAGACTCCATTACTTGGTGATAACTAGGGTCTGGTTATTAACTATCTTCCACATTGTAGATGAAGCTAATATAATTATTCATTTAGTCCCATCCCATATTTCAAAATGGCCTCCATGTATCAATACCCCACATTTTCAGGTGTCTGTGATTTGTAAATAGTTACCAGGTTTGAAAAATTCAAATCGGTGTGGAGGTTAAAATGTTTCAGAAATCTAGTGTTCAAAATGAAAAAATGGGTAAAAATTTCTACAATAATAAAAAATCTAGACCAAATCAAACTAATCCGATCAACCCATAAAATCATGTTCCAACCAGATCTAGTAACTATGGGTGCATATGCATATTACACAATTATTATAGATACAGTAAAATGTGTTGCTTCCTCATTCCTTGATTGTAGCAATTCTAAGACTACTTACTACATAATAGCATGCCCTTTGTCCCAGACTTGACAAACTCACTTGTGCAATAAATTTATTAGAACAAATCCCACACATATTAAGCATATTTTAAGAGCCCTTCATATAGTTCATAAGCAAAAATAGAATGAAATGATTGCACAACAATACAAGGGCAAGTGATAAAAACCTGATTTCGTTGCCCCTGCTTCTAGGCTAACACAAGTAAATGCTGAGAACAAAGAAATAATCTGATGCACAGCCTTCCTTTTTCCATTTGTTGAAATTTGATAAAATGTGATGCTACAAATCAAAAAGCAATTTATATGATCAATGTAAAATTCCATTATTTGTCAACCCACTTGGCAAATAATAACAGAGATGTGATTTCAATTCCTTATGATAAATTGTTCACAATTTAACAGTAAATGTATTAACTTCTTGCATATCTGTGAACAGCCTATTAATTGCTTTTTCCATGCTCAAGAATTTTGAAATTACCTGTAAAAAATATCAAAGGCATTCTCAATTTGGCTTATTTTTAAATGGCTTGAGAGTTTAATTTTCTTTATTTCTTTAACAGGCATTTTCCAATTTGAGTTGCTAATAAATTGAAGATCATGTTCATACTTGAAATTGTAACAGACATTTTTTCAGTATTTCAAGAGAAAGAAAAGAAAAAGCAGATTGGGGTTTTGGGTGGCTGACGTTTATAAAATGTGAAGAGTTTTGGCAGCAAGGAAAGTGAAGAGTGCGCTCATAACTTCCATTTTCTTCCTGTTTCCTAAGAATGTGAAATTATAATGAATATTTAGATCATAAACAAATGTGCACGGAAAGTAATAAAATAAAACAAGGTATTTAGTTTAGATTTGATATTGATTTGCTGGTAATAGATGGTATGAGATGATTAGTTTTTGTATTAGAATGTTCTAACATGTCGAATGAGTTTGACTTGAAAACTACACAGTTGAATCTTGATAGAAAACCACAATTTGACTTGCTGTGGAAAATATCTCTTACTTATGTTAGATGATATTTTTGAATTAGTAAATATATTGTCTAGATTATTTATATGTTGTGTCTACAAATTTGAATTGTGTGCATAGATTCAATTTGTTTGTAAATTTTAAATTCTTGTTCTTCTTGATATATGAAATTGTAATAAATGACTAGTGGTGTTGATCAACACTTTTGGAACTTACCAAGCAAGGGTACTCTTCTTCGTCAAGCCTTTGAAATTGATTTAATGGTTATGAAGATATCAAAAACACGTCAAACAACTAAGCAATATAGTAAGTATTGATTTGATTATATTGAGTGTTGTTTCTTGATGTGCTCTAAATGCTTTGAAATGATTCATAAATGATTATAGTGAATTAGGATTCATCATTTTAAACAAAACCTTAGCATGCAATTTGAATATTTTGTGCCCAAGTCAATGGGTGATAACTAGTAAGAAAGACATCAAAGTTGACCAATGTTTAAAATTCTCATGGGACAATAAGTGTTAAAAAAACATGTATGATCTACATTCCTAGAGCTGAAAAAGGCATTTTATTGTAAAGATTTCATCCTTTGTTGCATAAAAAACGACTGTACTTTGGTCATTGCTGCTTTGTTCCTGACCTGTGAAAACCAGGACCTGTGACTTTTGAGCATTTTCAGAAATAGTCTCTTATGATTTTGAAATTGCTGCATCCTTTATTGTGCATTCTGGAATCTAATTTGAAAGTCACCATGTTGTGCATGTCCCAAGTTTGTTAAATTGCTTGGAAAAAACATAAAATATTGTATACCCTGGACCCTCTATAATGCAAGGTGTAGCTACTATCCTCTCTGAGAACAGCATTGCAAATATTTGAATGTGTTTTAGATTACAATATCTCAGACAAGATACATGACCATAAAGGTGTCACAAACTAATAAAATAAACTATTAGTCTATTTTGGAGACATCAAAAGTTCAAAATATCAAGGGAAAAAAGAAGCTCATGTTAAATTCCTAATACCTCCAAGAAATGAAGGAGATGAAATTGCAATAATAGATACAAGCGTTGTGAAAAGGAAAATGTCCGAACTACTTTCCGAGAGCTAAATTTTATATGTTACTATTGATATGTTACCCTTCATAACAAGGGGAGAAAACCGTAAGTTGGACATTTCTGCATTCTTCCTATTTGTATGGAACAGTGTTTCTTACTTTTGGGTATTTTCTGAAGTGGTCTGCTATGATTTTGAAATTGCCACATTCTTTCTTGCAATTCACAAAATGATTGAAAAACATAACATATAGTGTAGCCCTAGAATGAAAGGGTGTAGCTATTGTTCTCTCAAGCAACTGTATCACAAATATGTGAATACATGTTTTAGATCATCATCTCTGACTAGACATATGAACCTCCATATTTTTCCAACTTAAATTGTGAGCTGGAAAAGGAAAAAGTATTTCTTCTCATGCCACATTTTTGCATGAACTAGTAGTTTCTGGTCTTTTGATCAGATAATTTGAATTTGTACAATGTTCTCCAAAAATATATGGGTTTAAGCCTTTTAATAGTTTAGATATGGCCCATACAAATTCCTTTTTTTGAATGACCCATCTTTATGGTGAAATTGTTCATTCATGGAATGGTCATTTCATTAGCATCAAATAAGGCCATTTGGGATGTTGTATTAAAAAATGAGAAGGTTTTTGTTTACAGAAGTCACCTCAGAAATGTTGAGGCCATCTTTTAAAACTTTACCCACTACTGATTTGATTTGACTGAGTTTGTGGTTTGGGCCTCATTTCGATCAATACTTTTAATCTACAGATGTTGACATAATTAACTATCTTGCAAGAGAGTGAGTGCTTTTGCTGAACTAAAGGATCAGAAGATGATTCTGCTGAATCTAAAGGATCGTATGATGCTTCTGGTGATGGAAAGACAAATTTATTTGTTCAAACTGCTGAAATTGTCAAGCTGAAGGTCACTGACATATGGAGAAAATCACAGAACTTATCCACCACATTCTTGGGTTTTCAGTTAACGAGGGTTTTGCAGAAAATGATGGAGATATCCTGGATAATACTGTCAAGTCCTCTTTGATGCTCTCTATTGCTGTTCTCTTGGTTGTCTTGGTCAAATGTGGCCATTGGTGTTAAAGTTACAACCGTATTTTTCTGACATGACATCATGTGAATATAGCTGGGCCATTGTTTTCATTGTTTATCAACATGTCAACACATTCCTATAAAAACTAGAACATAATGCTTTCTCAGCCAATTTCTAATATAGATGCTCTATTCGACCTAAAAATTGGATGATAGCTCATTTTTATTGGGCATGAACATGTCTTCAAAAAGTCAGTTTTATTGCTGTTGTTAATTATTGAGTTTTCAGGCTGTGTATGAAGTTGATTTCTTAATAAACTCCTTACTTGTACTATACTGTATTTTATGTTGTGAAACTGGCTTATGTTAATGTAGTCTGTCACATCCTCATATCACTGTGCATGTTACTATGTAGCTATTTTTTATTGGGTAGTTCAATACTCGAGGAACTCAAGTGATCATTGAAAATTCTGCTTAGTTTGGTGTTAGAGAGAGCATGCAGTTTGGAACTGTTAGGAATAGTCCCAAGAGATAACTGAGAGGGGGGGGTGAATCAGTTATCTACAAGATTCAATTCTTTGTCCAATTAAGTATATAAGAATATTAACCATAAACACAATATGAGAACACTTAACACAACACAACAATTTTGGTTACGAGGAAACCCAAATAGGTAAAAACCCCGGTGGGAATTGACACCCACTAATAATCTGCACTAGTGTATTATGATCCCTATTAGAAGATCTTGCAACCCTGTTAGGAGTTGTTCTTTACAATGCTTTAGTACAGTGACCTAGTCAAGGGTCAGACCCTGTTAAGAGTCTTTTACAATTAACCCTGTTAGGGGTGAGGACGCACTGTCCGAGAGCACACTGCTCAAAGGGGTGAAGGCTACAACCTTCTGTTTAACAGATACACACTATATCTGGATCTTGGTGAACTGCGTGTAGACCTGCTGTCTGGATCAGTTCCAATGAATAGCATATACTCTTTACTTGGTCACATAGACATTCTGTTGATGGCTCAACACTTGGCACTCTCTGCTCTGCTCTTGTCTTTCAACTCATCACCATGCATAGCAATCACAAATGATTGCCTATAAATATCTTTCCTTTAAATGATATAATCAAGTCGGCCTGTTAGAACCATCTTGAAATCATATTAGAGAAATAATACAATTCTCCAATAACACCTCAGTCGGCTCTACTAATCACGCAACATAATTAGGACTTCATAATTCCAAGTGAGTAGACGCCATGCTATACACAGTCGGCTCCACCAAATTAACTCCAACTTTCTTCTCATGCTGAATTACATCATACGCTCTTAACCAAACATTCTTAACTCTCTTCTTAACATGAATCCAAGCGCGCATACCTAGATGATAGGCGCAACTACCGAAATCATATAAACTCTGTCGGCTCTTCCAGATAAACTCAGGAAACTATAACTGTCAACTGGAGGCTTCACAACTCAACTTCTAATGCATATCTGACTCTGCGTTCATGAACATAACATCATACATATGTCTACAACATAAGTATAAAGGCACAAGGCTCTACGGCAACCGTACGGCCAATCACATACAGAACTATTCTTGGGACCTATCAGGAACACTCACTGATATACACAACTGTATTACTGTCTTCACTCAGAATCAACCTCTACGTCTATGATATCATGTTGATAACATATCCATGCAACATATTATGAAGGCTCTCTCCATCAGGCTTCAACGCATGCTGCTTACCATATGTTGTCATCAATGACAAACATACAGTCAACAATCTGGCTTGCTGGCAAATCTCCAACAATCTCCCCCTTTGGCATTGATGGCAACATATGGAATGAAAAACACCACCAACCCAAACGTCCAATTCTTTTATAACATTCTCCATTTCCTCAACAAAAACTCCCCCAAGGAAGTATCCTCCAACTGCTTCAATATTCTTCAATATTCTCCATTTCCTCAACTGTACTGCTTTCCATGACTGTATTTTTACTTCCCCTTTCTACTTGTTTTTATTACTACATATTCCTTCTTTTTATGTTTTTCATAACTATATATTACTCCCCCTTTGACATCAATGGCAAAGGGCGCCAACACATTTAAGCACTGGTACTACTCTTGAGGTAGGGTAGTCAACCCTTCATTAGTCACTGAGGACTAATGCACTTCTGCAAACTCTAATCAGATTTAGGGAAGGGAATTACTCCCAACTTCTCCCTGAGATACTCAAAAGTATCCTTAGGTAGAGGCTTTGTGAATATGTCTGCTAGCTGATCTTTTGTACTCACATAATCCACCATTACTTCTTTCTTTGTTACTTTCTCTCTTAGGAAGTGATACTTCATCTCAATATGTTTTGTCTTTGCATGCATCACAGGGTTCTTTGACATATTAATAGTGCTAGTGTTATCACAATGAATAACAATAGGATAATCAATTTGAATACCAAAATCTTTTATCATTTGCTTGATCCACACAAATGTAGAGCAATTCAATGCTGCTGCAACATACTCTGCATTTGTTGTTGACTGAGAAATACAATTTTGCTTTTTTACTTGTCCAAGTGACAAGTCTATCACCAAGGAATACAGCTCCTCCGGAGGTACTCTTTCTATCATCCACGCATGCTGCCCAATCTGCATCAATATACACATGAAGCTTTACATTCTCTGAGTTAGGATACCATAAACCATAGTCTAAGGTTCCATTCAAGTATTTGAATATTCTTTTTACTGCCATGAGATGACTTTGCTTAGGTTTTGTTGCAAATCTTCCAACAATACCAACTGTATTGGAATTGTCTGGTCTGGTTTGAGTAAGATATATAAGTTTTCCAATCATAGACTTATATAAGGTTATATCTACTGTTGGTGAATCATCTTCTTTTGAAAGCTTACATCATGTTATCATAGGGGTACTCTAAGTCACAAGGTTCGAATTCGAGTTCGTGTTCGACACCAATAAAATTTGGATGAAGTTCGACAAGGACAAGAAATTCGAAAAAAAATTCGACATTAAATTCGTCTTATATAAATCTTTTTAAAAAAATATATAAATGTTATATCTACAAAATTATCTAAATAGTTAACATCTATAAATCATGATAAATTTAGCAATCTTAAACAATAAACAATAGTAAAAACATAAAAATAAAAATGATATTTTTAACTTAAAAATGAAAATATAATATTTATATTTTTTATCTAAAAAATAAAATGAAAAAGTTAAAACTTTATTTTAAAACATAAATAAAAAATATTTTAGCTTTAGAAAACAAAAATAAAAGATATTAAATTTTATTTGAAAACTATTATATATATATATATATATATATATATATATTGTTTTAAAAAACAAAATTAAAATATAACAAATTATATATAAATAGTAAATTAAAAACTTGTAACCATAATTAAAATAAAAAAATTATATATATATTACTTTTCATTTTAAAAAACAAACTTGATTTAAAAAACTTATTGCCAAAATAATAAAAGGTTTATTTTCGAACCCGGTAGACATCATCGATAATCATAAAACCATTGCTTAAAATTTTATAAAACATAGGAAAAGTTAAATGAATTTATTAAATGAAATTGTGCTGTGCAGCGGTAGCGGTAGCTTCTTCACGGCGACAGCGTTTCCAGAGATTTGGAATGAGCAGCGGCAGTGTCTTCCCGTGGTGGAAACTGTGTTGTCTTGCACCAGAAAATGCATTTTCCTTTCCTTGTGCTCGTCGGCTGCTGCGACTGTTACCTTTCAGACTCTAGCCTGTGGCCAAAAGAAAGTCAGCGTGCTCTATCTGCTAGCAAAAGCTATGAAAAAACCCTTAAAAAGCACTCTGCAAAAAATACATTTAATAAAACTAACGACGCCCTGTTTCATACGAATTTTTGGACGAATTTTAACGAATATGAAATATTTTTTATAAGTTCGCCGAATTTCGAACTTGAAGCCGAAAATTCGGCGAACCTTGTGACTTAGGGGGTACTTACTGGCTTGCAATCATCCATCTTGAATGTCTTCAAAATCTCTTTCACATACTTAGTCTGATTTATGAATATACCTTTGTCTGTCTGCTGCACATTCAATCCCAACAAGTATTTGATAGGTCCAATCATGCTCATTTCAAATTCGCTCTGCATTTCCTTGGCAAATTCTACACTAAGTTTGTCATTACCACCAAAGATAATGTCATCAACAAATATAGCAACTAACAATAATCCATCAGATGTCTCTCTTATGAATAAGTTACATTTTGTTGCACCTTTCTTGAATCCAATCTTAGTCAAGTAACCATCAAGTCTTTCATACCATGCTCTAGGGGCTTGCTTAAGTCCATAAAGGGCTTTCTTCAATCTGCATACCATATCAGGTTTGTCTGATAAGGTGAATCCTTCAGGTTGCTCTATGTATACTTCTTCCTTCAAATCTCCATTCAGGAATGCTAACTTAACATCCATCTGGTAGACCTTAAAGTTTTTGAATGTAGCATAGGCTAGAAACAACTTTATGGCTTTCAATCTGCTTACTGGGGCAAATGTATCAAAGTGATCAATTCCTTCTCTTTGTGCATACCCTTTACATACTAATCTAGCTTTGTTTCTTACTACTGTACCATCTTCATTCATCTTATTTCTGAATATCCACTTGGTTCCAATCACATTCTTATCACTAGGCCTAGGGACCGATTCCCATGTGTCATTCTTAATTATCTGATCTAGCTCTTCTTTCATTGCTTCATGTCAATCTGAATCATTACATGCATCTTCAACACTTAAGGGTTCAATCTATGATAGTAAACATACCTCTTCATTTGGTGTGGAACCTTTTGCTTTTGATCTTGTCATGACTTTACTGTTCTGATCTCTAATGATGTCCTTTTTTTAATGATATCTAGATGTGAATTTAGGAACATTAGGAGTGACTCTCTCATGTGATTTCTGAGATTCTTCTTCACTAATTTCAAGGTCATTGAACAATACATCAATGCTATCAAACATCTCATCAACAACTGTTTCTCTAGGTTTAGGTTCTTCAATCATAGGTGCATAGTCATGATATTTTTCTTGAATCATGAACTTCTCATCAATCTTAACATGAGCACTTTCAATGATCTTCTTCAATCTCAAATTGAAACATCTATAGGCTTTACTTTTAGTAGAGTAACCAAGAAAAATACCTTCATCGCTTCTTGCATCAAACTTGCCAATAGCTTCATCTCTCTTGATGTAGCACTTGCTTCCAAAGATTCTGAAGTATTTTACTGTAGGTACATTTCCAAACCATAGCTCATAAGGTGTCTTGTTTGCGCCTGACCTTAATTGAATTCTATTGATAGTGTAGACTGTTGTATTCACCGCATCTCTCCAGTAGGTGTGTGCGACCTTTCCTTCAATCATGATGGTGCGCGCTGTGTCCAGTATCATCCTATTCCTTCTTTCTGCAATTCCATTTTGCTAAGGAGTTCTAGGAGCACTTAGTTGTCTCTTTATCCCATGTTCTTCGCAGTACTCATAAAATCTGTCAGAGGTGAATTCTTCTCCTCTATCTGATCTCAGACATCTTATCTTTAGTCCAAACTCATTTTCAACCTTAGTTTTGAATATTTTGAACTTGTCAAAGGCTTCTGATTTATCCTTTAAGAACGCAACCCACATCATTCTAGAATAATCATCAACAAACAAAATGAAATACCTTTCACCATAGTAAGATCTTGTTTGAGTTGGTCCACATAAGTCTGTATGAATCAAGTCCAACTTGTTCTCTGTTGAATTGTGCTTGCTTCTGAATCAATTCCTCACATGCTTTCCCATTATACATTCCCTACATATTGCATCAACTAGTTTTGCAATGCTAGGAAGATCTCTTACTGCCTTTACATTACTTATCTTTACTATGTTATCAAAATTAATATGACAGTCTCTTGTGTCATAGCCAACTGTCATCTACTTTAGCAACAAAACAACTTGCTTCTGGATTAAGTTGAAAAACATTACCTTTAGTCTTTGATCCTGATGCAATCATTTCTCCTTCCTTGTTGTTAATGATGCACTTGTTGTCTTTGAACTCCAATCGGTAACCTTTGTCAAACAACTGTCCAACACTTAGTAGGTAATGCTGTAAACCATCAACATATAGAACATCATTAGTGTTGTTATTTCCATCCAAGGTGATGGCTCCTCTACCAATGATAGGTTTAGGAGTGTTATCTCCAAATCTAACCATGCCTCCTTTGTATTTATCCAGATGAACAAATCTATCTTTGTCTCCTGTCATTTGATGTGAGCAACCACTGTCAATGATCCAATCTGTCCTGATATCTGCTTGTGAAATCAGTGCTAACTCTTGTGTATTCTTTTCATCTTCAAGAGCAATGAATCCAATTTCCTCTTTTGTCGATTCTTCATCTGATACTCCATCTCCAGCATAGTAACATTCTTTTGTATACTTAGACTTGTAGTTATTTTTGAACTTCTTAACTCTTGTAGGACACTTAGATGCAAAGTGACCAATCTTATTACATGAAGAACATTTGAATGGCAATTGACCTTCATATTTTCCTTTTCCTTTCTTTTCTCTTTTAGCAATCATAGCAATGAAATCATCTAGTGCTTTCTCTTCATCATCATCATCAAAATTGCCAGAGGTGTTCAAGGATTTCTTACCATGGACTGAAGCTTTGAAGGCAGTTTCACTTTTAGGCTCTGTCTTCAAACTTGATATCTCAAATGCAGCAATCTTGTTGATTAAGGTTTCTCTTTTGAAGTTTTTTGAAAATTGCATAGTCTCATCAAGGATGTTTATCTTGCTCTCATATTTTGGTGTTAAAGTAGTCATCAGTTTATCCATGATGTATTCTTCTAAAATTTCTCCACCATTGTTTCTGATTCCAGCAACTGCTTCATTAATCCTTTGATTGTAGGCTCTTATGTTCTCTTCAAGTAGCATCTCCAATGTATTGTACTTTTTCTTCCATGTCTTCCTGTGCGCATTCTTTGCTTGGATGTCTCCTTCAAACATATCTTCTAGATACTTCCAAATTTTGCAGGCTTTATCTAGTTTCTTGACCTCTGAAAACTCACTGTCAAATAGGGCGTTGATGAGTGCTTCTTTGGCAATAGCATTTGAAGTGAACAACTCCTTTTGCTTAAGAGTTGCATCTTCCTTTGCAAGATCTAATAAAGAAGGAATCTCAGTTTCTTTAGTAGCCACCTTAAAGATCTCAAAGGCAATGCACTACAAATGTGTCATCATCTTGTTCTTCCAATCAAGATAATTCTCTCCATCAAACTTAGGACTTTTTTTTCTGAAGAAAGCCATCTGATCAACCTCAAGCTGTTAAACTCTCTCCGAGGCACTTGGCTCTGATACCAACTGTTAGAAATAGTCCCAAGACATAACTGAGAGAGGGGGGAGGGGGGGGTGAATCAGTTATCTACAAGATTCAATTCTTTGTCCAATTAAGTATAGAAGAGCATTAACCATAAACACAATATGAGAACACTTAACACAACACAACAATTTTGGTTACGAGGAAACCCAAATAGGTAAAAACCCCGGTGGGAATTGACACCCACTAATAATTTGCACTAGTGTATTATGATCCCTGTTAGAAGATCTTGCAACCCTGTTAGGAGTTGTTCTTTACTTTAGTACAGTGACCTGGTCAAGGGTCGGATCCTGTTAGGAGTCTTTTACAATTAACCCTGTTAGGGGTGAGGACGCACTGTCCAAGAGCACACTGCTCAAAGGGGTGAAGGCTACAACCTTTTGTTTAACAGATACACACTATATCTGGATCTTGGTGAACTGCGCGTAGACCTGTTGTCTGGATCAGTTCCAATGAATAGCATATACTCTTTACTTGGTCACATAGACATTCTGCTGATGGCCCAACACTTGGCACTCTCTGCTCTACTCTTGTCTTTCAACTCATCACCATGCATAGCAATCACAAATGACTGCCTATAAATATCTTTCCTCTAAATGATATAATCAAGTTGGCCTATTAGAACCATCTTAAAATCATATTAGAGAAATAATACAATTCTCCAATAACACCTCAATCGGCTCTACTAATCACGCAACATAATTAGGACTTCATAATTCCAAGTGAGTAGACGCCACGCTACACAGTCGGCTCCACCAAATTAACTCCAACTTTCTTCTCATGCTGAATTATGTCATACGCTCTTAACCAAACATTCTTAACTCTCTTCTTAACATGAATCCAAGCCCGCATACCTAGATGATAGGCGCAACTACCGAAATCATATAAACTCTGTCGGCTCTTCCAGATAAACTCAAGAAACTGTAATTGTCAACTGGAGACTTCACAAATCAACTTCTACTGCATATCTGACTCTGCGTTCATGAACATAACATCATACATATGTCTACAACATAAGCATAAAGGTGCAAGGCTCTACGGCAACTGTATGACCAGTCACATACAGAACTGTTCTTGGGACCTGTCAGGAACACTCACTGATATACACAAATGTATTACTGTCTTCACTTAGAATCAACCTTTGCATCTATGATATCATGCTGATAACATATCCATGCAATATATTCTAAAGGCTCTCTCCATCAGGCTTCCACACATGCTGCTTACCATATGTTGTCATCAATGACAAACATATAGTCAGCAATCTGGCTTGCTGGCAAATCTCCAATAGGGACATCTTCAGGTGGTCCTAGTTTTTCATCTACCCCCTTGGCCCATGTTTGCAATTCTGATGCTAATGAAAAAATTGCTTGTAGAAGTGCATCTGATGGTAGTTTCTTAGGACTTGTAGTGATGATGCTGCCATCTGATCTAATACTTGAATCAGATCTTTAAACACCTTGTCTTTTTGTGGCTATTTAAACAACTGATACTTCAATATATTGTTACTGAGTAGATGAGCTATCAAAAGACTTGTGTGTTAGGTGTGGTAGGATGTGTTGAATCTTATCCCTATTTTTGTTGTTGTTTTGAATATTTGTTAACTTAAATACTGGAAAAGACAGGGCATCCTAAAATTGATGTTCCATGACTAAGGTTTTTCATTTTTATTAGCTGTAAAATTGTCTCCCCGTTGTGTTATTTTCCTCTTTTGATTTGATTTGATTGGTTGAGCTAATGTATCAAAATTTTACACCAAATAAAAGTGAATTTCTATTTGATGCTAGCCATAAAATGGTGATTCTAGATTGATATTATGGTGCATCAATTTCCAATATTTGTTTTCTTTGATTCCTGACGTGAAAGTCCTCTCCATAAATTCCTTTAGTATTCCTAGTGATGAGGCCATATTTTCCTCCCACAGAATTATGATTCAATTTGTGCTCTTTATAAGACCAGTTTACAACCATGGTAGGTATTTTCAATGTGCAATAATACCAGCCAAGTTGCCAGTTCGGATTCGGGTTCAGATGCGGGTTTGAGATTTGGGTTTGAAATTCGTTCAAGTTTTTTTGGGGGTGGGTTCAAATCCATTTTGAGTTCGTCCATACAAAAACATATATATGTGTGTGTGTGTGTGCGTGTAGATATTCAGAAGCAAATAAGTTCATACACCACTATTCTAACAGTAAAGCAACAAAGCAAAATACACCACCATATATATTAATGTTTTAGTCCAAACGACATATGTTTTACCTTTTTGGCATTTTTAGTGGTCTATTTTAGGGTTTGGAGGGTTGGATTGACTAAAATAAACCAAAAAAAACTTTGTCAAAAAAAATCCTTTTTTTGGCCCAATTCATGTCGAGTTCATCTGAGAGAATTTTGGCAGACTTTGAAGGTCTGCGGCAGACTTTTGCAAAAACTGAACTAGACTTTGGGGTTGCCATGGAAGAATTTGGTAACATAGCCAGCCAACCATGAAGTTGTTATTGCAGTTATGTCATACTCAGACTGAGTGAAAGTGAAGTCCAATTAATATACAAATGTCTACCCTACAATTAGTTCCCACCATGAACTTGTTATTGCACTTATGTCATACTCATGTCTTTGTTATGCTAGTGTGAAGCTTCTAGCAATTTCTCTATTAAAAAGCTTTTCAACAATAGTCTGTGGAACTTATTACCATCTAAATACATGAAGATAAAAGAAAGTAAATTTCTAAAAAAATAGATAACAGTTCAAATAATCAAATACTGGAACTGTATCTACTGCATTTCATTCATAATGGTCTACTGCACCAAGGGCTTTCGAGACGGCCTGTCTGAGAAGTTTCAACTCTAATTGAATGGCTGTTGTTTTACTCCAAAAATGAGAAGTATGTAAGTAGATTAAATAAATGATATTTTAACCTATTAATAGCATACTTTTATTGCATAAAGTTTCATGCCTTTTGTCTCAAATATGCTTAAAGACTCTATTGCTTGGTAATAACTAGGGTCTGGTTATTGACTGTTTTCCGCACAGTAGATGAAGCTAATATCATTATTCATTTACTCTCGTCCCATATTTTGAAATGTCCCATGTATCAATACCTGACATCTCTAGGTGTTTGTGGTTTATAAATACTTACCAGATTTGTCAAAACCAATTGGGTGTGCAGGTTAAAATGTTTAAAAAATTCAGGATTTATAATGAAATAGTAGGTAAAATTTCTACAGGAATTAAAATGTCTACACCAAATCAAACAAATTCAGACAGTCCATAAAATAATGGTCTCACCAGATCTAGTAACTATGGGTGTGTATGCATATTATGCAATTATTATAAATACCATACAATGTGTGGCCCGTTGTAAAATCAAGATCGTCCTATAGAGAATATATGTGAGTGCTGTAGTGAAATAGATTACCATTGTGATTGATCTTTTCACCAGCCATCAATATGCATTTATATCCTTTGAATAGTCATGTCTTGAAGAGCCATGACCATACGTAGGGTCATGAGCCTTCATAACCAATTCATAATATTAACTATATTGTAACATATACAAATATCAAATGCTCTTAATATATATATATATATATATATATAATCGACTATTAGATTAATATAATTACATCAATCAATTCGATGCTATATTTCAACACTCCCTCTTAGCGAGAGGAGATTGATATTCACAAGAAGTGAGTGTTATTGAAATCCCCAACTTAGTTCGGAACTAGATTTCTTTTAAATAACACATAACCACTTTGAATCAAGATTTCCGGCATAATCCGGAACATAACTCAACCTGATAAGAAATTTATCATAATCCCCGACCAATTCGGAACTGGATTTAATGATAAATATAGGTGTCAAGATATCCGACGCAATCCAGATCAAAACTTGAACCATTCGTTATCATGATCCCCGACTAAATTCGGAACTAGATTAGATGATAACTTACACACTTCATATCAAGATATCCGACACAACTCGGGACATCATCATGATGTACTCATCTTGATAGAAGAGTTATCGCAATCCCCGACCAATTCAGAACTAGATTTAGCGATAACAATCAAGATATTCGACGCAATCCGAATCAAAATTTGATTTACATGTTATAATTCCCAACCAATTCAGAACTGGATTTAACAACTCAAAAGTTCAGTGTCAGGAATAGTGACTACAATACATAATCATACCTAACACTAGGTTAAGCTATTGTCTAAGTCGTCACCTAGCAATAGTAACCCAACACATATGAAAGATCGTCACCTTTCATAATATAACACAAAATGAATGAGCCCATAAAGTCACACATATGACATCCACCTTGACTCTTCTCAAAGAGTGGATCCACCATGTCTCATCCCAGAGAGTGGAAACCAAGACTTCCACCTTAGACTTGTCTATCAAAGACAAGAATCATTTAAGATACAAAATGATAGATCACAGAAGTTGGAACCTTCTTTTCAACTCTTGCTTTACTCCTCAACATACCAAGGTTATCTGAAAGTACACAATCTCCTTTCTAGCAAGGGGTTTTGGTGAGAGTATCAACCGTTTGTTCTCCACTAAATTGTACTGTCTCATAGTCTTGGTGAATTATGAGCTTACAAAGTATACACCATCTTGACATGTTATACTCCCTCTGAATTTGTATGACCAAGATCCTGGGGTGCCAACTTAATTTGATCTTCTAGCTTCTTCCTCTGACATATAGCCTTCTCACATGGTAATAATCATAATTCTCTGCTAAAATTTCTTGATTACAAGAGAACCAACAAAACATGGTCTACTCTTTCTGAATCAAGATCCTTATATGTGTACTGAGACAACTCGGTGTCACTGCAGGATGCCACTTCATACCTTCCTTCCTGAGACAACCAATACAAATAATCTGAATAATCATAAGGTTACATCGGCTAGCATAAGATGCATTTTGATCTTTTCCAAGGCCACAATATTAACACTCCCTCTTGGACTTGAGGGAAGATAATAAAGACCTCTAGTATGATGTTTATCTCAATGAGTTGTAGTCTCATGATGTACGGAATGCTTTAATCAGATATTCTATCCACGTGTTTTACCTTCAATAGTGAACTCCCTCTCAATCAATATGATAGAGTTTGTCCAAGTTGACTGAATCATTTGTTTCCTTAGAGGCTAGATTTCGCCAACTTCTAGACCTTTCTGAAAGTGTCAGACTCCCTCTAAATCTGGATTTCATATGCTTTCGTCCTTCAAATATTTTCAAGTATTCCCTTTCGTAAGGTGAGCCCATTAATACGATACTTATACCTATTGTACTTGATATCAATGTATCTCACAAGAATTGAGTATGCGTCAACTTCTCTACATCCTGCCAAATTCTTTCACATCCTTGTGATTGTAATCATATTATGAAACTCTCACAGATAAGAAGTCATGGTTTGCAGATTCCATACTAGGACCTTAATGCATATGCAAGCCTTTCCGAACTGCTCTCCCTTATGTTAGTTGAATTATACCAATATGGGTATACTATAAATCCCCTTGTAGTGAAATGATGAGTTTGTTATAATTATGATTCTCTGGCAAGCAATGTCTGATCGCTATCTTAGATGACTGCAATGTATTATTGAATCTTCAAGTTCTAAATGTAATGACTCTTGAAATCAATGTCTGTATATTCTGTAATTCAAACACGTGGGATCCCCTATTCCAGTTTATTGAGAGTGTAGTGAACACACAGAACATAGGATCTTTGATATCATTCGACTCGTTCCTCTCGGAAACTCAGTGTTCCAGGTTTCATCTGATGATCACGATATCCGACACCGATCTTCCACCTTTAGCAACATCTACTGTATGTAATCTCTTCATGCGAAATCAAGACAAGATATGGTTTGATGTGTGTTCTCCTTTAACATGACTGTCACTGCATTCCCCTTTCACTATCCCGTGGCAGATATCAATCCAACAAATTGCTGATACCAAGATTGACACCAGCGTGAACTTCATGTTACAGTTCTTGCAAAAGACTGTTATAAACTAAACCACATTCAAGAGTTAAACACTCGGTCTCTTTGTCACAAACCCGATTCAATAAAACAAAACACTCTTCAACATCGTTTGTCAATAACAGACAAAGCTCAATTCAATAAGCTATTAATCTTCCTTCAATAAAGTCCCGATACCGTGAATCAACTTGCATCAAACAAAACAGAGATCTTTGAAATTGTATTGTAAATGATAAAGAGTTCAAAACTTAGTTTGTAACATGGTAATCCATTTTATATGTGGCGTGACCATTCACGACTGTAAGAACATAGAAATTGAAAATAAGTAAATGAAACATGAACATAAAAACCGAACAGTCGCAGAGAGAAATCAAATGCAAATCTGGAATGTTTTCATTTTCTGTATTACATAGATCACTCCAGTTTTCCCTCGGTTCCTCTCTTCACAGACTTAGTTCAGAACTAGTCTGTCTCCTACGCTCTGTGTTCAGCGGATGCTTCATTGATTTATTGTTTTTAGCATTTCCAATGTATGTGAATCCCCGTGTTTCTTAAGCCTCATAATAGCCTACTCAACTGTGATTGAGAAGGGAATATTAAAATCTGAGTATGATCGATTCTAACACCCATTGTAACCCAGTGATATCATTATACACTGGCAATGAATTACTTAACTCAACGGAGATGAGAAAGGCCAGTCTGTGTACTCTTCTTCACCGTTAGTTATCATAAGCCATGAAGTGTATTTAGCATTGTATTGATCAATGTTCATACATAAATATCGAAATTAATAAGAATAATATTCCCAGCTATAAATCATGGACGGTGGTATTAATATTCATCGAACTTCCTATTTAAGATTATGCGACATGGGGGCTGTTGGTAATATCGAATCTTAGCGCAAATATTTCAAAGGTTGATGGACCATTTGATTATGCCTCTCCATAAGCAAATGGCATCTCTCCACAACAATCGGTTTGTCTGATCGCTGTCATCATGATCACTGTTTAGAATTAATCATTCCAATCGCTGGCTTACTAATGGTTATACTTATGACTAATCATTCAATTAGTCAATTTCTTCCTTGAATCGATATTTCTTTTTGTTTAGTAATATATAGTGATACATGGATGTTTATCATATCTTCCTTATCAAATATTGATGAGGTCAGGGCTTTGTATACGATTGATCTACCTTTCAATCATGAAGATAATCGATGTGGCTTGGCTGACTATCAACACCGAGTCTATTTGATTGATTGTTATCACGCTGACTGTAATGATCTTCGGATGTCGTTTGGGATATCAAATAGATGTATGTGCCACCGTGTATAGTGTCTTTGATTCGGATTGGCCATTATGGGAGTATCGATGTTCTCTCTGAATTACTCTTCCTGCCCCGTCAATGCTGTTGAGTTGCCATTTGTTGGCCTCGCAAAATATTCTATCTTCCTCCAATCCTCCGTAAAGCCTGTGTATATAAAACCGAGAGCCCCTTTATTCATTCGCTTTACCTCTATCTTTTATGTTGGATGAGTTTGTGTCTTATATGAAGACTCTTGGTTTGGACTAGAAGACTCCCGATTGATGCTCATAGGTTTATTCTTTGGATACCATCGACATGTATTATTGCCATGTTTTTTTTATATGCCTCTCCATTCCTTCTCTAATTTCCCCTTAATTGAAACTGACAAATTCCTCTTCTGCCGTGACTAGTTGTCATGTCCCCTTTCTAGAGACATGTTCTTTCATGACGGGTTTGCCTATCATCGACTCTCGTAGGCAAATAGTTTGGAGAGAGAGTCATTGTGTGGATCATTTGATTGCTTATTGCTGACAGAGCCTACATCCAGTTTGAGGCCTACATGCAGTTGTAGTGGAGCCTACATCCAGTTCGAGCCTACATTCAGTCTAGTTGGGCCTACATTTGGTTATGAGACATCTTGGCCTACATTGTTATATTTTTGAGTTGAGAAATGTACTTTATTATTATAATGTTATTTTATTATAAAGTACATTATAATTAGATGTTTCTAGAAGTTCTAGTAACTTCTCAAGAAAAAGAATAAATAGAGGGCTTGGGCTATCATTTCTACATGCTTGGATTTGGGATTTCTTCTACTTCTTCATTGTGAAGCAATTTGTAGCCTTGTGGTCTGCAAATACTATTCGATCTTTGGGAACGATCACTCCCCTAGATTGGCCTAACTAAGGTAGTGAAATATCTACTGAAGGGTTGCATGATTGGAGTTGGTACTCAGCCAATTCATGTTGGACTTCATTGAGAATTGATGTAAGGGTTTGCATTTGATCGAATAAGGGTTTGATTCTCATCGTTGCATTGGAGAATCAGTTTGGAGGGATTTGGAGTTCATTTTGTGCATTTTCTGAGAAGACTGAAATAGGGCCTGAGCCATACATTTTTGCTCATACCTCTCAATCTACTTGGAGAATAATTTTATGCTTTGGAAGGGACATATATATGCCCTAGGCGTTTCTGATTATACCATTTTGGGGACCAAAGACATTGCAAAATATTTTATACAGGTGCCGTACTGTACGGCCCAGGCACGGCCTGTACCAGGACTGACACAGTAGCAGCATTCAAGGACAGTCTGGGTTGCAGATTGAGGTGTCTTTGTCAGCATACTTCATCAACAATTTGGTCAGCAATTGGTGCATCATTTCCAAATTTTTATACATTGTTTGGTGTTGATGTTTTGTTGCCAAAATCGTATAAAATTTCATATATACAGTCACTGTGTATCAGTCCAGAATTTGTAATAATCAGTTACTGATTACTCATCATTGTAATTGGATTGATATAGTAAAAGAAAGGTGCATTGTAAGGTCTTGTCATTGCCATAGATTCTTGTTCATGTAACAGTCCATACAAATTCAGTAAAACAGTCTTTTGAATCAGTCATTATCATTCATGATATATTGTAATCAGATTTTGGGAAATTCATGATACATTGGCATTGAGGTCTTTGCATTGATATTTAGAGTTTCATTGTTGCTCATTGCATTACTTTTCAATATTGGTATTGTTATCTTAATTGCACTTGATGCTCAAACAACTACCACACTGAAACACAACATCTCAAACAAACAATTCAGTCGCTTGCCAAGTGTTTGACGAATTGTCTCAGTTCAGATTTGGGGGTTTTTTAGTGATCCTATTGGTAAGGGTCATTACACTAGTATCCTCTTGATCTGATGTGCTATCTTCTCTCTGCAATACTTTGCTCCAATATATTTTCTCTTATAGGTTAGGCTCTGATACCATGTTGTAAAATCAAGATCGTCCTATAGAGAATATATGTGAGTGCTGTAGTGAAATAGATTACCATTGTGATTGATCTTTTCACCAGCCATCAATATGCATTTATATCCTTTGAATAGTCATGTCTTGAAGAGCCATGACCATACGTAGGGTCATGACCCTTCATAACCAATTGGTAATATTAACTATATTGTAACATATACAAATATCAAATGCTCTTAATATATATATATATATATATATATATATATATATAATCGACTATTAGATTAATATAATTATATCAATCAATTCGATGCTATATTTCAACATGGCCTCCTCATTCCTTGATTCTGGCAATTATGAGACTACTTGCTACATAACACCATGCCCTTTGTCCCAGACTAGACAAACTCACTTGTGCAATATTTCAAAAACTTATTAGAACAAACCCCACACCTAGTAGGCATATTTTAAGAGCCCTTTGTATAGTCCATAAACAAAAATAGAATGAAAGTATTACAAAGCAATAAAAGGGTAAGTGATAAGAACGTAATTCTGTTGCCTCTGCTGCTGGGCTAACACAAGTGAATGTTGAGAACAAAGAAATAATCTGACACAGAGCATGCGTTCTTCAATTTGTTGAAAGTTGATAACATGTCATACTACAAATCAAAAAGAAATATATAATTAATGAAAACTTCCATCATTTCTCAACCCACTTGGCAAATAATAATAGAGACGTAGTCATTTCCATTCCTTATGATAAATTGCTTGCAATTTAATGGCAATTGTATTGACTTACTTCTTGTGTGTTTGTGAACAACATATAAATCTCTTTTTTCATGCTTGAGAATTTTGAAATTACCTGTAGAAATATCAAAGGCATTCTCAATTTGGCTTATTTTTAAAGGGTTTGAGAGCTTATTTTGCTTTATTTCTTTAACATGCATTTTCCTATTTGAATTGCCAATAAATTGAAGATCATGTTCATATTTGAATTTGTAACAGACATTTCAACAATATTCAAAGACGAAGAAAAGAAAAAGCAGGTTGGGGGTTTGGGTGGCTGACCTGGATAAAATGTGAAGAGTTTTGGTGGCAACGAAAGTGACGAGTGCACTCATAACTTCCATTTTCTTCCTGTTTTCGAAGGATGTGAAATAATAATAAATATTTAGATAAACAAACGTGCATGAAAGTAATAAAATAAAACATGGGTCATGTGAAGGTTCTAGATCAGTGGAGGACTACAAAGAGATTTAAGTGTCATTCCAAATTTAGTTTCAGAATTTGATAATGATATGCTGATGGCTCCAGTTCAATTGAAGGAGGTAAAAGAGGCCCTGTTTGCCTTAGAAGGAGATAAATCGCCAGGGCAAGATGGCTTTTAGGCTTTGTTTGTTCAGAAATTCTGGGAAGTGGTGAAGATAGAAATGCAGGAAGTGGTTGAGGAATCGCAGCAAAAGGGATTTGTCCTAAAAGATTTTAACAATACCTTGGTCACCCTGATTCCAAAGAAGGAAGTGGCAGATTTATTTGAGGATTTTCGGCCTATCTCCTTATGTAATGTAATTTATACTCTTATTTCAAAGGTGACAACAAATAGGCTTAAGAAGAATTTTGGGACTCTTATATATCTGAGGAGCAAAGTGGTTTTACCCCAAATAGATCTATTGTAGAGGGAATCATTATTGCACATGAGGCAATACACTTGATCAGATTGAGTAACCAGAGCAAGATGTTTGTTATACTAGATATTAGGAAATCTTATGATTGAGTGTGCAGAGCTTTCATGTATAAAGTTTTGGAGAAATTTGGATTTAGTGAATGGTGGGCCTCATGGATTAAAGGAATGATAGGAGCTTATCATGTATCCATCCTGATAAATGGAAGTCCTCAAGGATTTCTTGAGACCTCTCGAGGTCTCAGGAAGGGAGACCCAATCTCTCCTTTTTCATTCATTTTGATGGCAAAAGTGTTGGGTAGAATAATTTATAAGCATCGGGACCAAGTGCTGTGGAAGGGAATATTAGTAGTAAGAGGAGTGGATCTTGTGACTCACCTTCAGTTTGCAGATGATACATTGCTTATGGGGGAGGTGTCCTTGAGGGAGGCGAGAGTGAAGAGAAGAGTATTAGATGAATATAGAAAGGTGTCGGGACAAAAAATTAATTGGAGGAAATCTGGGGTTTTCTTCTTCAACACAAGTCAGGATGCTCAACGAGAAATCTTGAAGGTCTTCAATGAGGGACTAGGGTGTCTTCCAAGTAAATTCTTGGGAATTCCCTTGTTTGCAAGGGCGTGTAAATAATCTCTTTGGAATGGGATGATAGATGGGTGTATAGGGAAAATGAAAGGCTAGAAAAGTAAGTGGTTAACATTAGCGAGTAGACTTTTAATGCTTAAAACAGTCATCTCGGCAATGCCACTTTTTTCTACAATGTGTTTGAAAATCCTAGTGAAAGTGATAGTTTGATAAAACAAAGTATGAGGAAACTTTTTTGGAATGACATCTAGGAGAAGGATAAAATTCCACTTCTGGCTTGGGAGAACATTTGCAAACCAAAGGACTTGTTTGGTGCAGGTTTGAGGAATTGGAGAATTTTAAATGAGGCAATGGGTGCGAAGTTAGTATTACATATGTATAAGTTCCCAAGTCAGAAATGGGTGATAATCCTCAGAGCAAAGTATTTGGATAGAAATGAAAGACTTTTTGTTTTGACGATTCAAGATCTCCCCCCGTGGCTCTTCTTTATGGAACTTTATTGTCAATTGTAGGTCAATTATTATAGATCACATTTCTTAGCAATTGGGGGATGGTAAAATGGCTAATTTATGGACTAATTCATGGGACAATTAGGGGGTGTTTTTTGAACAAAAACAATTTAACAGGATAAAGGAAGTTACGGAGCAAAGATGGGGACCAAAGGTCAATGACTATGTCGAGGCTATAGACAATAGTGTTGGGCTTGAATGGTGTTGGAAATCACCCAAAGAGCTTGGATTGGATGAAGTCAATACTCAAATCTTGAAGGACATTTTTAGAGCTCGACCACTTACCCTATTTGGTTCAGAAGATGAAATTTTTTGGTGTGGCTTGATAAGAGGTGAATATTCGGTGAAATTGGGTTATACGATTTTAGAAAATGAAGCACAAATGGAAGATTGGCATGGATGCTTTTGGTGGAATAAATTACGCATTTCGAAAGCTAGAGTCTTTTCCTCGCTATCTTTTAGATGAAGGATTCTTACAGGGGATAGAATGAAAAAGATTGGTTTTGTGGGACCATTTAAATGTTTTCTTTGTAACAAGGATGGGGAGACTTTGGATCATCTTTTATTTTATTGTGAATTTTCCCAGAAGTATTGGAAACATGTAATGAATTTATTAAACTAGCAAAACCCACTTCCACCTACTTTGGGAGAGCTTGCCAAGAGTTGGTTTCCACCGAGGAAGAGATCAATTTTTCTAACATCTGGCAAGTCTGCCCTTCAACTATTATCTGGGAAATATGGAAAGAAAGAAACCAATGCATCTTTCAAGATAAAAGTGAAGAAGAGAAGAGTTTCCTAGCATGCCTTGAGAGAGAAAACTCAGGATTGGTAAGTAAAGGGGCTTCCCAAGTGAATGTATCCAAAATTCCTTTCAATCAAGAAGATTCAAGGCTTCAATCTAGGTGGCCTTTGCTCAAACTCAGGCCCATTAATGGGCTTCGAAGGGTTAATCCTAGTCCACAAAAGGCCAAAGTGGTGACTTGGGTACTGTTGTGAGGTTTTCACACCATCGCCCCATTGCAAATGGGGACCCCCTTTTGTTGCTTTAGCAGTAGTAGTGGTCTTAGGTGGTTTTAGTTGGTAGTGATTTTCAAGTCTTCAAGTCGAAGAGTGAGTTTGAGCTATTTTCATCTGTTCTGAAGTCAAGACTGTTTGGGATAGGGGCGAGAGTTGGGCTAAGCTAGTGAAGGACGTGGAGTTGAAACCAAGTGATTTGTGATGAAATGAGTTGGGACCTTTAGAAAATCCTTGTTCCAGCTTCAATTTCACCTTATTAGAAAGTCAGGAAAGATTGTGGGAGGTAACATTGTTGAAGGCGTGCTAAACTTTGAAATTTGCTAAGTTTGGAATTTTTTGAGAACTCCCACAATCTAGAATCTTTGTTTTTACTCCTATGAAGCTAAAACCTATCTCAAACATCTTGACAGTATTTATATAAAATATAACTTAGAGTATAAGAAAGATTATACTTAAATGTTACATTTAATATTAATCCTCTCACCTCCTAAGTTGAAAGATCAACTAAGTCTGGATGAGGAGAGTGAAGGCTGCCAGAATTCCTCTCAGCCAAGGAATTTCGCCCCATAAATTTCTCTGTTTCTAAATCTCTGCCCTTATGAATCATCAAAATCTTGATGCAGCCCAAACCTCTGAGTTGTGGAGATAGAAAAGATGATCAAAGGATCAAAATGATGTGATTTAGAGGGAAAATGAGAGAGTTTCGGACATGGCATGAAGGCTGGCGGAATTCCTCTGGTCAGAGGAATTCCATCCAGGGAAATTCCTCAAAAATTGAAAACTTCACCCAACAAGATACCCTAGATTTTGATGAAGTTAAAATGCCTAAGTGAGGGAAACAAAATGGTGACCAAAATTGTTGAAATTGTAGGCAAATTTTTGAGGCAAGATTAAGAGCATGAAATCTGGTCGGAAGTCCTCTAATCAAAGGAACTCCGCCCATAACAATTCCTCACAATCAAAATTCTCCGACTATGAAAATCAACCTCCTCTATGAAGCTAAGTACCCAAATTGATAAATGGCTGAAAAACTAAGGTACAATGTGAGAATTGAGCCAAAAGGGGGCATGAGGGGATGATGGAATTCCTCTAATCTCAGGAATTCCGCCCATCATCTAATCTTGAAAATTCTGCCCCTATAAGGAGAAAAAAATAGATGCAAATTCAACACCCAAGAGGAGAGAGAAAAAAATCGATGAAGAAAGAGGCTAAATGATGCCAATTGAGCAAGTTTTAGGCTGAGATGTTGAGGTTGAGTGGAGCCAACTTTGAAAGGAAAATGGCGGAATTCCTCTAATCTCAGGAATTCCGCCCTCAAGAATTCCTCAATATCAGAAATCTCTGCCTCCTTTTAACATGAATTTTATTGCAAAACTTGATCAATTATGATACGATGAGGCTAATAGTAATGTGGCGAAGTTGAAACTTGGTGAGATCTTGAAAGGGAGTTGGGTTTTTTTGGCCAAAATGCTGGAAGAACAAGTCTGGTCGGAATTCCTCCAATCAGAGGAATTCTGCCATGAGTTTAGAGGGCCAAAATGGATAAGAGTTGGGGCAAAATGACGATTATGTTTCTAAAAAAGAAACAAATTGAAACTTAATTTTTCCCTTCATTAGGTCAGCATAGAAAGAGCAGGAAAAAGTTTTAGCAAAATGATTTTACTGGCCCAAAAAGACCAAGTCGGCCCAATGAATGAACCTGCCTCTTCAAGTTTCACGTTGTTTATATAAAGGGAAAGGCAAAGACTCATTCCAACATCAAATGCAAGCCAAATCATCTCTTCTACAGCAGCAAATCATCTCCTTGTAGACAGCGAAAATCTTCAAGAAGGAGAAATTTTATGAAAGGTAGCAGCGATTCTCTTCTTTCTTGAGGCAGCAAACAACCATAATAGAGGAATGAGCTGCCTTGAAGAAGAGTAGATCATCTGAAATAGCAGCGAAATATCATCTCAAGGCAGCGAATTATCTTGGGGAGATAGCAAATTATCTTGTGAAGGCAACAATTACATCCTTGGTCAACATTTGAAGGCTTCACAAGACAACAATTTAAGACATCTAAGGAAGATTTCTCTCAAAAATATGAGATAAAAAGGGGTGGTGATATATTAAAATTTGGGTATACTATATTGCAAGATTCATTTGATTTCTAGATTTTATAATTTCATTTCAAAATTTGCGAGTAGGAAGTGGAATTTAGATGCAATTTCATTTCATATTTCTTTCATTTTGTTTATTTTCTATCAATTTTGTGAACTTAATGAAATCTCTCCTTTATCTTGCAAGGCAAATATGGAGCAAGGACAAGCTCGGAAGGCAAAAGATAGAGATGAGGGCAGGCTCAAGTTCAAGATTTCAAGCGAGGAAAGAACAAAGGATGGAGTCAAAGTCAGGCTTGAGGACTTCAAATGAGAAGAAGGTTCAAATCAGATTATCAAAGTGCAAATTCAAGGTCAAGATCAAGATGGAGTTCAAGAAAGCAAAGAACAAGAAGAAAGAAAAATCAGAGAAAATTTTCATCAAATTTTAGAGGATCCAAGTGCATGAAGACTTCATCACTCCAAGAAGTTCAAGTTTCAAGTTTGAAATATCAAGTTCAAGTCATGGCAATGAGAAAATTTCCAAGAATGAAGATGGAGAAAATCTGACAAAATGAAGCAATTTAGGAACATGCCATCACAATCAAAGGCTTGGCAATGTTCAGTATCAACAGATATTTTCCATCACCAAAGAATTGATCAAGTCTATGAGATAGGGATGTTGAGGTGGTGCCCACTTGTCTTCTACCAATCAAAAAATTACAATTGCACATGTTCAAGTACATTCAATCATATTATGCGAAGTGTACATACTTTCTCATTGGCTCTCAAGAGCATTGTAATTTCTTTATTGGCCCAGATGGTGGTGCCTTCGTGTAATTGGTTGATAGGGTGAAAACCCTAATTAGGGTTTGTAGGGATAAAGCTTGGCCCTTGATCTTGAATCGATCTTGGCCCTTCATTGTAATTGAACACCTATAAAAGGTCCCAAGGCCTTCTCATTTGTAAGGAAGTTATGTTGGAGAATTGTTGCCAAAATTGTTCTATATTCATTGTTGTGTCTTCCATGGTGGATATACATGATCATTTGGGAGTATTGCATGGCTCTTTGCATCTCTCACTTAGATTAGGATTTCATTTCATGTTGAGTAGAAGTATAAGTAGATTGGATGGAAGTTATTGTTGAATGGTGATTAATGGTGAAGCTAGTGTCCATACCTTTTGTTACTTGATGATTGTAAGTAAGAGTGTAAGGTTAGTCTAGGCCTAAATTGCAAGTGTTTGACGTCTATTGGAGATGTCCATTTAGATTGTGCCTTCATAGGGTATTTGGATAAATATTGACAATGTGAAAATTATTACTGCATGTTTTTATTTTTTTTATCCATTATATCCATCTGGGGGGCTCTGCAACTGTATGACTCCCGAGGCTAAGGTGTTGCCTACTTCTGCTATCGTACTCTGTGCAGACCCCGTGGCTCCCCTTTGTTCTCCTGCTTGCATTCATTGTTATTCGTGTTGCCTTGCGTTTCCTTTTTGCTGTGTGGTTAGGTTTCTCTTCGCTGTTTTTTTTCTTTGTTTTCCTTGTGTTCTTTTGGTGTGGTTAGGGTTAGAAAGAGATGACTTCGAAGCCGGGTCCTCTCGGCTCCCAGCCTGGTTCGCCCTTGTGTAAGTCCGATGGAACGCAGATGAATGATGGTAAAGCATTAAACATGGATATTGATGAAGGGTGTTTGAATGATAATGCTTAAACATGCCAGGGTAAATGCGCAAAAGTTAATAATGGGAAGGTGGAAGATAAACTGTCATACAAAGATGTGCTCGCAGAACAATCGCGGCATGAATGTCCTTTATCGGCCGCGTTCAATGGAGTCTTTCACGCCAAAAAATAAGCCCTTCGATGGCCCGCAACTGATGGAGATAGACTGGATGGGGGTGCCGCCGAGAGTATTGCGGCCGAGGGAAGAGAGTGTAGAACTGGTAAGTCTGCTCCCCATGATCTTCGAACCCTCTCTCTTTCCCCTAATGAGGATATGGTAAAAGCCATTAGAAAAGAGCAGTCGCATCTTAAAGAGAGCAATTTTTTTTGTTTGCATAGAAAAGGATTCTTTGCCTGCAAAGAAGTTCTTTGATGATTGGATTGCTCATGTTTGGGGGAAGAAATTAGAAATTCAAGTTAGTTTTTGTAGAATGATTCAAAGAGGACTATTTGTTGTTTTCTTTAAGACTCATGCTATGCAGGAAAGAGTGCTCAAGAGGAAGCACTGGAATGTGGGTCGCTCTATTTTTAAAGCCCTCCAGTGGTCAACCAAAGAGGAAGTAGAGCAGGTTGTGGCCCGCTCTATTCCTCACTGGATTGAGATTAAAAATCTCCAACCTGAGTTCTGGCCGTTTATATCCCATATTGTACAACCCCTCGGCTCTGTTCTACAAATTGAGGCTAGATACACACTGCCTCATTTGAACGCGAGAATTTTGATGGCTCTTGAACCTGAAATTGAATTTTCGGACATCATTTCGATGGACTTAGAGGATGAAAAATTCTCCTAGGAAATTTCATTGTTAGGAGATTTAGGTTCGTGTTTTCATTGTAAGAAGAACGATCATTCAAAAAAAGATTGCCCGACCCTGCGGGTCTTTCAAAACCCCATTTTTGATAGTAAGTTGAAAACTAATGGTAAAGATAATAGACAGGAGAATAACGATCCCAATATTGAGAAAGATGTTAATAATTCTAGGGTTAAAGTTGTGGATACAGATAATGGTAAAACATTAGGTTCAGAGCCGATTGTAAATACAGAGAATAATGCCAGTCATGATAAATTGGACAATGAGGTCTTTGTTTGTATGAATAACCCTCTATTCGAAAATCAGGATCTTGTGGCCATAAATAAGGATGTTTCCGATTCCCTAGCCAATTGTCAACCAGGTAGCAATCTTGAAAAAAGTAGTGTCAAGAGTGATGGAAAATACCTGCCACCTCCCAAACCAAATGCCCAACAACTTGCACTAAGTTCTATCAATGACAAAGTTGCGAGTATTAGAAGGAACTCTAATGGACCCCTGAATAGAGAGAAGGGCACTACGGGAACTCTTAAAATAAGCAATGGACACAAGAATAACAATGAAATAGCAGCATCCTTGATTGAGGAGCCATTCACTGAGGTTAAAAAAAAGAAAACGAAGATGGTTGAAAGGCATTCCCTTTCTAATGACAGCAAGAATTCTGGGAAGAATATGCCAGAATGTTTCAGTAGGCTTTATAATAATCCCAAAACCCTACCCCAATGATGCACATACACAGTTGGAATGTGAGAGGGCTAGAGATGTCTGATAGAAAATATGTGGTTAGGAAATGGTGTAATAATCTCATTGCAAAAGATATTGTATGTTTACAAGAGATTGAGGTAGTTGGGTTTCAAGCATTTACCATTATGAAATTCATCTGGGATAAGGCTATTGGTTTTCATTCTAACCACCTAAGAGGTAAAGGAGGCACTGCCATTCTGGTAGGACCTCAGTGGGCTAACAAAATTAATTCTAATGGGTCCTCTCCCTGCCATAGAGCTTTATGGGTTACATTTAAACACAAGGATATTCTAATTGGTGTGTGCAACATTTATGCCCCTAATGACTATCAGGAACGTGCCTCCTTATGGGAATGGCTATCCAATGACCTACCTAATGCACATTGGATCTTTGTTGGGGATTTCAACATGGTGGAAAATAAAGAGGACAAATGTGGAGGCAATGCTCACTGCTGGAAAGGGAATGAATTGTTCTTTTGGTCCAATTTTAAGAGGAAGTTTAGGGTTGAGGACCCCCTCAGGCTTAAAAAGAACTCCTTCTCAGATATATGGTACACATGGTGTAACAACCAAGCTGGGCAACAAAGAGTATATTGTAGGTTGGACAGGGTGTATGCAGAAGAATCTATTTTCTCCTTTGAGAAGCAGAATGGTCGGGCCCCTATGAGTGTCTCCCCCTCAACCATGTCAAACCATCACCCAATCTATGCTATAATTTCCTTGGATAGTGAAGATGGAGTCTATACCGTTAAGAAGAAAACTAGCTTTAAACTCAACACCTCGCTTCTTAAGGATGAAGACACTGATGATGCTATTAGAATGGTTACTAGTTTGTGTAAATTTTGTAATCTAGGATTGAATCAAGTGGATATGTGGAGTCACTTAGTGGAATCATGGAGGAAGATGTATGTTGTGAGGTTTCACATCATCGCCCCAAAGTATTTGGGGACCCCCATTTTCGAACAGACCTTGGCTCTTGATCCCGCTATTCGGAGGCTTTAGCATTTTTTTTTAGCCTTTGATGATTTATTTTTGAAAATTTTTGGAATTGAAAGCCTTGAGCCCTCAAATTTGGTTTGAGTGTGATTTGGCCATCTTTTTGGAGAATATTGCGAAATTTTGGATGTTGAAACAAAGATTACATAAATGGATCAGTGGCCAAGAAATTGGATTTATTTGCCAAATGGAGATTTGAAACAAATTATACTTTTCACCCTAATCTAATTCGAAAAATCTGGGCAAATAAATTGTTTTGTGCAATAAATTTGAAATCTTGGCCAAGCAATTTGAAGGATTGAGCTTTAATTTATAAAATCTATGCATTGAAATTTAGAAATCTGGGCTAATAGTTCGAAAATCTAGCCTTAAGATATAAAATCTGAGATCAAATTTGAGATTTTGGGCTTTGAAATTTAGAAATTGGGCTTTAATTTCGAAAATCTGGGCAATAACAATTTAATTTTTGCTTTGAAATGTTAAAATATTGGCCCTTTAATTTCGAAAATCTGGGCACTACATTTTGGAATCTGCATTGAAAATAAAAATATAGGCATTTAAAACCGCAGGTCTGGCTCTTAATAGGGTGCGTGTGGCCCATGTGGTCTATTTAGACCCGAAAATCTAGGATAATAGGTAAAATTCAATGTGCATTTAATTGTTTTATGGCCTGGTCGGCCCCTCTCTATGGCAATTAATTCAAATTTTATTGTCTCCTTGTGGCAGGTCGGCCCCCATATTGGAGGCTTTAAACTTTGTAGAAGAGGGAGGCCCCCCCCTCCATTCCCTCCTCCATCACTTCATCTCCAAGGCAGCGAATTATTGAGGAAGGAGCAAATTAGGAGGGCAGTGAACTTGTTTGAGGGGAGCGAAATTCAAAGCATATAGCAGGCAGCGACAGTAATTAAGAGGCTGCGAAATGATATAGAGGAGGGCCTGCTATGTGTGAAAGGAGACATGCGAAATTGATTGGAAGAATAAAAATCTGAGATAGCTAGGGGGCCTGCCACAGTTTGGAGGAGGCTACAGATTTATGCCCAGGCTGCAAATTTTCTCAAGAGGCCTGCCATTTTGAGGAAAAATTTGCAAAATTTGGTGAGTGGACTGAATTATTTTCTTAATTGTTATCTTTTTCTTTGATGTTGATTGTATGGGGTAGGAGATGATCTTCATTTTTGAGGGTGAGGGCTGGCTCATTAAGCAGAATTCTTCATTGTTCTTGATTGGTGTTCTTCCCTTCATTTCTTGCTTGCATCATCCATCCATCACCTCATCATCTCATTTGGGCTTAAAGTTGGGAGATATAAGTGTAGTTTCCGTTTAGGATTTGGAGAAAGGAGATATAAGTGGTAGTTCCACCCCTAGGAAAGAAGTTGGGAGATATAAGTGTAGTCCATCTCATAGGTAACGAAGAGGCAGAAATAAGTGGTAGTCCCATCCCTAGGCGGAGAGGCAGAGATAAGTGTAGTGTGATAGGAATTGGCGAGGCAGAAATATGTTTGATCATCCCTAGGAAGGAGGGGCAGAGATAAGTGTAGTCCCACCTCACTGTAGAAAGAAGGGGCAGAAATAAGTGTTTAGGATGGCGGATGCTAGTGCAAGCAAGAACCCAAAGGGAATGAATACCAAGAAAGACAAGGAAGACATGATGCCCAAGACCACCTTCTTCTAGAAATTGAAGAGAGTTGGTGACACCAACGTTGGCACCACGGATATGATACAATTGAGAGATAGGTTGAAAGGAGGCCAGTCCTCTATGGCAAAGAAGATATACAAGTGTGGGATTGTGCAAGCTGCCGCCTTCCCTCCTACCTTGCTTTGTCCGGAGTTGGTGGAGTGTGCATCTCAGCTAGATATTGTGACTAAGTCCATCATCTCTGATGAAGGAAAAAGGGTGTTGGCTAACATCAGCGGGCAAGTGGTAGAAGTGTTCAATATACCCCAGCAAAAGGGCATGATAGTAATGTTGATGGATCAAGCGGCCAGGTTCTTCCAGGACAGTCAGGATGCCTACCTCGCTCTACTAAAGCAGAATTGGTTACACGAAGGCAATAAGGGAGTCACCAAGTCATCAAGGCTCACTAGGTCAGATTTCAAATCAGAGTATGGCGACCTTATTGTGCTTCTCAACCGAGTCATGGGCTCCACTCAAGGTATGCAGTTTGAAACTTGGATGTACTATTTTATTAAAGGAATTGAAAATGGAAAAAGGAAGTTTGATTGGGCTAAAATTATAAGTGAAAATTTAGAGTTGCAACTTAGGACAGTACAAAAGCAAAAACAATTCTACATGGGGTCCTACCTTTTCTATTTGATTGCAAGACTGTATGAACATCCTGGACTTAAGGCTAGAGGAGTGATTGGCAATGGGCCCGGACAATGCTTGGTGCATGAGTGCTATCCACAGCTTCATTTGCACAACGCCAAGGATTACAAGAGATTTTATGATGCCTTTGCCATGAAGATAGTAAGGATACTGCAAGGGACACCCGCCAGGAGGCTCTCACCTGAAGCAGAGACAAAAGTCAAGAAGTTTGGGAGTTGGTTCATCCAATTTCCGCAATTCACTTATATAAGAGTGGCTGGATGCACGACTTGTCCCAAGAGGCTTCCAAGGTACCCACCCGATAGGATAGTTTTGATGGAGTTGGCTAGGCAACTTGAGCAATATGACAAAATGATGAAACTCAAAGGTGAGACAGGGGTTACCTTGTCACTCATGATAGGCAATGATAGTTGTCCCAATCCTGTCGCCTTTGCACCTGCGGAGAAAGAGTTAGAACAATATCATCTAGGATGGTATAGAGCAAGGCAAGGATTCGATCCTAATGGTCTAATCAAGGCATCTCATGGAGATACATTCAAACATATCCCTACTATGGAGGATTTTTGGGCCAATGCGCAAGATGACTTTCATGTAAGGAAGTTGGCTTTCTCAAGGTTATCAGTGACCATGATGAGGGCCATAAGATGGAGAAATCTTGATATTCCGGACCAATTGGAAGAGGATGAAGATGTGCTAAGGGAAGATTACAATACAGTAGAGGGAACGGAATTGAATCCAGTTGAGTGGGATGATCATCAGGATCCATCCTTAGAAGTAGTTAATAGAACAGTCGAGCTACACACTGAGTGGTGGTATAATAGGAAGTTCAGGCAATTACAATGTCAGAAGGTACACCTTACCTATGAGAAGATGAAGCCAAAGGAAGAGATTCCGGCGGAGTTAGTTGGACAGCAAGGTGGGGGCAGTAGCCAGCAGCAGCAAACAGTTAAGAGTAAGAAAAGGAGTTTGGAGGTTGAGAAAGATAAAGAACATCAAGAGCCTCCAACAAAGAAGCAGAGTACGGTGCCATCAAGAGAGAGCATAATTGAGGTTAGGAGCCAAGAGGTTGGTACAAGTGAGCAGAGGGCAGCGGTAGAGGTGAGCTCTGGTTCAGAATCAAGTGGTTATAGCAACAGTACAGGGTACTCTCCTCTTTCAGAGAACCAAGTTGGGGAAGATATGATAGCCACTAGTGGTGAAGGAGATAGGCCAATTAATATCGAGGCTTTATCAATCGAGGAAGGAGGCCAAGCGCCCGAGGCCGTTGGTGATGCTTTGTTAGCCGAACCAAATCCAGATATGGGGAGATGCATTGCACCACCTTGGTTGAGACAGATGCTTATGCCAAGGGGCGAGGTTGTGGCCATTCGGACAGTCGAAGATATTCAAGGGTTAGTGGAAAAGGAAGATGGTGCAAGACAGAAGCAAATTGCAGGAACAGTGGCAAAGGTAATCAGGGATAGTGATGATGGTCATCGGAAGGTTCAGATTGCGGTACCAAAGGTTAGCAAGGCAGTGGGTGAAATTGTGGCCCAAGACTATGAGATAAGGGAACATGACATGGGAAAAGTCACAGATGACATGGAGTGTGTGGAGGTTCAGGAAGGCATAGCTTCAATTAGAAGAAAGGTTGAGAAAGGAAAACGAAATGATTGCGAGCTTGGAGATTGAAAACAAGTATTGGAGAGAGAGCTACTATGGTGTGTGTCAGCCCATCCAACAGTTGCCTCAGGCAGCCCTTTCACAGGATAGTGGGAGCAATCTGGAAGAGATATTAGCTCGAGAGCAAGGAACTAAAAATTGGATCAGTAATACAATTCAAGAAGAGCGGAAGTTCTTGCCTCCTTTTATCTCAACATTCAGGTCATTTGTGTCTCTTAGGAATAAATTTAGAGCATTTGAGGTGGAGTAGAAGGATTTCCTTCCAATCCGTGACTTAGCCATTCCCAGGCTACAGGCAGCCATAAAGCTATCAGAGGGATCTTTGGTGAGGGCCAAGTTGGTCAATGAAGGAGGAAAGAATATCATTGAGTCTTGGTATGTTACCTTGACTGCCAGATCAAGGGTACTCGAAGAGATACAGGATGAGATTGCACAATACAGTCCAAGCATCGACACTTTCATTTCAAACATGCTGAGCGATGCGAGGGTTGCACTTGATTTTGAAGAAATCAAAGAAGAGAATTTTAATGAGACAGAGTTTGGATCGAGATTGGATGATTTAGGGAAGGTTGCCTCTATGGAGAAACAGTTGGGCATCCTTGCCTCTCTCAGAGCCCTTATCGAGTTTGCAAGAGATGATGAGAAGGAGAGTGAGAAGACACTGCAAGCAGCAAAGAACATGATGAACACAGCTGAGCTCAGGATGAGGCATACACCTTGCCCTCCCATGGAGGAAGTCAACAACATGTTAGCTAAATTCATTGTTTATGCTAAAAAAATGAAAGAAAACGATAGAATTGTATTAGAAGATCATTTGATGTAAGCCCAAGTGGCAAATTCTCCTTTCTTCTTGGGTAGGGTAGGTGTTTGATTTTGATTGGCTACCATTTTGGTGCCTTCTCATTGGTTGCCACTTCTTTTTTTTTATTGGTCCATTGATGAGGTGGCATCTTCTCATTGGCCAATGGGGTGGCAACCCTAATTAGGGTTTCAGGGATTTAATCTGGATCGTTGATTTTGCCTCTTAATCTTGGCCACTCGTAATTTGGAGCCTCTATATAAGGCCATGTACTCTCATTTGTAAGGGTTGAAGAAAATTGTTGCTAATCTAATACCAAAATTGCTTCTCTTATCATTGTTGTGACTTGCATGGTGATTAAGAACACTTGGTGTTATTGCATGGTTTCTACTTCCAATTGTTAAAGTTAGATTTTATTGAGTTGTTAAAGTAGATTTCATTTCAAGAAATTGTTAAAGTAAGAATAGAAGTAAATGGCTAGTTGTATGGTGATATTGGTAAATGTTTGATAGGGATCTATATACTAGGCCACTAGCATCTTAGCGGCTTGTTAAGAAGCCTTGTGTGGTAATCTAGTCTCATTCCCCTTGAATCATTGCATCTATGGAGGTAGCGCCGCTGGCAAGCTTTCATTAGGTTGATCCCCGTCCATTTGCCAATCTTTCCATTCCGTAGGAGTAGTAGTAAAGCAAGAAGCAATCTAGTAGTTGAAGTTTGAAGAGCAAAGTTGGAAGTGATATAAATTTGAGTATACATTGCAAAGCTAGATCCTATCATCATCACAACAAGAATTTGACATCCCTGAAGTGAACAACGTAAGCCCACCTACGTGATTAACCAGCAAATCACATTAATATAATTGAGTTAGTATCCATAGGTGTAAGGAACCTTGGAGTATTCTCGTGTTCTTCATGAGTATATAGTTTTCAAGAGAGGGTTGAGTGTTTGGTATGCTATATCAAGTATTCAATTGCTATATGTTATGTAGTGGTACAAAACTGACATCAACAATGTATCAGATTGTAGGGAAGCAAAAGGCTATTGTCAGAAATCAGGAAGAACATGCCCTTCAATGCACTCTTAATTATACTGAAAAAGAATTGCAGAGCAAAGGATCTGACCCCCAATTGGAGGAGAAGATTAAGGAAATCAAATGTCAATTAAGGAACATGGAACAGTATAAGATTAATGGACAGAAGACAAGAGCCAGGATGAATTGGATGAAAGGTGGCGAGAGAGGTTCTAAATATTTCTTCAATATCATTACAAGCAAGCAGAAGAGAGAACGTATTGAGGGTATACAAATCAAAGGGGAAGTATCTATGGATCCAAACAGCATTAAAGAAGCCTTTTATAGCTTCTATAAAGACCTTTTCTCTTTAGAATTTACTGAGCACAACATGAGGAAACTGGAGGACTGTCTTAAGCTGATCCCAAAGAAGATCCAAGATATGGAGGCTAAGAGGCTCAATCTGCCAATATCCTTGGAGGAAATTGACTGTGCAATCAAGTCTCTGGCCAATGCTAAAGCACCCGGGCCAGACGGCCTTCCTGCTGAATTCTACAAACACAACTTGGATTGGATTGGACAGGAATTGCTAGAGCTATATGAGGAAGCCTTCAGGCAGGGATCACTTGGTGTTGACATTAATAGGGGTGTTATTAAGCTGCTTCCTAAGGATGGTGACAAATCCCTAGTTAAAAATTGGAGACCCATCACACTTCTTAATCTGTCATATAAGGTGATCGCTAAGGTTCTTGCTAGGAGAATTGGGTATTGAATGAGTTTATATCCCCAACCCAGACAGGTTTCATTCGAGGGAGATTCATCCTTGAGAATCTGATTACCAGTTGGGAAGCAATGCACTGGGCCAGGAGTGAAGATCATAATGCAATTATGGTTTTGCTAGACTTTGAGAAAGCATATGACAGGATTGAGTGGCCATTTGTTTTGGGAATGCTGAAAGCATTTGGCTTTCCTCCATACTTCTGTAAATGGATTGATATTCTGCTCAAGGACTCTTCTACAGTTATTGATGTGAATGGTGAGCTCTCTGAAAGTATCACTCTCCAAAGATCCATTAGGCAGGGGTGCCCAATTGCCCCAGCCTTGTTTGTAATTGTTGTGCCCTATTTTATATTCTTAGAGCTCCCCAATTAGGTCCCCCTGTAAGAGGTATTACTCTCCCAAATAAGGAACCGTTGATTAATGCTCAGTTTGCAGATGATACGGCATTGTTTGTTATCATGGATGAGGATAATTTTGATAACATGCTTAATAGGCTTCAATTCTTTTGTGATGTCTCGGGGGCCAAAGTGGCTCCTCACAAATCCTCAGTCATTGGGTGGTCTTCCTCTCCCCCAGAATGGCTAGGAAGAAAAGGATGGAAGTGGGTTGGACCTAATGATATTGTTCGATATTTGGGCATTCCCTTCTCTATTGACCCATCTCTCAAAGACATGTGGAACTGGTTATACGCCAAGATTGAAAAGAAATACATTAAATGGCAAACACATATGTTATCTTTGGCTGGGAGAGTGCAAATTGTACAGAAAGTCCTGTCAGCTCACCACATATATTTTTCTTCAGCATGGCTATTCTCCAATTATCAGACTGGGAAGTTAGAGAAAATTATGAGGGACTTTTTGTGGTCAGATGGGCTCGGGAATAAAAAGAGACTGCGTAAATTGGGATTGGTGTTGCATGCCAAAAAATAAAGGGGGCCTGGGACTAAAAGATATTAAAGATCAAGGAATGGCGATGGCCTCCAAGTGGATTATGCAAGCAGTGATAGGTGATGAACCATGGAAGGTTTTGGTCAGGAACAATATCAATAGATCAGGTATCAAGAAAGGTAAAGGGTGGAGAAATGTACCTCTTTGTGATAAGATGATGGGGAACATGAATCTTTTAGTTTTTGGCTCCAAGGTGTTTCAGTCCATATGGAAAGCATGGATCCAGGTGAGGGATCTTCTCCTATTCAGGGGAGCCAGTGGTGGTCCTCCTACATACTCTGTGCTGGATAGGTCAATTTGGTGGGGGTGGAGGCTAATAACAAGCCCTTCGCACTACTTCAAAGCTGCTTTGCAAAAAAGTGGTCTAAATATGGCATTTCTCTTGTGCAAGATGTTATGATTGACAATCGGCTAGGGTATTGGGATGAACTATCTGCTAAATACCACATCCCTAACACACATAAAAAGACAATCTATTATATCTAAAGCTGTGGGCCCTTTCTTTCCTGGTAGAAGTATGAACACCACACAATTCATGCAATGGATTAAATGGAAGGATGGTAGTGAATTTAACAAGATATCTACAAAACAGATTTACAATATGCTGAAAAATAAAACTGATATTTTTGAGAGGGTTAACCTTGGCTGGGGGCTGGATATCCCGGTCTCCAAATGGCAAATCTTTTCTAAGTTTTTCTGGCACTCCCCGTGTGAACCAAAGAAAACCTGTTTTAGATGGCTTTTGCTCTTGAAGAAACTAGCTGTTGGTAACACTCTACCTCATAATTTAGGAGAACCTATTTGGTGTGAATTTTGTTCTGTTCCTGAGACTTTTGAGCATTTGTTCTTTAAGTTTTGCCTCTGCCCAGAGTATTTGGTCTATTTTCTTTGGGTCTCCTGTTGATTGGAATTGTAAGCTTGGTCTGTCTTGGTCTGAAATCTTAGTTGGTTATGTTGAGTCTTTTGATTTGAAAATGAATACTTTTTGGTCTATCCTTACATGTGAGATTCTTTGGTTTTTGTGGAAAGAACAGAATGAAGAGATCTTTCAGAAGAGAAGGAGACAACTTACTGAGTTTGGATGTAAACTCACTCATTTTCATATCATGTCACAGGTTGCTGCTGCTTTAGAGATATCCAGGGACAGATTTATGACTCTCATGAGGGAGGGTCAACTGTTGATCCACAAAGAAGACATTATATCATGTCAGTACTTCTCCGTGCACAAAGATATGCTCCGTCAGAGGGAGCTTGACAATCTCAATCAGTTCATCAGAGATCTACACCTTGAAGATAGAAGGCTGCTAGGACCAAGTACACATAGTTAACAAAGGAATTGTTTATTTTTTGATAATACCCTTTTTTGTCTAGAAAAGGCTCCGATAACAATGGTGCAGATTTGTAAAGGGATACAGCTCTTTTTGTATTAACATGTAAAAGAAATGATATGTAATGTGCTATTAGAACAGATTATGTGATCATATATGTAAAGATCTGATGTAATTCGGATACTATAGAAGATTATAATGTAACCCAGTTTTTAAACTATGTTAATACAAAAAAAAAATTATTACTGCATCTATAGAAGATAGCACCCTCCTATGCCTAGTTGATTTGATGAAGCAAGGATTGGTTAGAGGCTCACCCCGTCATCAACACTATCCTACATTCTCAGGATTAGATAGCTTTTATTTCCTTTGTAGGTTGGAAGTAATTGAAATGGTAAAATCCAGTTGATACCCATCAAATGAATAGCGTAAGTCCCTTTGTGATAACCAACATATCACATCATATAACTGAGTGAAAGTCCACAATAAAGAAGTAACCTTGAGGTTGTCTCATTTGATGACACAATCTATCTATAGTGTTTAGCATATGAGCATCCTTATTCAAGAGAGGATTGGATATTTGGTGTTTCACCTTGAAACATTAAGTGTTTGATTTTGTATGTTGTAGTGAAACAAAACTCACATCAACAGGTACCTCTTGATAAATGTTAGATAAAAATCAATTTTCATGGGGCCTCAAAAGGCAACTTGGGGCCGTCTAGAGCAAGTTTTGTAGTACATGACTGGACAAGTAATATTTTGATGCTTGAGGTAATAAGTTTGATGGATGGGACAAAAAACAAGGCTGAAGTACAGGCTGCCTCCATAGCAATCAAAACAACAAAGACCCTCAATGTTTCTAAGCTCCATTTGGAAGAGGACTCTTTAATCATTATAAATGCCATAATAAAAGGGGAGTCAAGAGTTTGGTATTTGAATAAGCATATTCGAAAGATTAAAGTGATGTTGAGCTCTTTTGAAGAATATAAGATCACTCATGTTAGGAGAGAAGGGAATGAAGTGGTAGATGTAATGTCTAAAGTAGGGGTATCATTGAAGAAACAAGGCAAGGTAGAAGTGATAGAGGATTTTTGTAGTATCTATGGGAAAAATCTAGAATCTTGGGATGAAGTCAAAGAAATTTCAAGCAACAGATGGTTGAGGGGGGATAGTTACCATAGGCAATGATGGGAAACAATTTCTTATCCTACGACCTTTACAAGTTTTAAAGTTTAGATTTAAATTTGATTTTGAAGGTCTTCTCTCCATAACCGTAAGGAGTTAGTGGTTGATTTTATAATTGTTTAATCAACTAAATAATTGTCAATGGAATTGGCACATATGCAAGTCATCATGACCGTGCAAATACCATTAATGTCATCCTTTCCATGGCCGATGTGGGATGATAATTGAGTGCATTGATAATTGGCAAGGAAGCGTCTAGATGAAGGAAGGGTTGCCAATGGATTGAAAAAGGTAGGAGATTTGGTTTTGTTATGCTTTGGGCGGCGAGTCTATTCTCTAGGTGATTTGTCTAGCTAGAGCTTGACATAACTAAGGGATGAAGGCCAATTTCTCATTGAAAATGGCCAACTAATAGAAAACATTTTTTTTTTGGGGGGGGGGTGACTTTGAAGAGGATGAGAGGCATTTTCTTAATAGATGATCCTGGTTTTGGTAGATTTTGTATCTATTGCTCGTAGAAGAATTCATGGTGACAAAGTACCGATACCGTTTGAATATTGATATGGCACCAATGGTGTTTGCATGAGCCCTTCAACTCAGAGCGAAGGAGGAGGCTTTGTGGGGAATGAAATCCTGTGTGTAACCCCAATGGACTAGTGGGATGATTCTGATGTTGGCCATGGCAAAACTAGGAGTGGGATTTAGGGCAAAAGAACGAGACTGGAGAGCAGTGGAGGGTGCTTTGAAAAGTTACAAGCCTTTTTTTTTCTGGAATGCAACATCAATTAAAAAAAAGTTTTTGGAGGAAGCCAAGGATGGTTGGAAGTTGCTAAAGGAATTCATGTTGCAGTTGGAGGAGGAGAAACATCAGAGAGAGAAGGAAAACCGGGAAGCCAAAAAAGCTCGGTTGGACATCAAAGGAGGGATGTTTATTCTTGAAAATGCTGAAGGGTATGGCTTCAAAGCAGAGGTCAGAAAGTAGTCTATTAGGTTGTGTCTTTTTGGTTTATATCAAGAAAATTCATTTGCGTCTATAGTTTTCACAGCCCAATTTGTTAATGAATGGGCATAGTTAGTTTAGCAGTATAGTTATTGGTAGTAGCAGTAGGTTGTCTTTGATAGTTTGGACTCATGTTAAAGGCAGATAATTACCAAGCAGTGTGGATGCCTCATTCTGGACTTGTTTTGTAATGAACTTTTATTAATATTAATATAATGAAAACCCTTGTTACTGATAAAAAAAATAAAAATAAAACATGGGGTTTAGTTTAGATTTGATATTTATTTGCTGGTAATAGATGGTATGAGGTGATATTTTTTTTGTATTGGAATGTTCTAACATGTTAAATGATATTTTGAATTAGTAAATATAATGTCTATAGATCATTTATATGTTGTTGTGTCTACAATTTTGAATTATGTGCATTAAATTTTAAATTCTTGTTCGTGATATATGAAATTGTAGTAAATGACTTGGTGTTGATTAGAGATGTTGATAAACCACTGTGATAATGATGTGATAGGGACCCCCTCCCAACCATCTTACAACTTAAATCTTTGAAGTTATTTCCATGGGGTTTCATTTATAAAACATATATCAGGAAAGACAATAAACCCTTCAAAACATGAATATTTGCAAAAAGCTTCTGCTACATGAGAGAAAATGTTTGCACTAACCATTTGAGAACGAAAATTGAGGTTTGGAAAGCCTGTGGACCGAATGATACGCATCAGCATTGAAGATATCTTCCATGGTATCTCCAAGTTAAAAGAAATATATTGATATTCAGGCTAATGACCGTATCCTACAATTCAAGAATGGATGCCAAATCATTAGAATTTGAAAGAATCATCAATCATCCCTTACATGGATAAAGATTGAAACCATTCCATTGGTTGTTTTTGACTGAAATTGAAATGTGTAACAAGTCACAAAACAAATGGAGGTTGTCCAGTAAACTTAGACATTGATTGGGGACTGACTGCAGCAATAAAGCTCAATCTCTTGTGTTTTATTTGAAAAACAAATAGTTGAGTACCATAAAGTCTAGATGCAAGGTATGCATTCAACATGGAAATCTAGCTTGGTAGTCTCAGTCTAAAGAACCAAAATGGAAATCAAACACAAATACAAAGCTAACAAAGAACAGATTAAAATGCAGATGGCAATAGGGATGGGTTAAGGTCAGAAAGCAATTGAAAACCTTTTATGAGTTGCCGGTCCAAGAAAAATGGGGAAAAAGAACTGAGGCAGTCATCTTAAGTATTTGATCAGAAATATCATAGGACAAGAAAGGGGAATAGAAAAACAAAGAAGAGGAAACATAGGAATCACCTGCAAATGTAGAAGATGGGAGAAAAGTTAAGCAGAATAAAGAGGAAAAAGAGATATTATCATGACCCATTTTAAAAAACACTGACCTAATGCTCAAAAGAAGTGAATGTGAATGTTTAGAAACATAAAATGAAAGGCATCAAAACATAAAAGGAAACACATACCTAACAAGAAAAGGACTTTCCAAACCTTCCCGTATAAAAATCCAAACTATATTTTTAATTTTCTAATATTTGAGAAAAGCATAGGACTTGCTATAGGGGTGTAAAATTTTTAAACCAAAAAGAAAACTCATAAAATAACAAAGTAGTTTTTTCTGAAAATGTTACCAACTTGGTGAAGCTTCATTTTCAGGAAAAATGTAAAAAATTTAGCCAGAAGGTAGAAAATAGTCGGTGAATATTACCTCTAAGATAAGTATTACCAATATAGTTTTCCTCAAACCCTACAAAAGAGCCGAAACTGCAAGAATGGGAGCAACAAAAGAAACAAGCGAGAGTACACAAACAGATCAATTAGAACACAACAAAATCTGACCATGTTTTCATCTAGTGACAAGGAAAAACAAGACACTCTTTTGTCTCTTCAATCCTGGAAAATATTAAGATCATCAAATATCATTGAGAAAAAAGTTTAAAGATCATCTAAAAAAGACATTTCTGTATTTTATTGTAGTCCTCAAACTAATGAAACATAAATAAAATAAAAATCAGATTAAATGAAATATTGTCCTTAAATTAATAAAACATATAACCTATTAATTGAAACTTACATATTGCTGCAAAGCAGTGCTCCATACTGCGACTGCAGCAGCCATGAAGCCGTTGGCATTGACACTAACATCTGTAACAGTACATACCGCCACTCCAATCAACACTGCTACTATACTTAACTTAGTGTCCATTGAATAATGGAATCTAATCAAAAAGAACTTCTGAAAGGCAAGATACAGGAATCATAATTAACTTTGCTATCTACAAAACATATTTATTAATATTATATATAGAAGCTTGCATAAGAAACCAAATGTTCAAAATAAAATAATAGGAAAAGAATTGTCATTTATGCTAATAAGATCTGCAATACTTAAGAAGCCAGCGACAGAAAACAAAACTTCAAAACCACAAACATTTCTATTGAAATTTTTACCCTGAGATTGTCTGTTTAGATATTTAGCAGTACCAAGAAACTATTTCAGAATCAATACTTAACCATCCAAAAATTCCATCAACAAGACCCGTGTTCATTTAAAGACCCTGTTTGATTTATAATAGAACTATGTGATACTATCATGATTAAACAGCATAGTTAAGTGTGTTTGAGTTGTAGTAGTATTGGGATGGGTGACCTCCCAAGAAGTCTTAGTGTGTCACACTTGCGAGCATCGATGCAATGAGTAATAGTAGATCGTTCATGCTCATGAGAGATAGGTTTTTGTGAACAACTATTCATAAAATATGAGTCAATGAGATTGAATAAAAAACTATTGAGTTGACTCGTGATAATATCACATAACTTGATGCACTGCAAAAAAAACACTCCACCTACTTAAAATAATTGTTACATCAAAATACAAGAACAGCTAACTAGGGTCTGCTTATAAACTATCTTCCATGTAGATGAAGCTAATAAAAAATTTCTTCAATTACTTGGGGTTCTGTGTGCATTCTTAGATTTTTATAGTTAGAATGTTAAAAGCAATACAAAGACTAGAGAGAAACAAGCACCAGGAAGAAGCTACTCACCATGAGAAACAAGCAGCCAAATCTTATCTGCCTCGTCCTTTTACAACTCATAATCACCTTCGACCTCTGCTACAAAGAAGTTAATCTCACTATAACTCCTGATACGGAAAGAAAGATGACTAACTCAGAAGACAATCACAATTACAATAATGTAACGGTAGACATGTGTGTCATTGTTGCCTTGAAACCCAGGTTCAGGTACAAGATCCTTGACCCTTCTCTCCTGGTGCCTATATTCAAATTTAATACAGATATTTATTCCTGTTCCATAATTCAATATGACCTCCCTGTATCAATACCCCACATCTCCAGGTGTCTATGGTTTGTAAATAACTACCAGGCTTGAAAATTTCAATTTGGAGTGGAGCTAAATGTTTGAGAAATCTAGAATTAGAAATGAAAAAATGGGTAAATTTTATAAAGGAATTGAAAAGTCCAAACCACATCAGACAAATCCGATCATTCCAGAGAAGCAGCTCTCCTTCTGAATAGACTAAAATACATACCTATTTTTCCAAAACTGACTTAGAATTAAAGTTTTCCGTATCATCTAAAACTACCCACTAGATTTAGTCTACCTTAGCATCTAAAACTACCCACTAGATTTACAATCCAGATTCCACTATAATAAAACTAATTCTTGAGCAAATATATCATACCTTCTCCCAGAAATCGGGAACGACCATGTTCTTTTTCCAACCACTGTTAGAAAAGTCAAAATCAATGAAAATGGCTTTCATGAGCTGTACAAGAAACATATACTAACCAAAATTTTTGCCACAAATCCTTCCTGCCATACTTCTTTCATATTTTTGTTGGAACAGAGCGCCAAGATCTTTCCCCTGTCACAGCATTAGGATCTTTCCCCTGTCCTACGCAACATTTCAAGAATTTATTAGAACAAAGACATAATCTGACACACAGCCTGACTTCTTCCATTTGTTGGAAGTACAAATCAAAAAGCAATATACAATCAATGAAAACCGCCATTATTTCTCCAGCAGAGACTTGATTTCAATTCCTTAATTTAGAAGGAAATACATTGGCCTGCTTCTTCCGGGTATGTGAACAACTTATAAATTGCTATTCCAATGCTTGAGAATTTTGAAATTACCCTGTAAAAAATATCAAATGCATTCTCAATTTGGACTTGTTTTTAAATAGCATGAGAGTTCGTTTTGCTTTATTTCTTTAACGGGCATTTTCCTATTTGAATTGCTAATTTGAAGATTGTGTAATAGATTTCAACAAATATTTGAATTTGTAACGGACATTTCGACAGATATTTTTGAATGTATAAAATTTAAAGAGACTTGGCGACCACGAAAGTGAACGATTTGAGATTATAGCGAATATTCAAATGTTGTGGAAAGCAATAAAACTATCGCTTGTATGGGAGGAGGTGCAATAGTAACGTTGATAGCAATACATAATAGTATATTGGAGATATTTTGAAATTTCTTAGATTCTTTAGTAAAATAAAGTTGAACATTTGTACATAATTTTATTTTTACAAAATTTGTTATCTATTGTATAATTATATGACAATATGTAATTATAATAATTAAAAATATAATAAAATAATAGATTATTATTATATTTATGTCTAATTGTAACCTCATTTAAAAGAGTCCTTGATAACACTAACCATAATCATAATATGATGTTTTATCTTAGAATCATAATCAAATCTAACCCTAATTTGTAAATTAATACTAATCATGATTGGGGTCAAATCATGATGCAATTAGTAATAGTTTTCAAAAGGATTTCATATTCACTTTTTAAAATTAAGTTTTAGCAAAAATACATGATATATATTATTATTGTCATATTTTTAAAATGAAATATTATATTATTTTATTATTTTAATAAATGTAGAACTCTTAGCTTAAATCTAACAACCGTTTAGGTAGTAAACTATTTGTATTATATAATATTTTCAAAATAAACACTACATAAATACATAATGTCCAAATATAACATAAGAAATTAATCTATCATATTTTCACAAGTATAATGTATCTCAAATATTTTTTTAAAAAAAATTTATGAATAATAATATAAAATTTAAAATCTAAGCATAAAAAAATTAAAGAATATAATCAATTTGAGAAATGTGAATAAAAAATAGTCCATGAATACGATCAAATTTTAATATTTTTGTATGTAATATCATAATTTAAAGTAAAATAAAATATTTTAAGCTAAATAAAATTTTCTAGATAGATGTATAAATAAAAAATAAAAAATATTAATTATATCTTGAAGATAGACAAATCATTTTATATAATTAATTCATATTATAACATTATATTATTTATAAATTTTATTTTATTTTTTTGAGTAGGCAGTCTTCTAAAGTATTTTCATCCAACTTGAACCTTCTCAACTCTCTTATTTGTTTAATAAAAAAAATTTAAAAAAGAGGTTTTCAAAAGGACCCCAAAACCTTCACTTCCACAAATCTATCTCGAAGGATGAAATAAGAAAGGTAATAAAATCAACCACTTCAAAATCTCTTTGGCAATCAGAACCCACCAGGAACTACTAGCAGGGCACTCCCAACAAGGTAACAACTTCTCAACAACAATATTCCTTTCCACCTCAATAGGTTTGGCATCCACCTCAACAAGAGCAATAGAGAAGAAAATTGACAAGAGAGAGAACCAAATAGGCATCAATCTTGCATTAGAGAAACTATGAACAAGAGAAATATGTCATCAAGCACAACCATCATCCTCCCTCTACAAGTAGATCCTCACCTCTATAGGAGAAGCCTCCCCCCTCAAAAAGGGACTGGAAAGAGAACAACATGAGCAAGACACACCATTCCCACAACATAGCTACCACTAGAAACCTTGCCTCTATAGGGGCTAACTCCACCTCTATAGAAGTCATCCGAGAAGGAACCCAACCGATAGCAGTAGAAGATCGATAGAGTAAGAAAGGAGCAGGGAAAACCCCAAAAAATCCAAGCCCTAACAAAAAACAATCCAAAACCAAACAAGACCTTTGAAAACTTCTAGCAATCGTATGGCCACCAAGTAGAGTATAGCCAGTAAAAGATCCAACTCCAAATAAAAATATTAGGGAAAACAACCAACCTTGGCAGATCTAGCAAAAAACATTACATTCTTTGGCCATGGCAGGGGAAAGAACTAAACCCCAAGCCCTTATCACTAAACAAAATAGTATCAAAATTTCTTCATCACAAGTTTTTCAAAGAAGGGAGAAACCCTAATCTATCCACAAACCCATGCTAGGAAAAAGAAAGTTTATCACATCAACAGAGAAAAAATATTTTAGCAACCATAGCCTGTGAAGGGAAGTTTAAAGAATCCTCAACCCATATTTAGGGAAGTCAATACTTTATTCAACATCCATATCCCATAAAGGGAGGCCTCCAAGATCCACCGCCCATAAGGTGCATTCTCATCTAATATTCTTAACCCACAAAGAACAATCAAGGTCCCAACCAACTAAGGAAGACAGAGCTCCCGCACAAATCTCAAACCATACACTACTACTTTAGCACCAACAACATCATGCTGGAAGTCTCGTATCTTTCAAAATCTCCCCTGGAGAAAATACTTCGAGTAGGGGACCAATCTCCAACATTAAGAGAATCAATGCTAAATAACCCACCCTTTTCTTCATTACTTTTCCATAAGAAAAAAAAACCCTTTCAAATCACGAACCTAGATCCTGACTAATAGGATCAATCTTTTCTATTAGAACCAAAAATCTTTTCTTCCATGGAAAGGCAGACATACCTATCACTAGACCTATGTTGTCGCAACCACTCATAATGTAATGCCCCAAATTAAAAAAAATTGAAATTAACTTAAATTTTCACAAACAAACAACAAATGAAATTTAATTCTCAATCCAAACCATCAAGGATATAATTTTCCAAAGGAAATGAAATGCCCACAAAAATTTATCAATAAATCTTACAAACTATGGAACCGATTTGTAGATCTAATCGTCAAATCAACCCAAAAATTTACCAAGCTTAACATGCATGTAAGTAATACAAAAAGAAATATTGTTTACATCAAAACCACAACCTCAAGGATCATATAAACATAAATATGCTTCTGCTACAAATCAACCCAAAACAATGAGCAAATATGATGCCTGAAATAGATTGCAAGCTCTCAAAACTTTTGGATAACCACACCAAAATTCAAGCCAACTTTATTAATACTAAAATATCACAAAAATACATAAAATAACAGAAAATCATTTGTCTCAAGATTGAAATGAACTTTTGAAACCCTAAACACACTGGGAACAAAACTACAGCTTCTAAACCCTCGCGTGCAACCTACAAACCCAAAATACTAAGAACTATTTTCACTACCAAATCTTCTAGCACAATGATAATCTCTAAATGAGATTATTATATGGTAATACTCGACTCATGTCTTAGATCACCTAGTAATCCTTTGACTCCCGTCCTTAGATCACTTGGAAACTTTCAAAATCCCACTACGGTCTCCTTCTCCACTGGTTTATTAGCCATTGAAGAAACAAGCATAAGCTCTGATATAATCTATAACAAGAATGATTCCCAAATGGTGCAGGGGCACCCCATGAACACCCATGAAGACTCGTCTTTTTTTTTGTTTGTTTTTTAATGTTGTAATAAGGTCCCATGGACCATTTCTCATCATTTTGCAAGGTTTTAAACCATTTTGTAAGGCTAAATGCCACTAGGTCCTGATTAGGCATGTAAAGGCTAATATGGTCAAACTTGGTCAAGACATTAGGAGAGTACAAAAATGATAAATTTGGAATTCTTTCATGTTAAGGGTCATGTTTAACCTATAAGAAATGTAATTGAGTAGTAGGATACGTAGGCGTAAGGTAAGGTGGAAAACTGACAAGCTGTCAAAAAGTTCAAATTGTACAACTTGCCTCTCCAATAGCTATATAGTTCAAATTTCGATTGGGGTTGGTTGAGGAAGTTGAATGATGTCTATTTGTGCCTTAGGAGGTCAAGGCATTCAATTTTGTTGAAGATTTGGCTTTGATTCAATAAAAACTATTATATTTTCTTGTAAATTTTGTAGTTTATTTGCATTGTACAACTCAGTACAAATTGGATGATTGGTCAAATGTATATGAATGTTTAGAGAAATTAAATGGATTTCCTATGCAAGTGGTTTGAAGAAGATCCATTGATATTGAAGGGAGATATTGCATTTTTTGTAAAACCAGTCACCAAACCCTCACCCTCCTAGGGTCTTATACTAAAATGATCATAACTTGACTTTCCACCGTAGGAAAATTACAACCTTTGGTGGAAAGTTAGGGCCTTGTATTTAACTTAAAATTCATCAAGTCTTAAATTGGGATATAGAGGTAGTTAGGAGAAATGGTGAGCCCTAGGCCTAGCATTCTTTATGTGGCAGGCCTGGAGAAACAAAGAACTATTGGGCATTGAGACTAAATAGATGAATTGACCCCAAATGTTGGTGGAACTGATGTTTTCTAGCCTAGAAAAAATTGTTCCAAGAATTGGTTGTATAGAAAGATCCATCATTATAGGACTTTCTTTGTAAATTAGGCCGAATTGCCCTGTTTAGGCCTATGCGATCAGAATCAGTTTGACCAGTAGGTGAAGGAACCCATATCTAGTTTTGAAGTATATTTCGAAACTAGAAAAAGGGTGTCTGAAAATATAATTTTTTTGCATCCTTGTGTGGAAGGTTTGGGAGTTAATGCATGATTAGTCCTAAAGTAGGGCTATAAGGAATCGAGCACCCTTACAAAGCAAGTACCATAAAACAAAGTTGTGGGTTTGTTTCAAGTTGTTATTTGTGATGTTTCAAGTTTGTTAAGACACTTTTGGGGTCAAGTGGTCACTGCTCAAACTTTGCATGTACCAAGTGATAGTTACCCAAGGTAGCAAGATTGATGGAGTGCATGGCCCAACACCAAAATGGAGCATTGATGTGATAAGTTGTATCACCCAAGGGTGGAGGTTGTTGTACCTTAGAAGGAATAAGATAAGTTGTCCAAACTATCTTCATGCAGGTATGTCAAGGGGTTGTGAAACCTACATGGAGGTGAAGAGTCTTTAGGGGCAAGATAGTTCAAAAGTTGATAAAGGAGTTTCAAGGGTTTTGTGTCATTAATATACCCTTTGCATCATAGTGGTATCAGCGCCAACTATATTGTTGGGATTGGTGTATGTCAGCAAAAGAAAGTGAAGAAGAGGCTAACAATATGCCTCTAAAGGGGATGACCACTGAGGTGGCTAACAAGTTCAAAGAGATGGAAGAGATGATCAAGGTCGTGCTCAAGGAGGTAACCAAAGAGATAAGGAAAGAGAGAAGAGAGGAGGAGAACTCTGAAGGATGAGAAAAAATAATAAGAAGATGGGGTAGAAGAAGTACCCCAGAGGTAGGAGATAAAGGTACCTACATATAAGAGATATTTGGTTGAAGCCCTAAAGACAATGGGCAAGGATGCTTCTAAGGCTAGGGTGGATCTCCCAATTTTTAGTGGGAAGATGGATTCTAATGAGGTTGTGGAATGGATTGAGGCCTTGAATAATTACTTTGAATACAAGGAGATACTTGAGAAAAAAAGAGTGAGGTTTTCAAACACAAAATTGAAAGGTGTTGCACTCACGTGGTGGAACTACACCCAAGGTGAATGGGTAAAGAGTGGAAGGAGTATGATTGCCTCTTGGAGTAGGATGGTGGAGAAGATCAAATCTCAATTCATGTCCGCATATTATGAGCTACATATTTATAAGAGGATGCATAACCTAAAACAAATGGAAATAGATGTATCAACCTACACTGAATAGTTTCAAAAACTTACCCTCAGATGTGGGCATGTAGAAAGAAAGGAAAGTTACAAGGCATATCAATGGACTAAAGATTAGTATCTTATATGAGATTATCATCTTGACCCCTTAGACAATAGACAAATGCTTTCAAATGACACTTAGAGTAGAGGATAAATTAAGGAGGAAGGGTGAGCAACAAAATAGAGGTAGAGGGGGAAAAAAATTCATAGCTAGAGGAAGAAATGGGGGAATAAATCAGTTTCAAAGAATTCAGGGAGAGTCTAGCCACCAAGAACAAAGTGGGGGCTTTTGTTCAAGAGGAGGCTATAGGGGAAGGAGACTCAATGGAAGGGGTAGGCTTAGAGGACCAAGGACAACTCCTAGTATCTTCACAGGAATATGCTTCAATTGTAATCAAGTAGGGCACACCATGAACAAGTATCTTGAGAAATCCTCAAGCTCTCATGGAGGAGAGAGAAGGAACCAATTGATCCTGGAGGAATATTGTCAAAGTATCAATCCCCTAATTGGAAATGTTGGTCCCACACATGATGGAGAAATTCTAATGTTGAGAAGAACTTTGTTGAAGGTGCCACAAGTGCAAGAACCCCCCATAGAAAGACACCATTCACGACCACATGAAAAGATCATGGAAAGGGATGAAAGGTAATAGTTGATTCTAGTTCAACTAAGAATATAGTTTCAATAGAAATGGTAGACAAATTAAAGTTGAAAATGTTATCGCATTCTAACCCATATTATCATGGTTTAATAAAGGGAGGCAAGTTGTGGTTGATGAGCAGTCATGGGTAGAATTTGAAATAGAGGAGTATAGGGATAAAATTGTGTGATGTAATTCTCATGAATGCATGCCATTTGTTATTAGGGTGTGCATGGTAATATAATGTAGAAGCCCAACATAATGGGAAAAATAATTCTCACCTCATCACCAAGAATGGGAGAAAGTATAAGATGGATCCCCTATTGGATGAGATTGTAGATAAACATGTAGGGTCAAGTGTCATGAAAGTAAGTGGAAGGAGTTCCTAGAAGTCTTAAAACAAGAGGTTCATTAGGGGTATGCACTAGTTATTAAACAAAAAAATAGTTATGTTTGAAAAAAATAGTGAGGAGAAAAGTGTTCCCAAGGAGGTGCAAGGGTTGTTAGATCAGTACAAAGGCATAGTTGTGGAGGAGATACTTAATTCACTATCCCTAATCAAATATATAAGCCATCAAATTGACTTTATACCAAGTGCTACATTGCCAAATAAGCCAGCTTATACGATGACACCATCTCAAAATGAGGAGATAGCAAGGCAAGTGCAAGAGCTCCAATCTAAAGGGTTGGTAAGGAAGATATTAAGCCCTTGTGTAGTACCAATAGTGGTATCCCCCAAGAAGGATGGTAAGTGGAGGCTATGCACTGATTCAAGAGAAATCAACAAAATTACATTAAGGTACAAATTTCTCATGCCTAGGATTGAAGACCTCATGGAATACTTGGGAGGGGTTACTACTCTAAAATTGATGTCAAATTTGGTTACAATCATATTAGGATTAGGAAGGGAGATGCATGGTAAATAGCCTTCAATACCAATGAAGGTCTTTATGAGTGGTTGGTGTTGGAAATTTAGTTGGGAAATGTGATACTAAGAGGGGGGGTGAATCAGATATCACCTATTAATCCATTTTAACATTACATAAAACTTTGAAGAGCATTATCACAAACTTCATCAATGTAATGGAACTAATACACTAAATATCATTCATGAAAGTACTCAACACAATAACTTGGTTACCCAGAAACCCTTGAAAGGTAAAACTGGGGTGGGGATGACACCCACAAATCTTCACTACTGCAGTATAAAGTTTGCCTATTAGGGCTACAAATTTTATCACAAAATATGAGCTACCCTGTGACGGGTCTGCCCTATTAAGAGCTAAAAGACTTATATAGTCTACCTTGCAAAAGGATTCAAAACTTACAACTAAGTAAGCACTCAGTTAAGAGACTACATAAGGTGTGTTAAAACCACTTTGTTAAGAGATTTACCCTGATACACTTGTTAGAATGTCTCAATACTTGATCCTTCAGTTTGCACTGTATGCTGATTACAGATCTTCTCCTTGCAGTATTGATTTGATCTTATCTACCAAGTTTATCTCTTGTTCTATCCTTCACTACGTTACTTTGTTTCATTCAGTCACTGAACTCTATCAGAATACTTCACTAGTCTGAATGTATTCTCTGTTCATTCCTCTCATTCCCTTCGCATCCTCTCACACGCACATTACGGTTCAGATCTCATCTCATATAGACAACTGAACTTCTCCAAGATTTAAGATCTACGATTTAGATTTACTCTTTTTTTCATTTAAGCTTTCCGAATTCTGATTGGCTCCAAGTGTTGCATTGGGATCAATGATTACAAAATAGGAGCGTAATCACCTCCATGATTTCCTCAATAAACAAAATACAAAACATGAATGTTAGCCAAAATGTTTTACCTTGATGATTATGCCATAACAAACTCATATGTCAATTCTGGTTAACTTGGCAATTGATGTCTCTAGTACTCGGCATTCACTGTACTCGACGTTTACTGATATCTCTGGCGCTCGGCATAACCTACCTTGGCCAATACAAAAGTACTCGGTGACCATTGGTTTACTCAGCAGTGACTGCTGCACGGTAAATATACATCACATGACTCGGCCTATACATGATGACTTGGTCATAGTGATGACCAACCAACATTTCCTAGATAATGACTAAGTGTAAGACACTAATAGACAACAAAACTATAGGGATCTACAATCTCCCCCTTTGACATTAGTAGCAAAAACACTTTGTCATGACATTGATAATTATATTTACAAGAGTACTTAGTATTAACAGAATAATCCCCCTAAGATATATATACATATGCAAAATTGAGTATATCATACCATTCTTATTTTGTTAGCTCCCTTTGTGCTTAGATATGTCATTTAATTTCCCCCTTGTTTTTGGCACTCTTGATTTCTTCGGGAGTAGGAATCTTGAAATATTTCTCCAGGAATGGTTTATGAAGAATCATAACCATATGCAACGCAAATTCCCAACCGGATGTTTCAACCTTCAGTACCTCTGATTGGACTTCTAGCTCGATAACTAGATTGACTAGGCTCTCGACTGTGGACAGATGAGGATCTTTCTGTATTAAGTCCTTAGCCTTTGTTAACTCTCTTTGAATGGTCTCCAGATGAGGTGTTAACATTGTTTGAATGGAGATTAGATGAGCTCTTATCTTACCATCATTAGCCATCAACTCAACTATCCTTCCTTGTAAATGTAGAAGCTTGGCATAATGTTTGGAACTGGAACTTGCATCCAAGCTCAAGGATTGACCAGTAGACTTTATTTCTTGTTGTAGTTTGTCTACCAGATCTTGTTTATCCTTCGTAAATTCTTCTACGTTGCATAGTTTTGTATACAAAGATTGTGCATTCACTACCACTCCTTTTGAATCTATTACCTGGGTAGAGAGTTCTACCTACTTCACTACAATCTCGGCAGAGACCTTGTTCAACACCTTTGTTTAAAACTTCCTTTCTGACCACTGCAGCAACTTATCATTTGCTTCGCTTTCTTCATTAGTCACTTTCTTGACTATATGGACAAGTTGTTCTAGTATGGGGTTAGAGTCATTTACATCAGTCATTTCAAAAGCATCAATAAATATTTCTTTTATCTCATGCAAGACTTTCTTTTGCTGATGTTCTCTTCTCAATTCTTCTTGCCTGCTTTTCCTCTTCAGTAGATCTTGCAATATCTGCATCTACTCATATGATAAGTTATCGGAATCCCATTTCAGAATTACAATAACTTTATCAATTGTTACCTCTAGTGAATAAACTTTCACCTTCTTTTTCTGTGCCTTCTTCCTCGGTGTACTCCCACTCGGCATCTGTACAAGAGCTTTTATTGCCTCTTTCTCCTTGGGCTCTTAGTTATCAATAGCTTTGTCCTTCTCTTCTCTTCCCTTATCTTCCACATGAGGACTTACATTCACTAATGCAGACTGATCTCCTTTGTCTTTTTGTGACTCCTCAGCAGATGTAGACTAAAGTGATGTTGCTGACTGGTCCTATTCCTCGGTAGTGCTCATACCGGCTAACATGTCAACTGTAACAACTTTAGGATTGACAGGGGTTGATGTGATAGTTGATGTATCCTTAATTTTTGGATAAACTATTACTTGTAAGAGCACAATATTACTGCCCAGCAAAGATGTATCTTTTGCTTCCTCGACTTGTATGTCTTCCTCGGTGAATACTTGAGTCTTTACTAGGCTATCCTCTGTGATGTCAACAATATTTACCCCAGATAACTTTTGACATTTATCTTCCTTGGGAGCTTCTTTCTCCTGAATAGGTGGCTCAATTACATCTTGTGCATTATCTGGCTTAGCACCCTTAGATGTGCATCCTTTTCAATTAGCAAACCAAAAATTATCTTCCAAGTCTTTAGACTTGCCTATAAAACATCCTCAACCTTGTGTTGAAGGATAGAGTAAGCTCTAAGTTTAGGAACGAACTTGTTCCTGTATTATTCCACAACTTCTTGAATACTGGAAGAGGGTAGATCCGGTGAAACTTGAGCTAGTGTGCTCTCCCTTATCTACTTCTTGATCATTAGAGAAAACTCCCATTTCTGTACAACTCTATTGCTTAACTCCTTAGGGACTAGTTTCCCCAACTATATAGGTAATATCATGAAAGTGCAGAGCATCTCAAGAATAGCTTCCTCTATTTTCTCCTTATCTCCTATACTCATGCTCTCAAATCTTAATTGCTTCAAACCTGCAAGTCCAGCAGAGTTCTTGATAGTGTGGCATATTTCATCACCATTTGGTGTTATACTCTATATTGCAACCTTCTTCTTTACCTCCTCATCACTCTTTGTTTCCTCATCATCTTTCTCTAAAATGAGTTTCCTCCTACGCCTTTTGCTTGTCTGACTCGGCATTGCCTTAGGCTAAACAATTTTTCTTTTCCCTGATGCAGGGGTTTTCTTTTGTGACTTGCCAGCTATAGTTGTAGAGGTTGCCTTTGTTCTCAGCCTAAGCATAGGTGACGATGTAACCTTAGGTTTTTGCATCTTCTTACTAATGGGCTCGGCAATTACTTCCTTCTTTCCTTTCTTCTTTTCTACTACTATCTCTTCTTCTTCATCATTCTCACTGGGATCACTTGCTTCATCTTCTCCTAGTCCTTTTGTTAATTCAAGAGGTGCATCCTCCTCTGTTTATCCCATCATTTTTACTAGATTCTTCACAATTTTCTTCCTTTTTCTCTCAATGGTAGCAGCCTTCAATCCCATGGTTATTTTGGATTTAGCCTCTTCATAAGTTCCAAAGTAAGGAGCCTTCTTATCAATTTCTTCGGCTAACAGGGTTGTTATTACAAATGTGGTCTCATCAATATTTACCTCATTAGGTAATGGCATTAGCTATGAAACCCTCAGTAAAACAACATGTGCATAAGTGAAATCCGTGTCGACTAAGAAACAAATGTCCTGGCTATACTTCATAACTAAAGACACAGGAATCCTATTTCTCTTCCTCATTTTCTTCTTGAATTCAATGAAATAATTTTCCATCACATTCTCAAAACTCTCTCCTATCTGACTGATAAACTCATTTATTTGAACTGTGACTGGCTTCTTCTTATCCCAAATTACTCCAACAGTAGGAAAACACTTCTAAATATTAAAGAATAGACAGATGAGTAGGGAACCAAACTTACACATAGAATTCTTTGCCTTTTGAATTGAAGTTAGGTTCTCAGCAAATTGGGTCAGTTGGAGCTCGGCGAGGTCATAAGTATGTCCTTTCTTGATAATTTTCCAAGCCTGGTCCACTACCATGCATGGGACATTGTCCAACTGACTAGACTGATAGAATTTGTGAGAAATTACTCTCACTATAAAATTAATCTCTGAAAAGTGATAGTGGAGATTTTCATTCCACGCTTATTCCATACTGCCTAAGTGTTCACCTAAATTTTCTCCTTGATTAAACATTTCATTTTTCTCTTACCAAAAATTAGAGGGTATCCAGTTACCCAGTGACTCATGTCCTTTATTATCGGTACTAGTCCATCCTCTAGCCAAATATGCATGTCATGCACTCTACTTAGTACGATTTTGATCCAGTCCACTTTGAAATTTGTAGAAAATCTAGGGCATGAACTAACCCTTGCTTAGAAACCTTATGGTGTTCTGGCTTCAACACTCCATTGTTGCACAATTTTTCATAGGCTTCCCTGATCTCATAATCCCCAATCTCTCTGATTTTTCACATGTAGCATGACCTAATATCATTCATTATTAAAACATTTTTCAGAATCGATAACAGAGCTCCATTAAGATCTCCCATGATCGCGCTCTCTGGAATGACCTGAAATTTATGTGACTTTCTCACCTCATTCCTTACTAATTGAACATTGAAAACCTCCTTTCCTTGTTTCTTCATTGCAACAGATGAAGATGATGCCATTGATTTCTACTTAAAATTTCTCAAAAAAAAGATTTTTCTCGGTAGGGTACCTTTGCATAAGTGTTATGTAGATTTGTTGATGGCACACTGAGAAGATTTGAAATCACCTTCAAACAAATAGGTTACACACTCTCTGAATCGCTCAAAGAAATTTCAATTCTCTAGGGAAATGAAATGAACGGTAACATTCCACTTTATAGACTTCAAATGGTCGAATTAGGGTTTCATAAATGTTTCATACACATTTTAGGTGGAATACAGCTGTCTCAGCAATCTTATGCTAAGCTCAACTAATAGAAGCTCGATCAACACAACTGTTCGAATATTTCTCGGTGTACATCACATCTTGGCTATCACAGGTGCTCGGCATACATTGATAACTCGATCAAAACACTGACGCTCGGCATCAAAAATGAATTGCTCCACTTTGCTCAAATATGTCCTAATGCATCTTTATTTATGCAGATATGGACGTTTACTCAACTTATGTTAGGAACTGATATAAGATGAAAACATTGTCAGACTCAGCTCCATGCATACCTTCTTTGCTTAGTTCAAAGAAGTGTGATCACTTGATCCATCGGATTGGGTGACCTTAGGTGCACTGGCTTCACTTGTGCTTCCTTGTTCTTTATTCTTCCATGTTTTATTCATCTAATTTCTCAATTTTTCACTGATATCTTCATTCTTGCTTTGATCATTGCTCGGTATGGGTGATCTACAGTCTCTCTTTAGATGACCTATCTTGTTGCATTTATAGCATACCATACTTTTGTTCGTCCAACTTTTAGATTTACCTCTGAAATGAGTCTTTAAATAATTTGCTCCAATGTCTTCATATTTTCCATAGTAATGACAACTGTACCAAGTGTTATAATCCCAGTTGTATGAGTTACTCTTCATAGGTGACTTAGTTTGTTCATTTGATGACCATTTAGGTTTAGATTTACATTCAAATGCTCTATGTCCATACTTTTGACAGTTGAAATAGTGTCCTTGAAATTTTGGTGAGATAGGTGGACTTATGACCTTAGACCTACATTCTTGTGCCTGATGTCCAAGTTTCTTACAGTTAAAATAATGTCCATTAAATTTAGGTTTAGCATCAGACTTACCATGTTTGCTTCTACAAATGTTAGTTGTATGTCCTCGCTTTCCACAGTGATAGCATGTAGGCTTGTTGTTCTTTGGTTTAGCATTCTTTTTCTCTCCACTTTTTGATGATTCTCCTTCCTTAGTGGATGGTGAATGCTCATTTAGTCTAAGTCTATATCTATCACCAGATCTTCTAGGTGTTCTTAACAATTCTTCAAAGTATTTTGCAGCTTCATTTGGTTTGTTCATCCTTTCATTAATTTCCTTTTCAGATCTCAGTTCATTTCTTAGTTGATCATTCTTAGATCTCAGATTGTTGATTTCCATATCTTTCCTACCTAATTCATGATTAACCAGTAGCAGTTGATTTACCATGTCTAGTTGATTGTTAGTCAAACTCTTCATGTCACTTGTCCTTTCATCAAGTCTCATTGATATTTGTCTTTTGTCTTCTTCAGCCATTGTCTTGTCTTCTTCAGCTTTCTTTTTCTGTTCAACTACTTCACAAAGTCTAACAGATTGAATTTCTTGTTCTCTCTTCAGATTTATCATGTCATCACTTAGTATGTTATTTTTCTCTAGTAGCTCTTTTATAGCTTTGTCACTTTCACCAGAGTTCCCACTATCAAATAATCCAGTGGTGTCTTCTTCTTGATATTGTGATTCATATATTTTGTTGAATAGCAATTTCTCTTCTCCTGCTTAAGGATTTCTTCAATTCTCCTCTGGCTGCTTCAAGTTGTTGTAATGCAAGTTGAACATTGATCTTCTGATTCTCTATAACTTTTCCCAGCTTATAAACCTCCATCTCAAGATCTTTATCTTCAAGTGGTTAGACTTTCTATAAGAAACCCTAGAGCTCTGATACCAATTGTTGGAAATTTACTTGGGAAATGTGATACTAAGAGGGGGGGTGAATCAGATATCACCTATTAATCCATTTTAACATTACAGAAAACTTTGCAGAGCATTATCACAAACTTCATCAATGTAATGGAACTAATACACTAAACATCATTCATGAAAGTACTCATAACACAATAACTTGGTTACCTAGAAACCCTTGAAAGGTAAAAATGGGGTGGGGATGACACCCACAAATCTTCACTATTGTAGTATAAAGTTTGCATGTTAGGGCTACAAATTTGATCACAAAATATGATCTACCCTGTGAGGGGTCTGCCCTATTAAGAGATAAAAGACGTATACAGTCTACCTTGCAAAAGGATTCAAAACTTACAAATAAGTAAGCACTCGGTTAAGAGATTGCATAAGGTCTATTAAAACCACTCTGTTAAGAGATTTACCCTGATACACTTGTTAGAATGTCTTAGTACCTGATCTTTCAGTTTGCACTGTATGTTGATTATAGATCTTGTCCTCCCAGTATTGATTTGATCTTATCTATCAAGTTTATCTCTTGTTCTGTCCTTCATTGCATTACTCCATTTCACTCGGTCACTTAACTCTAATAGAATACTTCACTGGTCTGAATGTATTCTTTGTTCATTCCTCTCATTCCCTTGACATCCTCTCTCACACACATTAGGGTTCAAATCTCATCTCATATAGACAACTAAACTTCTCCAAGATTTAAGATCTATGATTTAGATTTACTCTTTTTGCCGCTTAATCTTTCCTAATTTTGATTGGCTCCAAGTGTTGCATTGGGATCAATGATTACAAAATAGGAGTGTAATCACCTTTCTGATTTCCTCAACAAACAAAATACAAAACATGAATGTTGGCCAAAATGTTTTACCTTGATGATTGTGCCATAACAAACTCATATGTCAATTTTGGTTAACTCGATAATTGATGTCTCTGGTACTCAGCATTCACTGATATCTCTCGCGCTCAACATAAACTACCTCAGCTAATACAAAAGTACTCAGTGACCATTGGTTTACTTGGTGGTGACTGTTGCATGGTAAATATACATTACATGACTCAGCCTATACATGATGACTCAGTCGCAGTGATGACCGATCAACATTGCCTAGATAATGACTAAGTGAAAGACAGTAATAGACAACAAAACTATAGGGATCTATAGTTGGTTATTCCCTTTGGGTTGTCTAATGCTCCAAGTACTTCTATGCACCTAATGAATGTGGAATTGCATGGTTTCATTGGAAAAAAAAATTGTATATTTAGATGACATTCTTTTGTTTATCGGGACAAAGGAGGAACACTTGAAGCACTTGGACCGGCTCTTAAGGAGAGTCCATGAGGAGAAGTTGATGATCAACCTAGAGAAGAGTGTCTTCATGAAAGAAGAGCTTGTGTACCTTAGGTTTGTGATCTCCAAGGGAAGTCTAAAAATTAATCCCTCACAGGTTGAGGCAATATTGAACTGGCCCCTCCAAAATCAGTAGGTGATTTGAGAAGATTCTATGGATTGGAACTGTATGCACCCTAAAATGGTCGCCTAGACTTTGGGCCCCCATTCAGCAATTTATCAAATCCCTGAATCATTATTTTCAAAAATCAATATTTTCAATTATATCAATTTCCTTGATCAAATCCTATTTTATCATTTTCGATTATTTTCCATGGGCTAACCATTTTATCCTAAGTCTTTATTTATTTAAAAGGAATTTCCTCCCCTTTTTAATAAATAAAAAGCCCCCACTTTTCCTCTTATCCTAAGTTGCACAAATAAAGCATTATTCTTATTTTATAAAAAGTAGAAAAGCACTTTTTGTCTCATATGGACACAAAAGTCAACTCTTATTTTCTCATTGGAGGATAGTTGTGCACATGGATTGCTCCTCTTTCAAGCTCCACCCTTGATTAAATCTTTTGCCTCTTAATCTCCATGGTCCATTCCTTTTCAATTCCTTTAAAAGAAGAGCTCTCTTCTCATTTGCATATCCATCTTTTGAATACTAACCTTATGCTGCAAGATTTCTTGAAGACTTTGGAGCTTTTGGAGACCATTTTTGCATTCTAGTTTCAATTCTTGCATCATAGCTTTCATGGCATCTAGCTTAGTTTCCTTAATGCTTTAGATTAGCTCACATAGCTTAATTAGCAAGGGTTTGTAATACTTTCCTTTCATAGCTTAGATTGCATCTTCATTCTTATCATAGCTTGCATTGCATTGCATCTTAATTGTTGATTCTTGAGGATATTGGCATTCTTGCCCTTGTCTCATTGAATCTCCCATTGTGTGGTTTACTAGCAAGGTTGCATGCTTCAATAGCTCTAGCTGAGAGCAATATTCAAACAATTTTGTGACTCCATGCCTAGGGAGCTCTAGGTCACTTTCTCAAGGTTTCCCATTCATGGATTCTCTTGGAAGTAATGACTTAGAGAAGTGCACTATTTAGTGTGTACATTTTTTGCGCCCACCGTGGGGTGAAACACTCTTATTTTGTCCTTCATTTTATGCATTTCCGCTAATTTTTCATCAATATTTTCTTGTTGTTTCGTCAATATTTTGGTCTCTGGTTTTTCTAACAGAAATATCATGCGATATTTTTCCAGTATCGTACGATATTTTCTAACATACCAGTGCGATATTTTACCAGTTAAAATATCGTGCTCTTTGACAGATTATATCGCACTGTGTTATGTATTCTATCTTATGCAGGTAGCAGGAATTATCACCCGAAAATATATTATCACACCAGTACAAGATGAAATATCGCACAACTATTTCTCTGACAGAAATATCACCCAGGCCTAGCAGTGAGCACTTTTTGTCATTTCTTTGCAAGATCTACTTGGTTTTGATTCGGATTTCTAAGTTGTTGTAGGATAGGGGTCTATTTGCAGATTTCATTTGGTTTTTGATGTGCTAACCCTTGTAGGGCTAACAAGTGGTGCTTGTAGGTGCTCTTTTTGCTTGATTATTTTCTTAAAAGAATGCATTTCAAAGCTTCAAATCCAAAAGGGCTACTAATAGTTTTTGTAGGGCTGCCCAAAGCATAAAAACAAATCAAGTGCTTGTTTAATTGCTTTTGTTTTGAGTGTGGCATATACTAGTTGTTTCATTTAGTAGGCACTTAATATCTTGTTGTAGGAATCTTTGGGTGGTAGGAGAAGTATGCTCTTCACCCTTGTGGTGAACCAGAAAATCTTGACCCATCTTTAGATTTTGAAAGCAAGAGGGTAATTGAACATTTGCTTGGTGTGTTTGGGAGATATTTTTGAGCTAGGAGATTATGCTCTTCACCCTTGAGGTGAAACAGAAATCCTGACACTCAAAGATTGATCCACTCTTTGTTTAGCTTTTAGAATCCTTTAGCAGGCTTGCTCTTGAGCAATCAAGAGGAACGACCCAAGTGGGGACAAGCCTTTTGTCGGCTATTCCGACTCACTATAAAATCAAGGCTATCAATGACACAAAACCTTGGTAGACGTGTGTGTGTGAAAATTGTACCTAATCTATAGACACAACACTCAATAAAACATTAGAGGTTAGCTATAATCGAAATCGTGCAAAATTGAAAACTATCTAACCAAGCGATTTACTGCCTTCTAGTAGGTGCGAGATTGATGTTCTCAGATTGTAATCGAGATCAGTGACCTAGACGACACCTAAATGAAGGATTTGAATGCAAAAGATGGATATGAAATTGAATGCAATTAATCTATATTTTTTATATTTTCTATGCAATAAGAATGATAAACTAATATGCTATGAATGCTATTGAAAACTGATATGAAAACTATGAAATTCTATGCTAAGATATAAAAACTATGAAATTGAAATTGATCTCACAAAGCTTTGAATTCGCAAGTTGATTTCTCAGCCTCCAATTTTCCAGCGTGATTGTGCAAAAATATGAGATGCTTGGATGCAAATTTGAGAGATTTTTGAGAGATGAATTATGAAGAGCTGAGCCTTGTTTTTATAGAAATCCAAGGCTTTGGAGGTGCATGAGAAAAAGCCATAAATCACTCAAATAACTCAGGTTGATTTTTGAGTTATTTTTAAATAAAGGATAATTAACTCACAAAAATATGCAAAAGCTAAGTTTTAACTCAAAATAGAGTTTAACTTTAATTGATAATTGATAGTTGTCTGCTTTTATGATTGTGCATGTTTTATTTATGAATTAATTTAATAATAAAGTGATTTATTTCCAACTTAACTGCTTTTAAAAATAAAAAAATTGATTTATGGGTTAATCAATTATTTAATCAAATTTTTATTAAAAACTATATTATTAAATAATGATAACTTGCTTTAATTAATTAAATAAAAATTTAATCAATTATTCATATGATATTAGATTTATTGTCAAAATTAAATAATACAATTAATAATAGATAGAATTAAATTTAATTACACAATTAAGTGGCAAGATATTAAATCTGATTAATTAAATATAAAAATATTCAATTAATCAAACTTTAGGATAAATGTGATTTATTGCCAAATAATTATAAAATTAAAGATAATTATGATGATTAGGAATATTACTAGGAATATTCCCCGATGTAGAATTTAAGATAATCAATTATGATTCGATGATGTTTAGATGTGCCTTAGGTTAGGACTTTGATGTCGATTTCATTCGAATTGAAGATGTAGGAGATTAATGAACTTATAGCCCATTTTTGGGGTATTACATTTTGCCCCTCTTTGAATTAATGTGTGAAGCACAGTGGTTCAAAGAAAGTCTGTGTTTGATAAAGATATGAAACTGATTCAAAAGATAAACTGATTGAAAGATATTGAGATAGGAGTTGATTGATATTGAATTTGATATGAAGATAATAGGTCCTGAATGACCAAAGATAATGTTCACTATAACAGTGAATGAACCTATGATTGCGAAAAAGTGTCCAAAATGCCTGATTCCAAACCTTAGGATTGCGAAGAAGTGAGTGACCCGTTCTAGACTCGATTGTCTTAGCAAAACTAGCAGGTATCACATCCAAACCCTTCAGTTGCCGAAGAACCAAGGAAAGAACACTATGATCTGATGGTTGCAAAAATTGATACAGTTTACAAGATTAGGAGAATACCAGATTGATATGGATCTTGATGAATCTGATATGCCCCAAGTGATGATAGATTTGCCCCGAGCGATGAGGACTTTTGATGAATCAGCAACTAGACGTGATTGTTTGTCTTGATCACTGATGAAAGATATTGATAGATTTGATCGATAGAATTTGATTTATAGACTTTGAATGATGTGCAATACCATGCCCCCTTCGGGATTAAAATTGAAATCTGACAAGAAAAGTCAGCGTTATAGTTTAGAAGCATGTTAATTGATTTGAGAAGTGGTTATATACGTCCGAGAACGCATTCTGCATCATTTGGAGGTCTTGGAGACTGAATTTGACTAGGTTTGACCATGAGTTGACCATGGTTGACCAAGTTGAAATTTTGATAGTTTGATGTAAGATAATCAGTTAAGTTGAATACTGGATTTCTGTGATGATTGAAGGTCGATTATGCAAGTAGTTAATAATATGAATGATCTCAGATTTGAATTTTGATCCCGAAAAAGGATTATACTTGCTGCTTCATTGGAGGAACCTTCGTGTGGGATTCAGCTCTTGTTAGATTGGAAGAGGTGATTGAAGAATTGTTTAAGCATTGAAGTTCGTTTAGTCATTGTGAGATCATGCAAAGATGCAAAATGCAAAGAGACATGCAAAATGAAATGCAACCTAAGACCTAGGACCTAGTCACTGATCATATGTCAATTTGTTATCATCATTGAACTTTTTGGTAACCGGATAAATCAATACAATGCCCACTAGCCATGAAACCATAGACATATGAATATCGATTTGTATGCGCAAGAATCAATACAACACCCACTGGTTATACAATCATGGACATATGAATATTGATTTGTTTTCGGAATGTTGGATTAGATATAAGCACCAAGGCACAAATGCCAGGATGACCTGAATATCATGTCCATTTTGATATAGCAATTTATATAAGCATCAAAACATAAACGTCATGATGACCTGAGTATACCTTGCATTACAAACACATCAAACAATCAAAAGATCATTCTAAATCTAGTGTGAATTACCCGTAGTGACCCTTTATCGTTCACATCCTTAGGCAAGATCGCGTTTCACAGTAGGAGAAAGAATTCACTTCAAAAAGATAATAGTTAGATCAAACGTTCTTTGAATTTTTTGGGTATCAATGGTCGAGGTACGCATGGCCATCCAATTCGAGATAGAGGCTCTTACAGTCGGACACCATTTCAATCTAGAATTTCCAAAGTTATTAGAATTTCACATACAAGCAGAAAAAAAAGAAAAGATTATGCCCCCAGTCATCACTCTCTAAATCCTATAAAGGACATCATCGAAGAGCTCGAAGGGACACAATATGCAAAAATATCAATGCGAATCAGTAAGCATACAAGGAGATAAAAGCATGTAAAAAGCATAGATTGTTTTCAATTGAGTTTTGATGTTTGATTGCGTTGTTGTAGATGCAAAATCCTTTCTGGAGACAAGACTGACTGACTGACTCACATGAAGCTTCAAAGGACTTTGACTAGATATGATCTGTCTAAGATACATGGGAGACCATAGGATATGACATTGATTGCCCCCAAGTGTTAAACATTGATAGGATACAGACGCTTGAGCTGGTTGGTGTACAGACCGACTTATTGAAAACTGGAAATGTTGAAACAAACCGGGAGATATGTACAAACTAAAGCAAGACTGAAAGATGGGAAAGACCAAGATTGTGTTGATAGATGGAGCATTTGGAACAAGTGGTGCCCGTTTTCCAGGTTTTCACCATCTTGGTAGAGATTCTATTTTTGCTACCAAGGCGCCTGTTTCCAGGTTTTCACCAAGGCACTTTTTTTTTTCCATTTTTTTTGTATTTTTCATTTTTCAATTTTTTTGCACTTTTGATATTTTTTGATTTTTTTGTGAATCATCAAGGCGCCTATTGCTAGGTTTTCACCAAGATGTTCATTTTTTCAGGACTTTTTCAGATTTTTAAGATTTTTTTCAGGACATTTACCAAGCACAGAATGCCTTAGGCATAGAATTTCTTCAGATGGAGAACGTTGATTGGTTCTCAGAGCTGTTCTCCTTCAGTTGTTGAGAGTTGATAGGCACCAGAGCCAAAAGTAGCAGTGATAACAAAGGGACCTAGCCAGTTGGGTTCAAACTTCCCCTTGCGTTCTCGATGGGATTGATTTTTAGGATTTTCTCTCAAGACTAGATCGCCAACCTGAAATTCTCTGTGTCTGACTTTCTTGTTGTAGCCTCTAGACATTCTTTCCTGATACACTCTGAGATGATCATATGCTACTTGCCTGCGCTCATCTAGTAATTCAAGTTCTTGTAACCTAGACACTTTGTAGTCTTCATCAGTGACAAGTCCATGCATTCTGATTCTAAGTGATGGGATTTCAACCTCAATAGGTAGTACCACTTCAGACCCATAAACTAAAGTGAAAGGTGTAGCCCCTGTAGGCATTCTGATACTAGTTCTGTATGCCCAGAGAGCTGGATTGATCATGAGATGCCAGTCTCTTCCTGTTTTATTCACTGTTCTGTGCAAGATCTTCAGGAGATTTTTGTTTGAAGCCTCAGCTTGTCCATTCCCTTGAGGATAGTAGATAGATGACCAATGTTGAGTAATCTTGAATTTGGCACATAAGTCATCTAGGTCCTTGTTTTTGAATTGTCCCCCATTGTCTGTGACTATGGAATGAGGGATCCCATATCTGCAAATGATTTAGTTCAGGATGAACATAGAGATCTGTTTCCCCGTTGCTTGTGTTAGAGGAATTGCTTCTACCCATTTTATAAAATAATCTGTAGCTATGATGATATGGGTATGTCCATTAGAAGAGTGCGGATGGATAGTGCCTATGAGATCAAATGCCCATTGTTGAAAAGGCCATTGTGTAGTAAAGGGAATTAGATCTCTCCCTGGAGCATGAATCAAGTTGCCATGTACTTGACACTGTTGACAGTTTTTAGCAAATTTAATAGCCTCTTTCTCCATTTCAGGCCAATAGTATCCAGCCCTAATAAGTTTTTGAGCTAACATTAAACCATTCGAGTGTGACCCACATATACCCTCGTGGACTTCCTCTAATGCACATTGAGACTCTTCCTGTTCTAAACATCTAAGCAGTGTACCATCTAGACCTCATTTTTTACAGATCATTACCAATGATGACATATCAGGATGCGGATCAGATAAGGTTTCATTTCTCAAAACAGTTAAAGGACTCAAGGATGATTTGGTCGTGGAGATAGGAGAACAAATTTTTGTAGCGGGATGAATCATAACCTACAACAGTGCAGATCATGCGGGTTTCAGGGGAGTCATATGCAGGATAGGATAGGGCTTCCACCAGGAACTCGTAGCGTAGCTCATGTTTGGGCTACTGTAAGAGAGTAGATAGTGTTGCCATTGCATCGGTAGCCTTATTCTCCGTTCTGGGTATTTGCTCAAATGTGATAGAGATGAAGTATTTCTTTAAATCATCTACCATTCTCTTGTAAGGAATGAGCTTTTCATCTTTGGTTTGGTACACATCATTAACTTGATGGATAACCAATTGTGAGTCTCCATGGATGTGCATCTCTGTAACTCTCCATTGTATTTCCATTTTCATACCATTGAGAAGTGCCTCATATTCAACAATATTGTTTGTGCAAGGAAATTTTGGTCTGAATGCTTTGGGTATCGAGTATCCTTGAGGAGTGATGAACAATATGCCTGCTCCAGATCCATTTTGTGTGTAGGAGCCATCAAAGAATAACTGCCATTCTCTAGAAGAGAAGTGCATGATAGAGGAATCGGGAAATTCCATTTGTATGGGTGTATCATCAAACATGGGTGCATCTGCTAGTTGATCAGCAATAACTTGACCTTTTATAGCTTTTCTTTCAACATATTCAATGTCAAATTCTCTTAGAAGCATGACCCATTTAGCTAGTCTACCGGTGAGGGCAGCTTTGCTTAGTAGGTACTTCAGTGGATCAATCTTAGCTACCAAATGAGTGGTATGAGCTAACATGTAATGTCTTAGTTTCTGTGATGCAAAGATCACAGTGAGACAAGCTTTCTCAATCATAGAATAGTTCTTTTCATACGCCACCAATGTTCTGCTTATATAGTAGATGGCTCTTTCCTTTTTGTCTTCATCACGTTGTGCTAGCAATGCCCCCAGTGATGTGGCTATTGCAGAGACATACAAGATCAATGGCTTCCCATGAATAGGAGGCATCAAGATAGGCGGATTTGATAGATACTTCTTGATATGGTTAAAGTTGTTCTCGCATTCTTCATTCCATGCAAAGGTCACACCTTTATGTAATGTCTTTGTGAAAGGTTGTGATATGTCAGCTAACTGTGATATGAATCTTCTGATGGACTGTACTCTCCCTTGCAAAGTTTGCATTTGACTGATATTCTTGGGAGGTTGCATCTTTATGATAGCTTTCACCTTAGCTGGATCGACCTCAATGCCTTTCTTTGAAACTATGTATCCTAAGAGCTTTCCAAAAGTGACACCAAAAGCACACTTCTTAGGATTTAGTCGGAGACTAAACTGTTCCATTCTGTCTAGGATCAAGCTCAAGTCTATTAGATGTTCAATTCTAATCATGGATTTTGCCAAGGTATCATCCACGTAATCCTCCATTTTTTTATGCATCATATCATGAAAAATAGATGTCATTGCTCTTTGATATGTAGCTCCAGCATTTTTGAGTCCAAATGGCATAACATTCCAATAGAAGGTTCCCCACGCACATGTGAATGCAGTTTTCTCTTGGTCTTCTGGAGCAATTTTGATTTGGTTGTATCCAGAAAAACCATCCATAAGGGAATACATTTCATAGCCCGCAGTCATGTCCACTATCATATCAATGTTAGGTAGTGGAAAGTCATCCTTAGGGCATGCTCTGTTCACATCTCTAAAGTCTGTGCACACTCTGATTGAACCATCTGGTTTTGAAATAGGTACAATGTTAGAGATCCACTCAGCATAGTCTATGACACGGATGAATCCAGCTTTTAGGAGTTTTTCTAGTTCTGCTTTGACTAAGAGTGCAACATGAGGATGCATCTTTCTTAGTTATTGTTTGATTGGTTTTACTCCAGGAGCAATGGATAGAATGTGCATAATGAGATTGGGATCCAATCCTGGCACATCTAAATATTTCCATGCAAAGTTGATCTTTTTGTCTGATAAGAATGTAGTGAATTTCTATTTCTCTTCTTCTGATAGAGATTGTGCTACATGTACCAATTGTGGTTCCTCTGTTGTACCCAAATTGATGGATTGAGTTGACTCAATCAGAACTGGAGATCTATCCTATAAATGACTCAGAAGGACATCAAATATCTCATCCTTAGGTGCCTCAGAGAGGTTTTCACCTTCAGATACGTCTTTTCTTTTTACTTTTGTAGGTTCTGAGACTGCCACAAAGTGGTTTTCACCCTCAGAACTCTTTTTCTTTTTTTTTTTTTTTTTTTGACTAAGATATTTGATGTCCAACTCGGTCATGCTGACACTCAGTTCACTGATGGAAGTCCTCATAGGCTCGACTACATTGAGGTAACAAGCAAGGGTATAGTCACTTGGAAAGGTGTAGATACCATGGCTTGGGTTCGTGGAAGTTCGGTCAATAAGATCAGGGTGTTGGATAGTTAAAGTAGGAAAGGCTTGGGATATGCTGTTCACATATGTGGATATGTCATCATTGGTCATAACCCGATGCTCAAGTTCAAAGGTGATATTACAACTCAAAATGTTCAATTCGTGAATAGGCTCAACATCATCATGGGTTTCCTCTTCAGCCATAGGTGGATCAGACACGTTAAGTTCATTGTTTTTCTCTAGACCTACATTGGGTTGAGATACATATTGGTGAATAACATCAATATATTTCTTTGTTATAAGCTCATCTTCTTCTGGAATGGCACCCCATTCATAGTCATTTGACTCAGCTTCTGATTCAGGATCTCTAGGAAATCTTAGAAAATGTTTGAAATCAGGATGAATACCCCAAGAAGGATTACCCTCAGTCTCTGACTTGAATTCATATTCATGGGAATCAATGTCAGAATAACTACCCCCTTCTTCTTGATCAGTTTGATTGCCTTCGAGATTGGCTGGTTCTTGTGGTGCAACCATCTCTTGTGCTACAGTAGGTTCTTGTGTTTCTACTACATTAAGTCTTCTGATAGGATCATCTTTATCATCAAGAAGATCTTTGATATCTTTAGGCAATTTTTCATAGGGGATAAGCTCAGAGCTATCTGAATCATCATTAGAGGGTTATGTTTCTTCTTTCTTAAGAAGGGGTTCTCCTGGTGAAATTTGTTCTATGACATGAGAACAACCACCTTTGAGATGATAGGGTTTCTTCTTAAACCCTAAGCCACCAGTATCTTTGTTGGCTCTACCAATATGTGGAATGGGTGTCACAAGACCCTTTCCTCTGATTCCTAGAGGTCCTTGACTGGAATATCCCATCTTGGCTATCAATTTGTTCCCTGGACCATAGGAATTAGAAGGGATTGTAGGTGCTATAGATTCACTAGGTTGAACAATTTTAGATTCAGAATCCTCTTTGTATAACCATGCAAGCACAGCTTCATCTTCTTCAAATTCTTGTTTGGATACTTGCTCCGCCACAAAATTTCTTTTGTATGCTTCCATAGGTTCCTTAGGTTCTGATTTAGATTGCTTCAAAGATTGTCCATATGACTTGGGCGAGATAGGGAGAGATGTCAGAGACAAGACTGGCTCTATAGTGTATTCTCCCATCCCATTTTCTTTGATATTGATCTCTTTAGCAATGTCTTCCATCTTGGATGTGGAAGCCACATTTTGTTGCTTGATGGAAGATTCTTTTTTATTAGGTACAAGCTTATCGGCACTTTCCTTCAATGTATTGCAAGTTGTACTCAGATCTGCTGGGATAGTAACTTCTACCCCTTCATAGGGAAATTTAAAGCATTGATGGTATGTAGAAGGAATGGCTTGCATTTCATGGATCCAGGGTCTCCCTAGAAGGATATTGTAAGCCAATGGCAGATCAAGCACCTGACATGTGGTATCTTTGATGACCGGACCCACTCAGATGGGTAAGACAATGGTGCCTTTAGAAGATCTTTCCTGTTCATCATAGGCCTTTATGGTGATCTTCTTTCGAGGATCAATAGCCATCTCTGAGAATCCCAATTGTGTGATTAAGTTGTAACAACAAATGTTGAGGCCTGCGCCCCCATCTATCAACACACGTTTGACTCGACGGTTCTGGATCAAGACTTCTATGTGCAAGGGTTGATTATGTGGGTGACTTAGGGAGTTGTCATCTTCTTCTGAAAAGGAGATATATTGCAGAGATGTTAGATGACCAACCATAGTCTGGAACCTGTCTAGATCTAGATCATCAGGAACATTAGAGCCGAGAAAAGCTTTGTCTAGGATATCTCTGTGAGTTGGAGATATTCGAAGTAACTCAAACATAGAGATTTTGGCATTGGTATGCTGGAGTTGTTGGACGATGCTGTAAGATGTAGGTCTTGTATCCTTTGGATTGGAAGATTTCGAGGCAACCTTCTGTTTAGAAGCAGATGTGAGATTGAAAGGTATCTTAGGGACATTAGATGAACTTGGTGTTTGTCCTTTCAGATGAGTCTGAGCTTGTGATCTGGTAACTGAATTAGCTGAGGAATGATTTCTGTCTCTTCCTACAATCATGATGACATTACAGCTCTCAGAGAGACATGGTTCAACCATATTGATGACAGCATTGTTTCTAGGGTAGGCATAGTTGACTTTTGCCCCCATGTTAGGCTGAGAAGTGGAAAGTCCCTTGCCATGTTGTGGAAACGGTTCTGTAAATGCTGTGTGATCATTATTGCTGGTAGGATTATTGATCATGATGTCCCCTTGATCTATCAAGTCTTGAATGGTATGCTTCAAGTGGAAGCATCCATTAGTTCTGTGGCCTTTAGTCCGATGGAAAGCACATAATTCATTATCTTTCCACCAATATGGTTTTGGATCCGGATCAGGGTTTCGGATTGGTGGTAAAGAGATCATGTTATCAGCTATCAGGGTTCTCAGGGAAGATTCCAAACATTCTCCCAGGGGAGTAAACTTTCATTTATTATCCCATCATTTGAATGGCTTCTTTGGAGATGGTTCAGTAGATTTTTGCTCTGAAGCTTCAATGGCTTTGGTGGCAAGGGTGAGATTGTAGGCCGGTGCCTTTGATGGGGTATGGATAGTGTCAACAACACCATCAGAGATGATACCTTTGTTTCTATTCCAGCTCTTATTTTTATCTTTTGAGCTAGATCCAGATTCAGACTTGTCCTTTTGAAGTGTGATTTCTCCTTTCTTGACAAGTACTTTCTCAATCTTGATTGCATTATCCACCATTTTATCAAAAGATACATGATCTTACATTTGTAATGGATAGTTGAGCTCTGGAACAAGGTTATTGATAAAGATTTCAAGTTTCTCCATTTCGGGAATTGGTCTAGCATATAGAGAAAACTTCTTTCGCCACCTCTTGAGAAAAGTTAGGAATGATTCCCCTGGATATTGCTTGAGGTTACAGATATCGATCATGGTAATCGGATGTTGAATATTGTAGGAATATTTTTGATAAAACAATTTAATCAATTCCTCAAAAGTTTTGATCGTAGAAGGTAATCTTGAAAACCACTGAATGGATGCTCCTCCCAAGGATCTAGGAAAAAGACGCATCAGATAAGTTGGTTCATGCATGAATTCCATGGATTGCGTAGAGAACTCTCTGACATGATCTTGAGGATCAAAGTGTCCATCATATTTGTCATACTTTGGAATCTCCACTCTTTTTGGGAATGGTGGCATATACAAGTTTTTGTCGAACAGGAAAGGACATAGGGCCTCCATGGAGAACTCCTTGGGTTCCTTCTCCTTCTTAAGATTGTTAAATTTGACTTGTATAGCATGCATTTGTTTTGTCATAGCTGTGAGTGGAGTTTCTTCCTCATGTGTGATTATATCATCAACGTTAAAGTTGGGAGGAAGCTTAGCCCCTTCCTGGGCTAATTGTAAAAAGTATGCCTCTCTATCCACTTTCAAGAAATGGCTCATCATTCTCTTGAATTCATCGTCATTCTGACATCGATGGATTTCAAAGGGCGTAGGTTCTTGGTCAGCATTATGTTGAGAATGGTGTCCTTGGGACCCTCCTCCTAGAGAACCATGGTTTGTCCCTGCTTGAGACATGGTAGGAGTTTTTGGGCTCCCTGGAATAGATTGAGGAGGGGTTTTCTGGTTACCTCTGTGAGTTGATAAAGGAGGTATGTAACCAGTTTTCAATCGAAAGTTACCGAGACCGTCGTCTTCGTAGATACCTAACTTGATGAGTTGTTCAAGAGTTGGACCCGGGGTATTGGTCAAAAGTAAGTTCTGAGATGTTTCTTCTGATTTCTTGTGTGAAGAAGCTCTGGTCTCCACCATTAACTTTGAATGAAACAGAAGAAAAGGATGAAGACAACTGAAGAACAATTTGATTTGAGAAAATCGGATGACGCAACCTTGTCAAGATTATGATAGTTTTGAAGATTTGATGAGATGTGGGCGAAGGAAACTATGCCTTGGATGTATGGGATAGATCGCCCAAAAGATAGCGGACACAAGTTCTCAACACTTAGTCTATTTTTGAAGATTGATAGTTATGACAAGGTTTTGACACGAGATAAAAAGGACTCAAATTGATCAAACAGAAGACTAGATCGGATTCAAAAGATCAAACTCAAAAAATGGTAGAATTCTCAATAGCTACTGCTCTGTTCCTGACACAATGATATTTTTTACAGATTCTGGAACTAGGTTGGAAACATTGGATATCTTGCAATTTGACAATTTCTGACAACTCTGTCAAATTTTTCCAAATGACACTCTACAAACTCGTACGACACTGGGTAGTCTATGAAATGACAGTTGCTAAACTCGTACAACAGTTGGGTAGAAATGAAATGACAGTTGTAAAACTCGTATGACAGTTGGGTAGCAATGAAACGACAGTTGTAAATATCATACGACAGTTGCTAACAAGATTTTGACTTTCTTGAATTTGCTGGTTTGAAAACTCGTACGACACTGGGTTCTCAATTGTATGACAGATGGGCAATACTGAAATGACACTTTACAAAACTCATACGACTTTTGACTTTCTGAAATGACTTTTGACTCCAGAAAGAATTTACGTCAATTTTTGCAAAATTTAAGGTCTTCAGTTCTAGATTGTTTGCAAATTGTACTGTCCAGATTTTGAAGGTTATACCAGATTTGATCGTTTTTAATAGCCAAGTAGATAAACAAGCACGCAGAACAGCAAGCAAGTGATTCCAAGCACGTCTGAAAACAATGAACAAGGGCAAAAGCAACCTTGCGCATGAACAATCAAGTGACCAAATTGTGCTAATCCCTGAGAGTACTAATTGTGTATGTTTTGAAAAGTTTTGCAATAACACACATATACCTAAAAGTGAAAAATTGGCCTCTCTAGGGTTTTTAGTAATGGTTTGACTCTGCAACTTTTATGATTCAAAGGGGTGAACTCCAATCCCGGCGCACTAGGGTTTTGACACAGTCTGAGAACTTAATCTTCAAGAGCTGCTAGGGAGATCTGACAACCCAACAATGAACCATACCCATGGAGATTTCTTCCACAAGGACATTTATATAGCGGCTGTCACTACCATGGCGAAAATGGCTATTACCGCTTGAGGTTCTGTCAACGCAGTTTGCCCTGTGAAGGGATTGTCCGCCACGGTTAACCCTCTCTAAAGGTGACTCAAAAATTTATACCACAAGGGGACTTGGCTCCAGATTCAAGGTTTTGACACCTCTTCACTTTTAACCCAAACAAATCAAGCAGATTAATCCGACATGCTAAGACAAAGTTTTGTTCCACCAAGGTCTGTGATATCAACTCCACGTGATCTATCAACCTCTCCAGGGAGAGAATGTATCAATCAATAAGAGAAGATGCACTAACCAATTTTGATTCACCAAAGCTCATGATATCAACCCTATGTGATCTATCAACCTCTCTGGAGAGAGAATGTGTCGATCAATAAGAGAAGATGCACTAACCAAGTTGAATGTGAAATGCACTAAGTATCCTCCCTACCTACTAGGATTCTGTCGTCAAGAAAGATTTCTCTAGGAATCCAATCTCTCAAGAATCACAAATAGTGTTCATAGGGCCTAATTACTATGTGAGCACAGATATATTCCCGAAAGCAAATCTACCAAAAGCATCCAAAAAGTAGAAAGAGGAACACTTAACGCTTAAAGCAAATATGAGATGAGTCCACAAGGTGGAACACTTAACACCTCACACAAACTGAAAATGAGTCCACAACTTAGAAAACAAGTGAGTTCCTAAAAGCACAAAAGGGTTGCCAAGTGGAACACTTAACGCTTCTGTCCTATTGACCCCTCCCCTTTATGGCGCTGAGATTGCAACCACGGGGCGGAAATGAGAGGCCGATGGATTAGCGAGTCCAATAACCCAAGATAGCAATCAAGATCAATCACAAGTATTCTAAGACTACTTAATGAATCCTTAAGGGATCACAACCTAGTATCAAATTATGCAAGTGTGTAGAAATAGATCAAAAGCATGAAAAGATGCACACAAGCTTGACACATAAGAGATTTATTTTAAGTCCAAATCGAAATGTTTTCATAACAAAGAGAATACCTCGTGATCCTCACAACACACTTAGTAGATTCTACCTGATTTTTAGCAATTTTTGTTGAGCTTTTCCATGCAAGCAAGTGACGAACTCTCCAACAAGCAAACAAGCAAACAAGATATGCAAAATATATTCAACTTATGAAAACCATAGGGTTAGCTCTAAAAATCAATTGTTAGGAGCAATAATAACCATAAATTAATCCAAATGACAACTCATATCATGCATTGAATCATATGAAAAATAAGTGCATACCCATCATAAAATTTTAATTTTTTTGCACTACATTTGACCTAGTCAACAAGATCTGATTTTTTTTTATATGATTTTGGACACAAAAATAGAATTTAAGAATAGAGACCCCTACTAAAAAATAGAGAGATTTCCAAAAATGCAAAAATTTTAGAAAAATCTCTTCATTTGTGCCCTAGAGACCCATTTTATCAAAATAGACTAGTTTTTGTAAATTGACTATTTGAGCTACTAAATTGCATCCAAATTTAAAATACAAAGAATAGACTCCCTATATAATTTGAAGAGCATTTTGAAAATATAAAAATTTTAGAAAAATATGCTGATTTGTGTCAGATATTAATTTTTTATGAAAAATAAAAAAAAAAATATTAAAAATTCTAAATAATTCAAAAAATTCTAAATTTTTTTTCAAAGCTTCAGTGATATGTCTCCAACCTGAAAAAAAAATTTCAGACCAAAACTCCAAGCTGTTTGGGAGATAAAATTAAATCTTTGAAACTTTAGGGTTTTAGCTCCAAGAATCAAAATCAGCATGCAAAGGTGGGTTGCCCCACGGTGGGCGCCAGAAATGTGTGTGTGAAAATTGTACCTGATCTGTAGACACAACACTCAGTAAAATATTAGAGGTTAGCTATAATCAAAATCGTGCAAAATTGAAAACTATCTAACCAAGCGATTTACTGCCTTCTAGTAGGTGCGAGATTGATGTTCTCAGATTGTAATCGAGATCAGTGACCTAGACGACACCTAAATGAAGGATTTGAATGCAAAAGATGGATATGAAATTGAATGCAATTAATCTATATTTTTGATATTTTCTATGCAATAAGAATGATAAACTAATATGCTATGAATGCTATTGAAAACTGATATGAAAACTATGAAATTCTATGCTAAGATATAAAAACTATGCAATTGAAATTGATCTCACAAAGCTTTGAATTCGCAAGTTGATTTCTCAGCCTCCAATTTTCCAGCGTGATTGTGCAAAAATATGAGATGCTTGGATGCAAATTTGAGAGATTTTTGAGAGATGAATTATGAAGAGCTGAGCCTTGTTTTTATAGAAATCCAGGGCTTTGGAGGTGCATGAGAAAAAGCCATAAATCACTCAAATAACTCAGGTTGATTTTTGAGTTATTTTTAAATAAAGGATAATTAACTCACAAAAACATGCAAAAGCTAAGTTTTAACTCAAAATAGAGTTTAACTTTAATTGATAATTGATAGTTGTCTGCTTTTATGATTGTGCATGTTTTATTTATGAATTAATTTAATAATAAAGAGATTTATTTCCAACTTAACTGCTTTTAAAAATAAAACAATTGATTTATGGGTTAATCAATTATTTAATCAAATTTTTATTAAAAACTATATTATTAAATAATGACAACTTGCTTTAATTAATTAAATAAAAATTTAATCAATTATTCATATGATATTAGATTTATTGTCAAAATTAAATAATACAATTAATAATAGATAGAATTAAATTTAATTACACAATTAAGTGGCAAGATATTAAATCTGATTAATTAAATATAAAAATATTTAATTAATCAAACTTTAGGATAAATGTGATTTATTGCCAAATAATTATAAAATCAAAGATAATTATGATGATTAGGAATATTACTAGGAATATTCCCCGATTTAGAATTTAAGATAATCAATTATGATTCGATGATGTTTAGATGTGCCTTAGGTTAGGACTTTGATGTCGATTTCGTTCGAATTGAAGATGTAGGAGATTAATGAACTTATAGCCCATTTTTGGGGTATTACAAGACGTAGTACTTGTCTTCGCTTAATGTGAGTACTTGTTGGATTGTGACCATGAGGAAAATGTTGAGCAAGAATCCTTAAGGTACTCTTGTGGCCGTGAGGTCCCAGTCCCTTTGGGGAGCAAGAGGGGTATTATGAATGGAAGCCCTTATTAAGAACCATAGATAGAAGCCACCCTATTTTTCCGCTTAGCTTCTTGGTGCAAGGATTGATCCAAGTGGAATAACCTGGATCACCCCAAGTTTACTCACCATCTATGCTCCTTTGGTTGTGTCATTGGCACTTCCACGACAAAGCCAATATCTATTGTGGGTAACCATTTTGTGTGAGGCTATGGGACATCAAGTGTGGGCTAAGTTGTTAAGTATTGAGCCATTGACTTTTTAGGCTAGTAAGTGCTTGAAGTGTTCTCATTGTGATCTACCCATGTAAACATTCTCAAACATCAAACATCATGGTAGCATTCATAGGATTTTGTTGCTTTGATATCACAATTGCTTGTCTTGGCAAGGTTGATTTTGCCCTTGTGCAAGTGTTTTATGACATGTTTGATCACCTACTATTTGCAAACCTATCTCTTTATTGCTGTCATTGTGCTTGAAATAAAAAAATCCAACTTTCAAACTGAAATTTTGAACAAACTGCCCTCAAAATTGAGATTTTTAGTACTTGCTGGTCAAGAATCGTATGACCCTAAAATAGTATCGCACACTTTCCTGAGAATTATCATGCGATAGTTCACTACTGGAAGACTATCGTACTGCTTGCCTGGAAACTATCGCACAGGCTACCTGGAAACTATCACCCTACTTACTGGAAAATATTGCCTGCTTAAAAATTATCACACTGTTTGCCTGGAAACTATCACACAGAGTCTTTTTGCTGCCTATCTGGTTTATGCCATTTTCAATCTTTTCTTTAGTTGACCAAATTTTAGAAGGTGACCTACTCTACTGCTAGAAACCTATTTGTACCTTGGGTTCCTGGTTTTTGACCTCTTGAATTAGTGTTCTCTGATTTTACAAAGTAGTCTTGCTTGGCATCGATAAGTTGGAGATTATCCTTGTTGAAAAAGTAAACCTTTAGATTCTTTGGTAACACGCTTAGAGAGTTTTAGTACTCTTTTGTCCAATTCACTTCCATCAAAATTCAATTTCAATTATATATTTGGTTAAACCCATTTTCTTGGCCCATATGTGTTAGGATACTCATCCTTTTATTATGCACCTCTGTGGTAGGATTAGTTTACACCTTTTGCAGCTTTCTATCTTACCATCTCTTTTTTTGGACAATTGAACACTTTCACTATCCTAGTTTGATATTGACATTTCATAAGGTCATCTTATCACCAAGGGTATTTTCTCTTTCATGTTGGTTATGACAAGGTACCAAGTTAGTCAAGGAAAATGACCTCAAGTTGTCTTTGAACAATTACCCTTAGTCCAAACTCGTCAAAAGTGAAAGGGGAAGAAACCCATGTTTGATCAATCACCTAGGAGCGAGTCTGAGGCTTGGTTTGACCCAAAGAGCAATCCTAGTGAGTTGAGTACCTCTTTACCATCTTCTCAATCAAATATGGACATGAGCTACACTTTGACTAGGAAACAAAGAGAAGCAATGGATCAAACTCTTGATGACATTTTCCAAAGACATAAGGGTAACATGTTGTTTGGTGATGACAATCAACCTGAATCACCCCCTATTAACTCAAGATATTTAGATGCCCATCAAAGAGCTGAAAGACATTTTGGGCAAGCTCACCAAGATGCACAATCACAACATGAAGACCAAAACAATGAATCTGGTGACGCTCATGTGAATGCCACATTCACCAATGACTTGTTCAAACACTCAAGGTCCAACTCTTTGCTCAAAAAAACCTCAAGATATGCTAATGAAAGGCTTAAAAAAATTGAGCGTGAAAAGAAAGCCTTCTTGGACAAACAAGCCACTAAAGAAGAAAGGTTTAGTCACCTAGAGGAAGAGCAACAAGCCTTGTTGGAATTAAGAAGAAAAGCATTCCAAGAGGAACAAGATAGGTTGTTAGCTCAACAACTTAACAACCAATTCAACAATGAGGGTACCAACAGTGGAAACAACTCTCCACCCTCTACTCCCTCAAGAACCCCAAGAAGTAGAAGGCAGTCAAGGACCCCTTCAAGATCTCCTAGTCCTAGAGGAAGAAGGATTTCACAACATAGGAGATGAACACCTCCTAGGAACTCAAGACAACCCTCCCAATGAGCTCATCATGGCTCTCAACATGGAGGAAGTAGTACAATTTTTTATTATCAAGATTTCATGAGAATGCAACAAGAGCCACTATTCCAACAATATGTGGAAAAGTACCTTGATCAAAATAAAGATAGGTTCCTAGAGAGTTTGATTAATAAGGGTGCTAGAGTCCCTTACAACTTTGATGTGGATAGAAGGATCAAGAAACTAGGACCCTCTCAAGAAGAGGAAATCAAGCAACTCAAACAAATGATGGAAAAGGTGTTGGCACCTAAAAGTTCCTTTTCACTTGATTCTATTTGTCCCAATCCTTTTGAAAAAAGTGTGACTATGACGGATTTTCCTAGGAAAGTTGAAATTCCCCAATACGACAAGTATGATGGCAATGGTGATCCACATGATCATGTGCATCAGTTTTATATCATGAGTTTTGAGTTCCACCAAGATGACTCTTACCTTATGAGATTATTTCCAAGAAGCCTCAAAGGCCAAGCCATGGAGTGGTTTACCAACATTACCCCTCCCGTAAAAACTTTCAAAGAACTTGTCCACAAATTCATTCAACATTTTGCATACAACTTATCAAGATTAGTCACTATGTTGGACTTATGCAATTTGAAACAAAACCAAGGGGAATCCTTTGTGACCTTCTTGCAAAGGTGGAGACGATTGTGCTCCCGCTATACTAGGACTATTCCTGAGCATGAAAGGATTGACATCATTGTTAGTAATTTGGTGCCTGAAATGCATTATGAAGTTCAAAAAATGGTCTTTGATTCCTTTGATACTATGGCTGAGACAGCATGTCGAATAGAGGATGTCTTAAAAGAACAAGGCATTTTGACCAACAACAATAAGAACAACAATAATGGTCAAAATAATAACAATGCTAATAAGGACAAAGGCAAGCACTCGCACTAGAACAAGAATAAGCAAGTAGTCAACGACAGAGTTGTGGACTCTTCCCAACCCAAGGATCAAGGAGTCCTACATTTTTCTAGTGCAGTCCAAGCTATGAAGCTCAATACATCCTCTAACCAACAAGATATTAAACCTAAGTATCAAGAAAAGCCCAAGAAAAAGTTGAGATAGTTTTCTAAACTGGGTGACTCCTATGAGGATGTTTTCAAGACCCTTATTTCTAATAATCTTGTGTAACCACAAGATCCAGCAAAATTTCACATACCTAATGTTAAGCCACATTGGTGGAATGAAAAAGATTTCTACAAATACCACAATGACATTAGACATGACATCGAACATTGCTAGAAACTTAAACATCTTATCCAGGATCTTATTGAAAGTGGTAAACTTCATATTGATGGGTTGAATACAAATGCAGACCACAAGGCATTCAAAGAACCTTTGCCCAAATATGAAAAGGTGGAAACCTCTCAACCCAAGAATGGAAAAGTTGCAATCAACTATACCTACATAGGTGCAGAAAATGTGATTAATATGCTTGAGATTGTTGAGGAAAATGTCAACACGATGCAAAAAAAAGATTCTTATAGTCATGATGTGGGCTATCCTCCTATATTTGATGAAGAACCCATGGTGGTGCTTAGGGGTCCTCACTCTCAAAGGTCATCCCAAGCTCTTAATGTTGTCACCAGAAGCCAAGGTCAAGGTTCTGTGATCATTAGAGGTCCTAATTCCAACCAGTCTAGCAAACCCAAGCAAGTGACATCGAAGAATGTCATCACCAAGTAAGTAGTCAATCTTGAAATTGTAGACACCTAAATTTTCTTACATAATTTAGTAATCATATTTAGTTTTTTCCTAGGACATCTTGTTAATTAAATATTATTTATTTAATTAATTTATGTCATCCCCTAGTTAATTAATTAATTAACTATAGCCCAATTAATTATCAAAATGACAAACCTATAGTGTGATAATTAATTAAATCCCTATTCCTCTATTAATTTAAATGGATACTTTTATCTAAATAAATTAATTCATAAATCCCCTTTTCCTCCCACTTGAAATTAAATAAAATATTTAATTCTAAATCCCCCCTATTAGCTAATAATCCATGCTTAGCTAATAAATCCTCCACTCATTCTCTCTCCTCCCATCACATCTCCCTAATCATCCACTTACCAAGCCTAATCACCTCCTAAGCATGTGCACAATCATAATCCAAGATTAAAGAATGCTAATCCACCCCAAAGTCAACCCCTTATGACATCACCTCCACATCCTCCAATGAGAAATCAAAAGCCTCTTACACCTCTTACACACTTGTCCCCTCTCACACCTTCCAAAGGTGCCTCTCCTTCCATCCTCCCCCATTGTGACACTTGTCACAATGCTATGTATTTGAGAAAGCACAATCCATGTGCTCTCCCTTGGATGCATATGCATCGTTGCTCATATCCCTTTTGCCCCTTAATCTACACCGTTTGTTTCACCCATGTTTCTATAAAAGAGAAGCTCTCCTCCTTCATTCTCATCCACCACTGAAGCAAAGTTATCATGCCATTTTATCTATTGAAGCTTGAGCATAGCATTTGAGCACACATCCAAATCTTTGGACAAATCTTCTACATCTTGGAGGTTTACTTAAGGGTTTTATATTGCTTTTGAGTTTGTTTGCTTCCATTTTTTAGGTCTTAGCATAGGTGTTTATCTCATTTGTTTTGTTGAATGTTTAGTTTACTTTGCATTCCTTAACACTACATTTTAGGTATTACATTTTGGCAGGCCCATAGGAGAGCTTCTCTTTTATAGAAAGATGGGTGAAACAGATGATGGAGATTAAGGGGCAAAAGGGATATGAGCAACGGTGGAGATGCATGCAAGGGAGAGCAAATGGATTGTGCTTTCTCAAATACATAGCTTTGTGACAAGTGTCACAATGGGGGAGGATGGAAGGAGAGGCACCTTTGGAAGGTGTGAGAGGGGACAAGTGTGTAAGAGGTGTAAGAGGCTTTTGAATAATCCAAGATTAAAGAATGCTAATCCACCCCAAAGTCAACCCCTTATGACATCACCTCCACATCCTCCAATGAGAAATCAAAAGCCTCTTACACCTCTTACACACTTGTCCCCTCTCACACCTTCCAAAGGTGCCTCTCCTTCCATACTCCCCCATTGTGACACTTGTCACAATGTAATACCTAAAATGTAGTGTTAAGGAATGAAAAGTAAACTAAACATTCAACAAAAAAATGAGATAAACACCTATGCTAAGACCTACAAAATGGAAGCAAACAAACTCAAAAGCAATATAAAACCCTTAAGAAAACCTCCAAGATGTATAAGATTTGTCCAAAGATTTGGATGTGTGCTCAAATGCTATGCTCAAGCTTCAATAGAGAAAATGGCATGATAACTTTGCTTCAGTGGTGGATGAGAATGAAGGAGGAGAGCTTCTCTTTTACAGAAAGATGGGTGAAATGGATGGTGGAGATTAAGGGGTAAAAGGGATATGAGCAATGGTGGAGATGCATTCAAGGCAGAGCACATGGATTGTGCTTTCTCAAATACATAGCATTGCAACAAGTGTCACAATGGGGGAGGATGGAAGGAGAGGCACCTTTGGAAGGTGTGAGAGGGGACAAGTGTGTAAGAGGTGTAAGAGGCTTTTGATTTCTCATTGGAGGATGTGGAGGTGATGTCATAAGGGGATTTTGGTATGCCAAACAACACCTCACATTTTTTATTTGGGTTTAAAATGAACAAAGGTTAAAATTGAACAAGGCAAACATCACACTTCCTTTTGGTGCTTAAAATCAACTTACTCAATCTTGAATGCCTAAGGGACAAATAATCAATGCAATGAACACTTCTTTTGGTGCTTAAAAATCAATCAAACACTATCTTGAATGCTAAAAGGAGTAAAACTTTTCATATTTTGCAAACCAAATCTCTACTTCTCTTTAAGCATTGTCATTTACATTTCAAAACAAAGAACCTTGCATGCTAAACATGAGTGTTTGATGTTCTAGAATAGAAAACACTTAGTCTTAATAGGTTCAATTTGGAATGAATACTTCTTGGCATGTTTGAAGGAGTGTTTTTCAACACTTCCTTAAGAGCTTTTCATTTTTTGCATAAAACTTGTTAAAGTAAGCAACATGGAAGCAATCCACTTGTATTTGTATCCTCTCCCCTTACCTTCATAGATCTTGGGTGAAGAGAAAGATCAAGTTTGATTGACAACACTTCTAGCGAGGCCTATCTAGAGAGAAGGGCTTCCTCTTTAGAGAATGACCTTAAACCAGTAATACCCCAGCCAGTATATAAACAAGGTGCTAAGAAAACTCTCACCTTATCCTCACAAGCTTAGGCAAGGCATGTTGATGGTAGCCCGAGGTAGGTGAATATCCCTATGATTTCGGCATGGTCAACTAGGCTCTTAAGTGAGTCACGTACATACAAACTGATTGGGGGGATGCCATGGAGCTTACTAGAAGCCATTAATCAGAAGCCTAGCCAATCTACTCTTGAAGGTATCATAATCTTTATGCAAGGACCGACCCAAGTGGTTTCCCAGGTCACCTGAAGATTACTCACCATATGTACTCCTCTTTTGGGATATCAAGTTGTGGGCAAAGGTTGTGATACTAGCCTGTCTTGTAGTTAGAAAGTGCTTGTATGTGTTCTCGAAAGTGACTTGACCCAGTAAAAACATATGTTGAACATACACAATTATCGGAATTACAAATTTCTTTTTCCAAAAGAGATCATCTGCATGTATCCTCCAAGATTGCTTTGTCTCTTGTGAGGACTATTTGTCAAGACATTATCCTGAAAGTAAATTCAAGTTTGTTCAAAACCAAGCCAAGGTATACTTACCACAGTCACTTCCTAGCTTGATCCAATCCTGTGAATAGTTACTTTTATTGACCTATGACCCAGACTATGAAGCATAAGAAAGCCAAGTTACCCATCCTACGTGCGTATCAAGAAAAGAGAGTTACAAAAAGAAAGCTCAAAGATTGTCAGCATATTGTCACTACAGCCCACGAAGAAGAAAAGTACCAAACCTGATTGGATAACATACAATACAATGCAAGGGTTAAATAGTTTGCTTTTTGAATCCAAGTTGATCACCGCTTTGTCAAATTAGAGAGTGAAGATTAGTTGGCATAACCTCCTCCTCTTTCAAAACTGTGAAAATTGTCACAGCATCCCCCATCTTAGGTGATCCAATAGGTGCATTTCCATCATCCCCTTTTGAAGCATCATTTAGCATCATTATCCCAAGTCATTATCCTAGATCCATATCATATCCAAGAACTCAACTTGAGTTGTCCTATCCTTGTTTAGACAAATCAAAATCTTTAAGCTTCACCCATTCGACTAACCATTGTCTAGTGTAGCTAGTACCTACTTTTATGGACCTCATCATCTTGATCAGAGATCGGCCCACACTAGTAAGGATCCCATCGTCCAAAGATCAAAAGTCTATCCGAGGATGACAAGCCACACATTTTGATCCCCCCATCAGGAAAGGTAACCCATCTCAATCCTCTCCCCAATAGCGTATCACTAAGAATCCTACATTTAGATCATCACCTAGTTCATCTCAAAAAATCCAAATCCCCATCCTTAGCATCATTCCGCTACATCTGCATTTTCCCTCATCTTAGGACATTGCACTTTCATGCCTACTATGACACGATCAAAGAAAAGAAAAGGGATGGATTCCAACCAGGCCACTACTTCGGCTCATCCAAATGATTCCACAGGTGAAATGGTGATGTATGACCCTCCGACGATGACAATTCAAAACATATGGGAAGATCCTAGTGAGACACCTACTACTAACTCCATGGAGGCTTTCATGTGCCTCCTAGGACATGCGCAAATGGTAAGTGCAATCATCGCACAAAATCATCTGGCTATATTGGCAAACTATGTGCAGGAGGGTACTCCCATCCCACCTCAGTTACACTCTTTTGACCCCACAAACCCCTTCCACATTCCCACCAACATTGATTCATTTGTTGTCCAACAAGTTCATGATCTAACCATGCAAGTATCCCATACAGCCTCACCTATCCCACATCTCCTGCAACCTCGTATGGTGATCCCCGCAAGCACACCACTTTCCATCATGGGACCACCACCCCCTACTTCTTTGCAGATAGTCACTCAAGTGCTAGCATTCACCCAAGCCTCTACGCAAGCAACGCTGCCTCCTGCTACATCAACACCTCTTTCACAAGGAGTCTCACAAACCACCACACCTATATCCACCCCACAATCTCACTCCACGCAAGCACCTCTCACCTTTACGGCTAGCACACAGACCCAACAAGCCACCTTTACAATAGGAATGCCACATGTGCCATCCCACAATCCTCCACTAGCACAAAAAACTCCAATATCAGCCCCTGTGTTTGTGGCCAACTCTGCATCACAAACCCTATCAGGAGTCAACACCACCTGGAGCCTCGGCCAAGCACAAATGAATGCCATGGGCATATCCACATATGGCCAACTTTACCAAAAGGCTCATCAGCGACAAACCTTCCCACAAGTAGCACCTCCACCTACATTTACCAACTATTTTTCTATGTCATCTACCGCTCAGCAAACCAAACCTCAATAATCACAGCAACTTGGCACTACCCATCCCACTAACTCCATAATGCAACCACCAATAGTGCACACCCAGACCACCATCCCCACTCTCAGAAATGTGGGTATGAACCCATCTTATATTGTTCAAACCCATCACCAAACACAACCACTATTCCAACCTCCCCAGTAGCAGCAATACTTCCCAGCTCTGCAAGCCAACCCTTTCATCTCACAGCAGCAAGCCTTGCTGCAGCATGCACCCACCTTGCATTAGCAATACGTCGCTCGGCAAGCTAGTCAAAACCCTTTTCAGATGGCATTTTCAGTCGGGAAATCCCCATTCCCTAGCTCGCCATATCTTCCACACATCCCTTCGTATTCACCCACGCCATCCGACCCATTCTCACTGGGAGTACCCGCTCCAGCACTTGCCAAGTCAGAGTGGGAAGAAATGAGAAATGCCATCAAAGAGCTTAAGACTGGTACTGAGACTAAGACATTCAAGTTCGAGGAGGTTTGTTTGTATCCATTCAATAGATCAATCATAGCAATCCCCTTCCCTAAAGATTTTGAAACACCAAAGTTTCACAAGTATCAAGGGAAGGGTGATCTAGTTAACCATGTCAAAGAGTTCTACATGGCATGCCAAGAGGTGGCATTTAACGACATATTTATTATGCGACTCTTCCCCAAGAGCTAGGGAGGGCCTGCCCTTGAATGGTTCTACAAAATACCTTATGGGTTTGTTTCCACATTTCCAAAACTTTCAAAAAAGTTTGTCGCTCAATATGCGCACAACATCGAGAAAAAACTCACCCTATTGGATTTATGCAGTACCAAACAGAGGGGAGGTGAAACTTTGGCCGATTACTTACAATGATGGCAGAATCTCACCACGAGATTGTCATACCAACCACTAGAAAAACATCTTTCCAAGATATTCATTGATAATCTGCACCCAAAGCTATCCCATTCTATGAAGATGAACTGCATTTAGACCTACCAAGACATTAAAGGGAAAGGCATGGATATTGAGCGAGCTCTTTTGGATGATGGTAGCATCAAACACTATAAAGAAAGCTCTCAAAATAGACCAAACAACGACCATTCTTGATATTGGAACAAGAATAAGAATGTGGTCACTGATGGCGCCATCGACACCAAGAATGTCCAAGTTGTGGTTGCAGGTCCTAATCCCACTCCTCCAGCATATCAACAGCAAACACCCATCTATCAACAACCAGCACTCGTATACCAACAGCCAGTGCCTACCTACCAACAACCACCATGTCAACCTCCTGTGAATCAAACCAATGCTATATCTATTACCCAAGGATGAAATAAGCCCCATGTTCAGAATGACCCAAAGTACACCTACACACCCCTTAGAGAACCCTTAGATGCCATCTTTCACAAGATGGTGAGTGCCAACTTGGTTGTGTATCCACAAACCCAGCCTTATGATGACTCAACACCCAAGCCAGCTTGGTAAAAGGACAATGAATACTATGAATACCACCATGTTAAGGGATACACTACTGCTAAGTGCATGAAGCTCAAGTGCTATGTCTAGGACCTTATAGATAAAAAGGAGATCACAGTCGATGCTCCTACCCAAGCATCACCCAATGCCAACCTGCAAATCTACCAAAATGTGTTTCCTAAATACAACACTAGAAAGACCCAAGTTAACACTACCCCTCCCACTGGCCAAGATAAGGGTAAACAAGGTGACCATGGTGATGGAAAAGACTATACCACTACCTACATAAACTATGATAAATTTGTTGGTTGTATCTCCTAGGTTGAGCCTACTGTGCACGTAATCCATGTCAAAGGCGCTAACAATCAATGTGTTGTTATTACCCAAAGAGGCCAAATATCTGTAGCCGGTGCTAATACTACCACCATCCCCAACACACAATATAACCTCCTGGAACACCTTGGGAACACACCCGCACAAATCTCCATCCTTGATCTCCTTCGTACATCACCCCTCCATCAAGAAGTCCTCAACAAAGCCCTCCAAGAGGCCCATGTCCCTACAGACATCAATGCCATCCAATTTAAGAACATTGTGGGGAACCTATCCACACCATCCACTCTCTCTTTTCAGTCATCTGACATGCCATCCATTGACCCAAATCATAATCTCCCACTCCGCATCGCCGTCATGAATAATGACTTTGCCATCAAATGGGTCATGATAGATAATGGTTCAGCCCTCAATCTTTTCACGATAAAATTTGTTCGACAGATTGGCCTCATAGAAGCAGACATCTCCCATGAGGTGATCACCATCAAGGCCTATGATAATCTAGAGTGTACCTCCAAATGTACCATTTTGTTTCCAATCAAAATTGGTCCTATCACATAGGACACAGTGTGCCACATTGTTGATCTTGATCTCCCTTACAACATCCTCTTGGGTCGTCCCTGGATCCACTACATCCAAGCAGTCCCTTCCACCTATCATCAATGCATCAAATTCCCTTATCAAGGCACTAAAATCACCATCCACATAGATCCCCAACCTTTCACATACTGTCGTGCGATTGAGGCCTCATTTCCCCACTCCACTCATTGTCCTAGAATTGACATTGGCACGTCGATCGCCAGCTCTTCCCAATCCCATTGCGATCCAGAAACAACCCTCACCTCCACCTTCTCCTCTGTCAAGATCAACAACAAGGGTTGCGGAGAATATAGTCTCACTAATGCTTTTGCAATAGGGGCTCTTCCCCTGGATCCACACACACAAGGATGACCCTCCCACCAAACCAAGGCTCCTCGGGAGGGTCCCAAAATAAAGACCATGGGAACATCTTTTTTTGTTTCCAATTGAATCCTAAATGGTCAGGAGTTGGCCCCAGATATCAACCAATGGCTATATAAGGATCTGCCACCTCCAGGTACTAAGGTCCTTGGATACTTTAAAGATAAATATCCCATACCACACAAATGGGCAACTGAACAATGGGACTATCAAGGAGGAGGTCTAGGACCCAATGAGGCTGGAATGATAGACCCCATGGAGGCCTCTAAAAATCCAGAGACTCGAGGCCTCAGCTTTAATCCCCCTCGCCTACACATACAAGGACCCGACAACTGGGGGCACCAATTCGCCCAACGTAACCCTTTTGAGAATCCAAGACGAACTCATGGAAGTTGAAGATGTTTCGGAAGAGGAAGAAAAATAGTCCTACGATGATATCTTTGATGACGAAACCTTCCTAGGCATTTCTGTCCTTTTCCAACACACCATCAACCTCATTGACCTCCCCCTCATTCATCTTGACCTCATAGACTGGGACCAACCAAGCATAGTACATATCGATGAGTTCCAAAGTGAGGAAGCACTCCTAAGATTCATGGGTGCCACAGATTAGCAATCAAAATGGGGGCAAGAATCGACCAAAGTATACCAACTCAACCCAAAGGGGTACTTTGGGGAAGAGGAAGTCTCTAGCTGCAAAAATAAAAACAAAAAAGAAAATAAAGAGTCCTCATGTGAAAACCCCTCTGGGGAACATCTTGATTCAAAAATAGTAAAAACAAAGGGCGTATCTGACAATGAAAACCTCTCTGAGGCGCTGGAGGATGGAGACTTGCCTCTTCCTCTTATCTAGGATTACCGGTCAGAACAATCATCCATAGTCATTGAAGAGACCAAGCTGATCAATTTAGGAACAGAGGAAATCCCTCGGATCACATACATCACAGTAGCTCTAAGTGAAGTAGAAGAGATAGCCCTGGAGGCTCTCCTTCAAGAATCAATAGGAAACTTTGCATGGTCATATGCCCATATGCCTAGACTCAATCTTAAGCTCATTGTTCATCATCTGGCAGTAAATCCCGATACCAAACCAGTCAAGAAAAAGTTAAGGAGAATGCATCCAAAAGTAGCCTTGCTAGTTAAAGCAGAGCTTGAGAAGCTCCTTCAAGCTAAGATCATCAGAGCCATTGATTATTCAGACTGGATCTCTAACATGGTGCCTATCATCAAACCCTTAGGTGACATAAGAATTTGTACTGACTTTCGAGATCTCAACAAGGCATGTCCAAAAGATGATTTTCCACTGCCCAACATAGACATGATCATAGACCTCACTAGAGGGCATGAGATGTTGTCACTCATGGATGGCTTCTTTGGGTATAATCAGATCAGAATTGCAGAAGCAAACTAGCACAAAACTACTTTCACCACACCATGGGGCACATTTTGCTATAACATGATGTCGTTTGGGCTCAAAAATGTGGGAGCTACCTATCAAAGAGTGATGACTGCAATTTTTCATTAAATGATTCATAAGATCCTCGAGGACTATGTCAATGACATTCTAGAAAAATCCAAAACACGCTATGAACACCTTGATGTCCTCGAAGATGTGTTCGATCACCTATGCAAGTATGGCTTGAAATTGAATCCAATGAAATGTGTATTTGGTGTGACATCTGAAAAACTTCTAGGGTTCATTGTGTCCAGGCGTGGCATAGAGATTGATCCCAAAAAGGTGAAGGCCATCATGGAAATGCCTCCTCCTAGAATGCTCAGACAGTTAAGAAGCTTACAAGGAAAGTTACAATCAGTTCAATGATTCATCTCCCAACTAGTAGATAAGTGCCAGCCATTCACACATCTCTTACAAAAGGATACCTCCTTCAAGTGGGATCCCATCTATCAGTGTAGCTTCAAAAAACTCAAGGAATATCTGGTGAATGCACCTATTCTTGTTCCACCAACGCCAGGAAGGCCCCTCATTTTGTACATATCTACAACTACTACAACACTGGGGGCACTCTTAGCACAGCTCAATGATGATGGAAAGGAGTGAGTTGTTTATTATATCAGTTGTACACTAGTTGGCTACGAGCTAAACTATTCTCCAATGGAAAAAGCCTGCTTCACAGTGGTTTTCGCCACTCAGAAACTTCCCCACTATATGCTCAGTCACACAATAAATTTAATCTCAAAGGTTGACCCACTCAAATACTTGCTATCAAAGGCCACACTTACAGGGTGAATGGAAAAATGGGTTATGCTTCTTAGTGAATTCGACATCCAATATGTTGATCGAAAAGCCATCAAGGGACAAGTTATAGCTGATCAGCTTGCAGAAGCTCCCTTAGTCGACGCATACCCTCTCAAAATGGAGTTCCCAGATGAGCATCTTTATATGATCGAAGAAAAACCCCAATGGAAATTATATTTTGATGGCTCATATACATCACATGGATCAGGGGCAAGCATACTATTTGTGACCCCTCAAGGAGACTACATCCCAAAATCCTTCAAGTTAGGATTTATGTGTACAAACAACATCTCAGAATATGAAGCCCTCGTGGCAAGTCTCAAAACTGCCATTCACTAGAATATCATGGAACTCCAAATCTTTGGAGATTCCCAATTGACCATCAAGCAGGTCCTTGATGAATATCAAACAAAGGATGACAAGCTATTACCCTACAAAGAGCTTGTAGATAAACTCAAAGAACATTTTGTTAGCATACAGTTCACACAAGTACCAAGACTTCAGAATAAGACAGTAGACGCTATGGCCACCATTGGCTCACTATTGGAAATCCTCCGTGATGCTACACAATATGAGTTTCTAGTCGAGCGGCTACACATGCCCGCTTACGTGAACGTTGACGTTGATATGGTATGCATCTTGGTTGGTCCCCAATCCCCATGGTACCGTGACATTCATGCTTATCTAAAGAATGGTATCATATCTCCTCACCTCACAAACACCCAACGCCAGAACCTTATTTGTAGAGCATCCTGCTACACTCTTGTAGCCAACACCCTATATCGTCGTGGGTATCACAACGTCCTCTCCCAATGTCTAGACTCAAACGAGGCCACTGTGGCTTTACAAGAGGTTCACGCTGGTATTTGCGGTGCTCACACCAGTGATATTGTCCTTGCAAAGTAGCTTCTTAGAGTTGGGTATTATTGGCCGACCATGGAGCATGACGCCTATGAGTTCGTGAAGAACTGCCTATAGTGCCAATAGCATGCCAATTTGATCCATGCACCCGTGCAGGATTTACAACCCATTGCACCTCCATGGCCTTTCTCGTGTTGGGGTTTTGACCTTGTTGGCATGATCCACCCTCATTGTTCTAATGAACACAAGTATATCATTACAGCCACAGAGTACTTTTTAAAGTGGGTAGAAGCAATTCTGCTCAACTTAACTACTGGTGTCCAGATTTCTAAATTCATCCTCTACCATATCATTTGTCATTTCGGCATTCCCTCCACCATCTTCATAGATCATAGCTCTCCATTTGAAAACTAGCATGTTACAGAGCTCTGTGATCAATTCCACATCCACCAACGCTTTTCTAGCCCATACTTTCCACAAGGGAACGGCCAGGCTGAGGCAACTAACAAAACTATTATCAAAATCCTACAGAAAGTTGTCAATGATTCTGGTCGCGACTAGCATTTGCAAATCAATCCCACCCTTTGGGCCTATTGCACCTCATTCCATACTCCCACAAGCACCACCCCATACTCCCTGGTATATGGTGTTGAAGTTGTTCTGCCAATAGAGGTCAAAATCCCTTCACTCTGCGTGTCCATGCAGAACTACATCATAGATGAAGACTACCGCATGGTGCACCTGACACAGCTAGACTTGTTAGATGAAAAGAGGCAATGGGCCTATGATCACCTGATCATGTACCAAAATTGTCTCAAAAGGAGCTTCAATAAAAAGGTGCACCCTTGACAGTTCCAAGTGGGAGACCTTGTCCTGAAAGAAAACTAGAAAGTACAAGCAAACCGTGAAAAGAAAGGGAAGTTTGAGCCCACTTGGTTAGGTCCCTACATGGTGATAGCTTGCTTTGGTTCTAGAGCTTATCAATTGTCTACACCTAAGGGGGAGCCTCTTAATGATCCTATTAATATCATACATCTGAAGGGGTTCTATGCTTGAACCATAATATGATCCTGAAAAAATCTTAAAAATTATAAAATGTCCTAAAAAATCATCATCTTGGTGAAAACCTGGTAAACAGGCGCCTTGATGAATCAAAAAAAAAAAGAAAAGAAAAAAAAATCCTAAAAATTATAAAATGTCCTAAAAAAATCATCATCTTGGTAAAAACCTAGTAAACAGGCGCCTTGATGAATCAAAAAAATCAAAAAAAATGGAAAAGAGTAAAGAGAAAAATCTCGTCCAATGGTGAAAACTTGGCAATTCAAGCACCTTGGGCAAGTATGTTGGTGAAAACCTGGTAAACAGGTGCCATACATAGTGGACCATATCATTATCTATCAAAATCTCATCCCCCCCCATCCATTCGCCACTTTTCATTTCCGACTCACCCATCCCTTGTTCCCAAGGTGTCATCCCCATTGTGCCAACACACAAGATTCGCTATCCCATTTCCTGCAATGTTGTACATATCTATTGTATATAGTGTCTCCATCTTGTACATACCATCTTCATAGTACCTTTTTCTTGCAAAGCACATGACCCAAATGATCTCGATATCAACAATGTTCCCTCAGCAAGTATCCTGCATCACTATGATTCTCTGAAAGTTGTTTGTTTGCCCAGCCATAATTCCCAATACAGTCAATACCCATCAACCAGGTCCTTGTAGGATGCATCCTTCCTCCATGTCTGACCTAATCTCAACATCCACAATCAGTCAATCTCTTTTGGCAAAGGACATCGTTTGGTCTTATCACATTGATTTCAGTTTCCTTGTTCTATCTTTTCAGTTGATTTTGTGATCTCAGTTGACTACTCCCATTAAGGCCACCATGATCCTTTATATCATGGTTTGTTACAATAGGAGGTGTTATTCTAGGGCATGGTTTTTTGAAATCTTTTGGCTTCTACCTGTGAATCAGTCGGACATGACCCTCGCACATTCCACTTGTGATCTTTTGGGTTACTTGGTGCACTTGGGAAATGTTGTTTGTCTGTGGGTTCCCTAGCATCGTTCCCCCCATGTGTCCTTCGGGATGCATGTGTGATGCTGGGGAAATCCTTGCATGTCTTTTTCATGTCAGTCTTATGCAATGCTCATGACATGACCTCACATTCCTAGTAACTGTGGTTCATCTCTTCTGCTGCTATATCAAAATAAGTGCTCAAATCTACATGGTGGTGTTCCCTCAGAACATCCCATGCTCAAGCTTCATGAAACATCCTCCACCCTATCAAACATCCACACAGAGCTCCCATTATCTCTATCTAATATCAAAGCATCATCCCTATCAAAGCATCATCCCAAACAACAAACTCCCCCCTAAGAGCTTCTCTCTCGCATCCCTCTCATGTTCTTAACCTTTGGATTGTGATTGTGCATATATCCCCCTTCAACCATTGTCCCCTCCCTCTCTTAGCGAGGCTGCAGTTAGGTAGTGATATGTTGTGACCATTCCATATACCCTCACCCTCACACTCTCATCTACATTCATGCATGCATTTCATTTCCCACTCCTACCCTCGGTTGCACTATGTCATCTCATGTTAGATTCATTTTAACCTTGCATTGTTAGGTTCATTCATCTTATTTAGATTCATTTTAATCTTGCATTTTTAAGATTCATTCTTAGGTGCATTCATCTCATTTCCCATTTCATATTCATATCATTTAGATTCATTTTAATCTTTATTGTTAAGATTCATTCTTAGGTGCATTCATCTCATTTACCATTTCATATTCATATCATTTAGATTCATTTTAAATCTTGCATTGTTAAGTAGTTTTTTATCTTGCATTGTTAACACATGTTACATATCCATAACCATATGCATTCCATCATAATATACATGCATTGAATAACAAAAGCATTTACATCACCTCCTGCATCCACAAATTGTCAGCACATACATCTCATATAAACATCTCATAAAGCACAGCATATAGAAATCACATCACATCCTGCATCACACATGTGTCAGTCTCACAGCATATAGAAATCACATCATATCATGCATCATCCATGTTAGTACATCATAAGCATCCATACATTCATCCATAACACATCATATCCCACCTAGCTCATCATATATATACTAAAAATCATCGCAAAGAATAAAGGTACATGTCCCAACCCAAAAGCATGAAACCATAAATGTCTATCTGAGTCCATGCTAATACCAACAATACAGATATGAATATACAATCAGGACTATGCCCTCCACCAATAAATGAATCATATACAATCAAAACTGCAGCATATCACTGCCTATCTACCTCTCCTGAGGGAGGCTGCATATCAAAATCTCCAGCTAATGGGTCTGCCTCTGGCAGTACCTATAGGATGGGTGGCTGACTCACTGCACACTGTGTACCTATGTCCTATATATCTATCATGTGCACCACTCAGGATATCACAACAACACCTATATCCATGTCCATCCCTCCCCTTGACTCTGATCCTCCCACCTCCGCCATCTGTACCGAATTGTCGACCGAGTGCTACTGACTCTGTGTGTGGCTTGACTGACGGCTCCTCTCACCTGCCCTATAGCTCCCACTGGTCACTGATCTGTGACTCCCACTAGACCCTGTCCTCCTGCTACCACTCGATCCTATCAGTAATGATTGGTTCAACTCCCTATAATGTTGTACCTACTCAGGTGGCATAGATGCAAGATATAACCCTCGATAGAAGCTAATCTGCTCCCCCAACCTCACCTGGCCACTCATGGGATCCCCATGTGGTGGTATCCCTATCTCCCAAAAGTTGGTCTTGCTCTGACAGCAAGCCATCCCTCTCCACCCACAGACCATCCCTCTCAGTAATTAGGGCCGCCATCTCCCCCCTCAGCTGATCCCTCTCCTACTAGGTCATCAGTCCCTCCTATATGGATTGCGCTAAGCTCATAATTAGGCTATCCCTCTCCCCCACTAGCCCATCCCTCTCCACTCTCAGAGCATCCCACTCCACCTGTGTGGCCTGCAGTGAGGCTAAGTGTGCTGCTGCATCATCCCCCCACCCCTAGATGATCCAAATCCTACTGCTAGTGGTGGTCCTACTCGGGGTGGTGATCCTGGTGCCAGACCTACCGGTATCTATAGCCCATCCCCTCCCCCTCCATCCACATCCATCCCATCTCTGTCTCCATCCCCATCCCCATCTCCTCCTCTCCCTCCTCTATCCCTCCCTCCAATCCTCACCCTATCTCCCCCTCCTCCTCTCCCCCCTCCTCTCTGACCTTTGTACATGGCTGGTGCCCCTCCCTCACCATCTGGTAGCCCTAATCTCCCTACCACCCTAGGTGGCTGGAACCAGGTGTCATACAGTGGTGTGGTCCCTAGATCTACCACCCCTCCTGCCCAATCTCAAACAAATGGCTACCTGATCTGATAGGCAGCCAGCAACCCTCCCCTATCCATCGGTGGCCCAAACTTAGATATCCTCTCACAGGTGGCCTGCTAGTACCATCACTCCCCATCTGGCACATCCTGCTTGAATCTGAACTGTCGGGATGTCTTGTCTGGCCTGTACTACTCCACAATATAGTCCCATCACCCTATAAGATGTGTGGGCATCATTGTGTATGGGAGCTCCCAAGCATCCTTTGCCCATGGCGCCTATCCAAGGTATGGATGCCACGTGATCCCATCCCTGATCCCATCTAGTGTCTCCTGCCAGAAGTCAATGTCCCTCACCTCATGATATGTCACTAGGTCTCCCCAGCTATATGCCATAGGCTCCTCCGCCTGTTTGTCCACTCGGCCTAAAGGTTGAAGCACTGTTATGTGCTCCCAAGCCCAAATCTGTAGGAGGGAAGCAAATCCACAACTCCTCCCCATCATCCCCACTCCATGATAGACTATCTGATGAAGGTCATAGTACATCTCTGCCAACATTAGTGTACCCTAAGTTGTTGGTACCCCTGCATCCACAATCTGCACAATCATGGGAATTAGTGATAGTGTGACACTCCTCCCACCTATTTTTGGGGAGAGATACCCCCACACTAATCCCAGAACATAGTAATGGACTTGCCATCCCGCTAGTGCTGTTGTGGCATGATGTGCTAATGTCAGCTGCCCATGTGACAAGATCGGCACTACTCCTGGCCCTAGTAGTGGGGCCACTGCCTGCGCCTATGTATACACACTAGCTACCACCGGTACCCCTCACACCGGTAATCAGAAGATGTGATATACATCCTCCAAGGTCACCGTCATCTCCCCAATGGGCAGATGAAATGTCCCCGTCTCCAATCGCCAGTGCTCACACAATTTTGTCACCAGTGCCATGTACGTCTATCTGTGCGACATCCATGCCAGATATCCCAAGCCCAATGCATCCACCTGAGCCTAGTCCACCACCGTGAACTACTCCAAAATAATCAACACTGATGCCCATCTCTCTCGACTAGTCAGTCGATCCACCAACCATTGCATCCAAGCCACGTCAGCATGTCAGTCTTTGCTCTAATAGTAAGCCTAAAATAGTTTCTTTTCCCTGCATTCTCACGGAGATTTTTGCCCCCGCATTCTTGTAGGGACAACCCTTCACTCATTCCCGCCAAACCCCAGCGACGCAAGAATGCATTCCCACCCCGGTTGTCCATTTACCCTTCCCCCCACGGGAATGCCATTTTTCGGCACCCCGCTGCCAGCTCACGAGAACGTGATCCCGCAAGACATTCTTGCGAGACTGCAGTCCTGCAACCCCTCCCATGATTTTTGCAATCCCGTGAAAAGTGCATGCCCCCCTAGATTTTGTACCCCACCCATCTTTTGTGGGAACGCATTCCCACTTGGGTAGGAGCATTCCCACTAGGTGCGCACTCTGTGGGAATGCACTTTTCTAACCTAAAACATGCAATAAATGCGGCAAAAACACAATGAAAAGTTTAGTTTTTTTATCCTACCTATCAGTCGGGCCCTCCATTCCATGTCACACATCTCACAATGTCCGTCTGGTGTGTCAGTCACCCTTGCTATGCCATCTCATCCTCGCATATCAGAGCTCTATAGTCATGATTTCTAAGCTCTCGGTGTGCAAATGAATTGATTTTGACTCCTCTGGCCCTTATATAGGCCTCCCCAAACCCCCATTTTCACTCCTAGATGCCCTGATTCCTCCTATTTCTCCCCATCCTTTCCATCTTCATTCCTCATGGCCTTTTTCACCCTTCTTTCCTTCATTCATGTGCCTCCTTAGCCTGCAACACTCCCCCTTTCTTTCACCCCTTTTCCTTTCGAGCCGCTGCCCAGGCCCCTTTTTTCTTTCCCTGCCGTCCTCTCGAGGGGGCATCACCTAGCCACATCTTGACCCATAACTAGGGCAACTTTATTACCTAGTGTGTTCTTCATGTCGTCTCTTTTGTTAAAAACATCTTCGAAATAGTGTTATTTTAACACTACGTCAAAGAGGGGCAAAATGTAGACACCTAAATTTGCTTACATAATTTAGTAATCATATTTAGTCTTTTCCTAGGACATCTTGTTAATTAAATATTATTTATTTAATTAATTTATGTCATCCCCTAGTTAATTAATTAATTAACTATAGCCCAATTAATTATCAAAATGACAAACCTATAGTCTGATAATTAATTAAATCCCTATTCTTCTATTAATTTAAATGGATACTTTTATCTAAATAAATTAATTCATAAATCCCCTTTTCCTCCCACTTGGAATTAAATAAAATATTTAATTCTAAATCCCCCCTATTAGCTAATAATCCATGCTTAGCTAATAAATCCTCCACTCATTCTCTCTCCTCCCATCACATCTCCCTAATCATCCACTTACCAAGCCTAATCACCTCCTAAGCATGTGCACAATCATAATCCAAGATTAAAGAATGCTAATCCACCCCAAATTCAACCCCTTATGACATCACCTCCACATCCTCCAATGAGAAATCAAAAGTCTCTTACACCTCTTACACACTTGTCCCCTCTCACACCTTCCAAAGGTGCCTCTCCTTCCATCCTCCCCCATTGTGACACTTGTCACAATGCTATGTATTTGAGAAAGCACAATCCATGTGCTCTCCCTTGGATGCATCTCCACTATTGCTCATATCCCTTTTGCCCCTTAATCTCCACAGTCCGTTTCACCCATGTTTCTATAAAAGAGAAGCTCTCCTCCTTCATTCTCATCCACCACTGAAGAAAATTTATCATGCCATTTTCTCTATTGAAGCTTGAGCATAGCATTTGAGCACACATCCAAATCTTTGGACAAATCTTCTACATCTTGGAGGTTTGCTTAAGGGTTTTATATTGCTTTTGAGTTTGTTTGCTTCCATTTTGTAGGTCTTAGCATAGGTGTTTATCTCATTTGTTTTGTTGAATGTTTAGTTTACTTTGCATTCCTTAACACTATATTTTAGGTATTACAAAAATGAGCTACAATCTTGTTGACCAGTTACAAAGAACACCAACTCAAATCTCAATTTTTGAACTCCTAGAGTTGTCTCCTAGACATAAGCGTGTCCTTGAGGATGCTTTGCGTACAACCAATGTCCCTAACAACATAGATGTTGACCAATTCCAAAACATGGTTAACCACCTTGCCAACCCACATTACCTCACATTCTTAGAAGAAGATGACAAAGCCTTGAGCCATCTGCATAATCTTTCCCTTCATATTGAAGTCATGATTCACAAGACCCGTGTCAAGCGTGTGTTGATTGATGGGGGTGCTAGGCTAAATATTTGTTCCTTGAGTTTGTTGAAGATACTGGGTTACTTAGAGCAAGTTATTGATACTCATAAGAAAATCACCATCAAAGCCTATGATGAGGTAGAGAGAAGCTCCAAAGGCTTGGTCGTCCTTCCTGTCAGGATTGGGCCTGTTGAAAAGGACATTTTATTCCAAATTGTTGATGCTGGTCCTTTAGCCTATAATATCCTGCTTGGTACACCATGGATCCATGACATGCAAGCAGTGTCATCCACCTACTATCAATGTGTCAAGTTCCCCTATAATGGAGTAGAAGTCTGTATACCTGAGGATAGCACATTATCTGTTAATGCAATTTTAGCAGGGACTCATGTTCCTCTTAATAGGGAAGCAAAAAATTTTGATGCAACTCTAGAGTAGTGCAAGAACAATTTTAAGGCCATAGACCTTGGTATGGGGGGTTATCAAATGGACTCCTTCACAAAACTGCCAGTCTCACCTAGGTCCTATGGTAAACCCTCACAAGAGATGCATCCCTCATCTTCAGCAATGACTCTGTTTGGTACATTTATAGAGTCCTCAGTACCCATACAGGATGAAAAAGAAGAGGTAGCTATTAGAGATTGAATTTATAAGGAGGAAAAATACAAGCATAATGAAAATTTCTCCCCATCTCCTAAGGCTTATGGGAGAGGATATGCTTTGGTCAAAAATATGGGCTACCCAGGTCATGGTCCTCTCAGTCATAGATTAGATGCTAAGGCTGAACTACTCAATCATGCTCTCTTTGGCCGCAGATCTAAGACAACAGTTGGCCTAGGTTTTGAAAGTCAGAATAAGAAAACTACTCCTATCCTTGCTGTGACAGATAGTGATGATGAACCTAGCTACATTCCCAATTTTCAAAATTAACAAGATAGGTGTGAAGATTGGGTCCCTTCCACCAATCTCCTTTGGGGAGATTTAGATGCTTCAGTTATCAATCCAACAGTTTTAGACCTAGAACAAGAACAATCCACTATTGAAGATCATGTCAAGGATCCTATTCAAGAACATCAACATACAAATAACATTCAAGAAGGTGTTACCCTTGGTGACATTGAAGCCTCTACCTCAAGGCCTAAAAAGTATGCTTGGTGTAAACATCCCAGTCGGGATTCAGATATAGACTCACATGAGTATGAATGGGATTCTCTTTCTGATTGTTCTACAATTCACATGGACATTGATGTTGTCCATACATATAGTTCCCAACCCGAGGTGGCTAACGAGTCTAGTGTAGGATTAGAGGATTGGAATCCATGAGTCGCTTTAGTGGATGATGCTTCACTTGGTAGGATAAATCCTGATTTGGGTACCTTAGAGGGATACTTGACAAATCCTAACTCTGCAATCACCAGAGATGATACCATTCGCATACACAATATTGAACCAATCATTGACCTACCCCTTGCAAACCCTCACTTAATTGATTGGTCTCAGCGCTACCAAGATTCTTAGCTTCTAACTTTTCAAAATGACTATGAGATAGCCTATTACCTAAATGCCCTTGAACCTGTAGTCTCTTCCACCAGCGAACCAACTACAAGCATGATAGAACTAGATATCAAGTACCTTAGTCGCAAAATGAAAAGAAAAGAAAAAAAGAATAAGAGTTATGATGGCAAAAACCATTATGTGGTGGTGTCAGAACCTAAAAAAGTAAAAATAAAGGACGTATCCAAAGGTGAAAACCTCTCTGAGGAACCTAAGGATGAGGTACTTCATCATCTTCCAAGCTATTTTCAGGACAGGTCTTCAGTGCTTGTTGAGCCTACATAGCTAGTTAATTTGAATACATAAGAGGCTCCACAAATTGTGCATTTAGCTCGCTCTCTATCAACATAGGAAAAAGAGGCATATACCAAGTTCCTACAGACCAAGAAGATCAATTTTGCTTGGACTTATTCAGACATGCTAGGATTGGACACTAGTCTCATTATGCATCACTTGTCCATAGCCCCAGGTATCAAACTAGTAAAATAGAAATTGAGGAAAATGCATCCTCACATTGCTCTTCTTGTTAAAGCTAAATTAGAGAAACTCCTCAGTGCAGGATTTATAAGAGCCATTGATTATGCCGAATGGATATCCAATATTGTACCAGTTTCAAAACATGACAAGTCCATTCACGTCTGCACAAATTTTAGAGATCTTAATAAAGCATGCCCAAAGGATGACTTTCCACTTCCAAACATAGACATGACAGTAGACATGACCGCAGGTTATGAGATCTATTCTTTGATGGATGGCTTTTCTAGGTATAATCAAATCAAAATAGCTCCTGAAGACCAAGAGAAAACTGCATTCACTTGTGCATGGGGAACCTATTGCTGGAATGTTATGCCATTTGGATTGAAAAATTCATGAGCTACTTATCAAAGAGCTATGACAACTATATTCCATGACATGATGCATAAGAATATGGAAGAGTATGTGGATGACACCTTGGAAAAATCCAAAAAAATGGGTACACGCCTAGGCGATCTAGAAGTCATTTTAGATCATATGGAACAATTTCAATTAAGATTAAATCCCAAAAAGTGTGCATTTGGAGTCACCTCTAGAAAACGCCTAGGATTTATCATTTCAGCTAAAGGAATAGAGGTAGACCCCGAAAAAGTTCAAGCAATAATGGATATGCCACCTCCCAAAAACATCAGTCAAATGAGGAGTCTTCAAGGATGCCTTCAGTCTATAAGGAGGTTTATTTCACAAGTGGCTGATAGAGCTCAACCCTTTAATAAGACTTTTCATAAAGGGGTAAAATGTGTCTGGAATGAGGATTGTCAGCAAAGCATGGACCAAATCAAGCAATACTTGGCTAATCCTCCAATCTTAATGCCTCTTATCCCAGGAAAACCACTCATATTATATGTCTCAGCAATAGAATCTTCCCTGGGGGCATTATTGGCTCAACTTGATGATACTAGAAAAGAAAGAGCTATCTATTACATCAGTCATACTCGTGTCATTGTGATGTCCCCTATTTCTGAAATCAAATTCAATTAATAATAAAATAATAATAAATATAATTGAATAGTTAATAATCAATAAATAAAATAATATTTTTAAAATAATATATTAAATAATAATATATTATTAATATAATAATAAATATCATAATATCGATATGAGTAACAAATCTTAAATTAATTAATTTTCAAATATATAATTATCAAATATTTATACATTAAACTTTGGATTAAGACCATTAAATTTATATCAGATGGATGCCATCTAAGCATCCTAATCAAGTATCAGCCTACAAGAGAAAATCAACTTAATAGCATGATGATGAATAATCATATCGCTGATATCCCCTGATAGATCGGAATCATAACTTTGGTCAAGACATATTATCATAATCGATATGAAGGCTGAGTATGGTGCGATCAAAATAACATATATTAAAGTAACGTTAAACTATGCTTGATCAATTAGTCAAGACTAATATAAGATCGTATTAAGGAAAAAGACACCGTTTGTATATAAAAATGCTTTTATGAAGAGGTGTGAACTGTTCATGCAAAGAAGAGACGTGTCTCCCAAATCACACCCCTTCTCTCCCATACGTAGATATATTACAAGGAATTCACGTAAGGGAAGGAGTATAGGATAGGATAGGATAGAATAGGATATAAAATATATGTATACAGTATGGATTATAAGGTAGACAAAAGGACACTGAAAAATAATTCAGTGCTGGCTCTGACAACATAGCATATATAGCATATTTAGAATAATGTAAATTAATTACAAATTAATACTGATTTACAGAATATTATTGGAAATAAGGTTCTATAAATATATATTGGTAATATGGAAATCATAATATATATATATATATATATATATATATATATATATATATATATATATATATATATAACAGTGATACCAAAAAATATATATATATAAAACAGTGATATCAGGTATATATGTATTTAGTGCTTCTTTTCATCATTATTCATTTCTATGTAAACATAATATTAACAATGGGATATTATATTTGCTATATAATGAGTATAATATATATCTATATATGTATAAATGACTATAGATATATATAAAAGTAGTAATCGATCAGAAATATATATTAATAATATTGAATCACATATATATAGAATATATTTCTGAGTTACGTAAGAATTATATAGATATCAAATGTGTATCTGAAATATATATATTTATATACTTTTAGTTAGTTATATGGATATGAAGTATATATTTGAATATCTATTATATATCTTGATTGAATATGATTCAGATTTAATATATGGATTATATATATATATATATATATATATATATATATATATATATATATATATAGGTTAATCATCCAAAACTTATATGATATAAAAAGAGGATAATTTCATTTAAGATTTTCAAATAATAATTCATAAATAGTTATTTGATTTCATTTCAGATTTATAAATGATAATTCATTAATGATACTATTGACCAAGTAATTTTCTTTTCAAAGTAATTATTAAAGTAATGTGAAAAGAAATCTCAAGAGGGATTAAGACCTCCACTAAGCCAGTGTACACTGATGACCCACATATGCATATGTACTAAGCCTTGGATAGAGGAAAGCTCTTCCAAGAAGAGGAATGGACCTATGGTCAACCTATAAGCCCCGAGTGATGCGCTCCAGAGGATGACGGCAACATTTAATCAAGAGCAAAAGGGTCCTTATAAAGGTTAATGTGTCTGACCTGGTAGACTTTTCTCGGGAAGTCCCTAAGGATGCGCTCCAGAGGATGACAACAAGATTTAATCAAGGACACAAGGGTCCTTATAAAGGTTAATGCACCCGACCTGGTAGACTTTCTTTTGGAGGGGTTAATTAGTTGGGGTAGATAATTAATTATTTAGTTTTCTATTCATACTCATGTTTCCATATTATTGCTACTAACATCTTTCTTGTAGGTTCATTCTTAAGGAAGCAAATTTTGAAATACTAAGGAATATTAAAGATAAGTGATAATCAAAATATATATATGATATTTTAAGATATAAATTAACAAGAAAATTAATCATAACTAAAAAAATCAATTATTGATGAAATATAAGTATTTCATCTATGACTAAGAAAAGAGATACAGAAAATTAGTGCATAGAAAAACTTAAATGAGAAATTTACGTAAGGTCCCAACAGGGGATATTACAGTCATATGAGGTCAATTACACTAGTATTGAAAAGTATTGCCTAGCGGTGGTGTTTGCTTCCCAAAAGTTGCAACATTACATGCTTGTGCATACAATACACCTCATTGCAAAAATTGATCCTCTAAAATACTTGCTTGGTAAGGCTGCTCTCACAGGTAGACTTGCTAAGTGGATGATGATCCTATCAGACTTTGACATAGAGTATGTTGAGCGTAAGGCTATAAAAGGACAAGCCATTGCAGACCAATTGGCTGATTTTCCAATTCAAGACAAAGCACCAATTCAAGTAGAATTTCCAGACAAGCATATAATGTAAATGACTGCAAGAACATGGAAGATGTTCTTTGATGGCTCTTTCATGCAAAATGGTTCAGGTGCAGGAGTGTTGTTTGTTTCTCCTCATGGGTACACAATTCCTAAGTCCTACAAACTATTGTTCCCATTTACAAATAACATTGTTGAGTATGAGGCCTTAACAAATGGACTAAAAATGGCTATAGAGTGGAGAATCATAGAGCTACATATTTATGGGGATTCACAATTGATAGTCAACAAAGTTAATGAAGAATACCAAACAAAAGATTAAAAACTAGTACCCTACAAGAAAATGGATGATTCATTGTGACGATACTTCACCTTTGTTACATTTCAACAAATCCCTAGAGTAGAGAATAAAGCATTTGATGCTATGGCTACATTGGCTTCACTTCTTCAGCTAGAACAACATGAGTCCAGATTTGAATTCCCGGTGGAAGAGCTACACTACCCTATTTATGACTCCCAAGAAATCCAAGTTGTTTGTACCCTTATTAGACATGATTCATCCCTCTATGGTGCCATTTACTCATACCTATGTGATGGTACTATTCCCAAAACCTTCAACCGATCTGAACGAAGAAACCTAATTCAAAATGCCTCTCGCCACACCCTCATCTCTTGTGATTTGTATAGGAGGGGTTTAGAAGGGACACTTCTTAGGTGTTTAGAAAAGGATGAGTCCAACCAAGCGTTAGTTGACATTCACGAGGGCATTTTTGAAGGACATTCTAATGGTCTTTCCATGGCCCAAAGGTTGCTTAGGGTGGGCTACTATTGGCCTACCATCCAGACAGATGCAGTAGCTTTTGCTAAATCTTGTGAAAACTGTCAGAAACATGGAAACCTGATACATGCTCTAGGAAGGGAGCTTATTCTGTCCATATCTCATTGGCCATTTCAGCGCTGGGCCTTTGACCTTGTTGGGAAAATTCATCCCAACTCATTAGGTGGACACAAATTCATTATCACTTCTACTGATTACTTTACCAAATGGGTAGAAGCTGTCCCACTTCCTGTTGCCTTAGGCAAGATAGTTTCTTTGTTTATTTTGAACCATATCATCTGTCGGTATGGAGTGCCTTCTAAAATAATCACTGACAATGGAGGTCAGTTTAAAAACAAGGACCTTAAGCATCTCTGTAAGAAATTCAAGATAAAATAGCATTGGTCCTCCATTTACTTCCCGCAAGGAAATGGACAAGCAGAGGCTTCAAATAAGACCATTCTCAAAATCCTCCATAGAATAGTTCACAAGAATGGTATAGATTGGCATCTACAGATAAATTTGGCCTTGTGGGCCTACAGAACAAGTATTCATACTCCAACAGGGGCTACTCCTTTTGCCCTCACTTATGGTGTTGAAGCAGTGTTACCTTTAGAGGTGGAGATTCCTTCTCTTAGAGTTTCCCTTAAAGGTTTAGTGACAGATGAAGACTATCATGCCATGAGACTTCAAGAACTGGAACTTCTAGATGAAAAGCGTAAATCATCTTTTGATCACATGAGAGTCTACCAAAAGCGTATGTCCAAAGTGTTCAACAAGAAGGTTCTCCCTAGAGAATTTCAAGTCGAGGATCTTGTCCTATGAGAAACCCTAAGAACCAATAATATAGAGAGAAAAAGGGCAAGTTCAAACCTAATTGGCTTGGACCATACATCATTACTGCAACTTTTAGTATAGGTGCTTATTTACTATCTAATCCAGAGGGGGAATAGCTCCTTGACCCTATCAATGTTTTGCACCTCAAGAAGTTCTATCCATGATGCCTATTATGTCTGGGGGCATCCTTTGTACATATCTTATTGATCCTGAAAAAATTTTTTTAAAAAAATCATATATGATGCTAAAAAATCCTAAAAAGCATATAAAGTCCTGAAAAAATTCAAAAAAAAAAATTCAAAAAATTGCAAAAAAATAGAAAAAGTGCCTTGGTGACAACCTGGAAACAGGCGCCTTGGTAGCAAAATACAAAAAAAATTGAAAAAAAAAAGTCCTCAAAAAATCTATCAAGTGGCAAAAACCTAGAAACAGGCGCTGCTTGAGACCCTTGCACCTATGTCTATCAGTCTTGCGTGGCACTCATTTGCTCCACTTCTCGCTTTGCCTCTCCTACCTTGGAATTGACTCTTGTCTTAGTCTAGGGGGCATACGTTGTTCTAGCTTATCTTGGGTCTCTTTGTGCATCCAGGTTTCTTGGGCAACTTGGTTCCAACAGTGTTTTTCAACACCTCCCGAACTATGTTTTTCAACACTTTCCTAGCATCGAGTGTTTTTCAACACTTATCAGATATCCTACCTGTAGTCTAGAATGATGTGATATTTCTCACCTGTAGATGTGATACTTGAAGTTTGACTCTATTACCTACACACATTCTCTCGATGAGACTTGCTTGACCTTATTTCTTTGTGTGATGTCTATGATGATTTCTTTGCTGAGTGTTCTCTCCCTAATAGTTTTTGATGATGCCTAGCTAGAAGACTAGGGGCATGAGGACATGTTTTATTTCTTTTTCTACCTATGGGTATATTTTTTTAGTCCTAATTGTCATTAGCATTTATGCTTGTTCCACTTGGCAATAGGATCTACAAGGTATTATCCTTGACTGTTAGCGCAAGTGCATACTTCTAGCCATCTTGACTTTCCTTGTGTCTCGATGTGAGTATAATTTTGCTATACTAAACTTAGGTAATCTCACTGCACTAGTCATCTTGACTTATATGTCTTTGATGCTTAGGTGGGATTCCCACATACCTATCTGATATAGATCATATTCAGATCCACATAGTCATACTAGTGTGCATTGTATGATCTTGTGGCACTACCAATAATGCTCGATGATGAATATTAGAGTCTAAAAGCTTTCAACCTTGCAAGTAAACCACTTTTCATAGTAGCTTGCATTTTTAGGTTCATGTTAGTTTAGTTTTGCATTTTGCATACAGAGAGAGCTCTCCTTTCATCTTTCGTGGACCTATCGGTCAACTACGCTCACCTTTCCTTTTCTCGATCATGTCTTTCACTCCTTGTCTTTCACATCACATGATGTTCATGTCATCACAAAGGGTTAATCTTATCATCATATCTATCCTAAAGAGATCATTTTCAAAAACATGAGTCTATATCATAAACATGAGAACTAAACATACATCCATGAGAGAGATTATACATGAGTATATATATCATACATTTTGAGAAAAATGACAAGACAATATAAAAAATGAAACATCCATCACAAGTGGGACAAGTACACAAGATATATCGTCAATCCAGTAATCTCATATATATAAACAAATGTCATGATACAATATGGGATACAAAAATCTGGATCAAATCCTAGGATATGTCTCTATACATCTATCTAACCTAAACCTAGGACTCGCTACCACCATGGTGCCGGTGGTGGAGGAGGTGGTGCCATGTCTGGTACTATATCAGATCTCCCAACTATAGAAGAGTAGGGTGGTGCTCTCTGACCCTATGGCATAGCCTATATATAGAGCCCATGATAGTATGTGGCTCGCGCTACCTCTCTTTGGCTCTCTGCAGTAGCAACCTATATAGCCCTATCCCGCCGCTCAAGCTCAGTTCTCAGATCTGTCAATTGCTGCTCTCTAGCTGCTATGGTGATGTGTAACTATTTCATCTCCATCTCTAGAGCTTGGATCCTGGCTCTCAAATCCTCTCCTCCTATAGGTTGATCCTGCCTAACATCCACTCGGTGGCGAGCTGGCCTCACCCCGTCATCACCCTCATCTGCAGAACCTTGTCCCTGTGGCCATTTTTGGCCACCTAATCAAGAGCTTTGTCTAGTCTCTCTCCCTCTCCCTCTCCCTCTCCCCACTCCATCTCCTTCGTCTCTATCATCCCCATCATCTCCCTGTGATGTCGGTTGTGTATCAGGTACAATGAACCTAGGGAAGGGCTGCCTCCGCCGCTCTACCCTGTAGCCCACATTAGCTCCTACATCTACCATATCTGGGAGGTAGTCCCATGGCTCCTGACATATCATAGTTGTATCCTGTACTTCCTATTGGTAATCCAGCATCAGCAGCCAACCCTGGCCCTCCTCATCCCTAACCTGAGCATATGTGGTAGTCTCAGTGGGCACACTCTGCTGGCGCCCAAACTATCTCCAAACATGGGTGATAACAAACCTCTCCACAATATCTGAATGCTGACCTACCAGTGGTTGACTGCATAGCATGTAATCTAACTCATCATGGTCACCCCACTACTCATAGGCCCTGTATGGTCTCCACTGGAATGAGGTGAGCTCATCCAGTACCCGGCGGTAATATGTGATATCCCCGCTGCGAGGCTGAGATATGAATCATGTGTATCTATATATGTAGGGGTGTCTCCACTCCCTTGGTTGCACTCATGGTTGCACTACAACAATATGCTCCCATGCCCATATCTGAGCAAGAATAGCTCTGCATGCCCAGGTCCTGCTATCCTGATATACTATCTCATGGAGCTCAGGGTACATGTCTGCCAAGATGGCTGGCCCCCATGCCATCCACCATGGGTGAGCAATCAAATCTACCACTAATCTCCCCTAGCCCAATGGAAAACCCTTCTAACTCATGTTAGTGATAAGGGCCTATGCTACAATAGAACAAACGATGCATGGCATCGAGAAATCCCTACCAAACTCCTCAACTAACTAATCCCAACTTAGATGCCCATCAATGATGGTGACATCCTAAAACATATCTTGCATGATCTGTCTACCCTTTGTTGGATCCTGATCATAGTACACATGTGCCAAAAAACAATCATGTCAGTTTCTATCATATAGAAACTTTACATCTATGACTATTTCTAAACATGATTATACTTATAGGATCTCCATGGCTCGGAACCCGTAAGATCTGATAGACATCCTCTAGGCTAATCGTAGCCTCTCCAGTGGGTAGGTGGAAGGTTTTGTGCTTGCTATGCCATCTCTCGGCTAGCGCAGTCAACAACCCATGATCCACTCAAATGTGGGGCATTTGCAGCAAATAACCAAACCCCATCTCCCTCAGGTCTGCTCACCCTGGATCATCAAGATCCCAAACGCATCATAGTCCAATCACTTGAGGTGCTCTAATGAGCAGCGCATGAAAGTTCTCCTACAAGCCATTTAACCCAAACTAGATGTCAGAACATATCGTGATGGATGTACAAAATCAATATAAAACATCTTAAAAGAAAACATTGTCAGGACCCATGTCATTTTTGCTCAAAAAACATTAAAACATGTCATTTTTTATACTGTGCGACACTATTTTTTGACTAAGTATCATGTGATACTTTGTTCAATACCAGTGCGATGATATCTTTGCATGTGATACTTCACATAGCATCTCACGATATTTCATCTAGTATCATGTGATACTGGATTCAATAGCGGTGTGATGCTATTCTGACCCACGAAGTATCATACGATAGAGATCCTCAAAGGGTGCGATACTTCTAAAGTATCATATGACTTTTCGTACAAAGAAAATTTGACAAAGTTTAAAAACTCTAAAAACATGTTTTAAATTGACATTAATGCTCATAAATGACCAACAAAAGTGAGTTTTTTCTGAAAACATACCGGGGCACCATACTGTGGAGGCTGGTTGTGCAACCGGGCATGCTCAAATTGATGCCTATGGACCGGGATCGCTGCTTGCTGGGCCATTTTCTTTCTCTAAGCTCTAAAGATTATCAAATCACTAAAAGACAAATGATTTTGAAAATGACCATTTTCACCCCTTTTATAGCATTTTGACTTTTTGACCTAATTTTCAAAACATCTCAGAATTGTGCAAAAATTGTACCCCTAGCTAATTTTGACATCCTGGATTCATTTTTGGGATTGAAATCAAAAGCTAAGTTCATCTTGATAGTCAAAATTGCATTTTAAACTTTCTCCCTCTTGTACGTAGTTGGCTGACCATTTGAGGTCTGATCCTTCGATCTTTGTTGGGGCACCTTCATTTCTTTATCTCCATCTCTTTCAAACTCCTAGTCTTTCATTAATTTTCATCCACTTCATCTCTCTGAGGTTTGATTTCATCTTTATCCTATATCTTTCTCAGTCAAACCTAGTCAAACTAGGGAATATCTTCACTACCTAATGGTTATCCTATCGTCCTATCACTTTCTATTATGATTTCTAGTGACTTAATCAAGTTTATCAATTTGTTGTTCTCCTCAACCTGATTTCGATTCTGATTCTGAGGGGGCAATACCTATCAGCTTTAATCTTTGATTTAGCTTATCAATCAGCTCATCTTATGATTCTTATCTCTTCTTTCAAACTTCACAATTACTTATATACAACGGTGATTGGCCTTGTCTTTCAGCTTATGCTTATCTTTGTCCTGATATGTTCCCATTCGTCGAACACATGTCTGGATTGTTTTGTGATCCCAGATCAATCTCACATTTCAATTTCATTATTTGACTGCATGTGATCCCAAATTCATCTCACATTAGTCAAAGAGGGGCAAATATGCAACCTAAAATGGTTGCCTAGACTTTGGGCCCCCATTCAGCAATTTATCAAATCCCTGAATCATTATTTTCAAAAATCAATATTTTCAATTATATCAATTTCCTTGATCAAATCCTATTTTATCATTTTTTATTATTTTCCATGGGCTAACCATTTTATCCTAAGTCTTTATTTATTTAAAAGGAATTTCCTCCCCTTTTTAATAAATAAAAAGCCCCCACTTTTCCTCTTATCCTAAGTTGCACAAATAAAGTATTATTCTTATTTTATAAAAAGTAGAAAAGCACTTTTTGTCTCATATGGACACAAAATTCAACTCTTATTTTCTCATTGGAGGATATTTGTGCACATGGATTGCTCCTCTTTCAAGCTCCACCCTTGATTAAATCTTTTGCCTCTTAATCTCCATGGTCCATTCCTTTTCAATTCCTTTAAAAGAAGATCTCTCTTCTCATTTGCATATCCATCTTTTGAATACTAACCTTATGCTGCAAAATTTCTTGGAGACTTTGGAGCTTTTGGAGATCATTCTTGCATTCTAGTTTCAATTCTTGCATCATAGCTTTCATGACATCTAGCTTGGTTTCCTTTATGCTTTAGATTAGCTCACATAGCTTAATTAGCAAGGGTTTGTAATACTTTCCTTTCATAGCTTAGCTTGCATCTTCATTCTTATCATAGCTTGCATTACATTGCATCTTCATTGTTGATTCTTGAGGATATTGGCATGCTTTCCCTTGTCTCATTGAATCTCCCATTGTGTGGTTTACTAGCAAGGTTGCATGCTTCAATAGCTCTAGCTGAGAGCAATATTCAAACAATCTTGTGACTCCATGCCTAGGGAGCTCTAGGTCGCTTTCCCAAGGTTTCCCATTCATGGATTCCCTTGGAAGTAATGACTTAGAGAAGTGCACTATTTAGTGTGTACAGGAACATTCTATAGAAAGTTCATAAAGAACTTTAGTCAGATTTGTATACCCATCCGTGACACCATTAAAGGAGGTAATAAGTGTAATTTTTTTTGTATTGGGGCTGCAAATAAAGTTTTTGAATATTTGAAAGGTAGGGTTGCACAGAAACCCATTCTGGTTCTCCCTAATTCTAACAAGTTTTTTGTAGTGGAATGTGATACAAGTAATCAGGCTATTGGGGTTGTTTTGAGTCAAGAGGGTAGACCAATAGCATTCTTCTCTAAAAATCTTAATGATGCAAAACAGAGGTACTCTACTTATGACTTGCAGTTATATACCATGTTACGGGCATTGAAGAAGTGGAGGCACTCCCTCCTACCAAGGGAATCCATAGTTTACATTGATAATAATGCCCTAAGTTTTCTAAAAGGGCATGAAAAATTAAATTACAAACACATGAAGTGGGTAGAGAAGTTGAGAGTAATTATTGTCTAGGTAGTTGCAAGAATTTGAGTCCTATTTTTGGGTAAAAAGTGAAAGTGTTTTCTCTATTTTCTAGATTTTTTGTCAATTGATGTCAAAATTTGAGACACTTAAAGATTGAATCTCAGAAAACTTGAGTAATAGAAAATGTAGTGTTCAAAGTCTAATTTTCAAATATGTAATTTATTTAAATACCCAGATGGTAGAAATTGAATTTTAGTAGACATGTTTAAAAACCACTTTTTCAAAATGCATGTTTTAGGACCACACCACACACGTGTACGACCACCATTTTTTGAAGTAAATAAATGATTTTTTGTGAATCCTAAATTTGATGGTTATTGTTATAACTATAATAAGTATGGACATCAAGCACATGAGTGTAGATCAAAGCTGAATAGGTCACCTAAGAAGCACTACATGGAAAAGCATTTTCACACTTGCAATATGCATGAAGACATATCACAAGAATGAAGGACAAAGATGAAGCAAGTCTCAAAACCAAAAGGACTTGAAACAAGGCATATCAACCAAGAAGGAAAGGAAATGCATATACTTGGGATTACAACACTTGGACTAGTTGCACAACATGTGGTAGATATGGACATATAGTATCAAATTGCATGAGAAAGAATTGGAGAGGAAGATCTCAAAATTGGACAAATTCTGGAATGGCATGTTTGCAATGTCACAAGGTCAGTCACTTGAGCAAAGATTACAAAGATTGAGCACTAGAGGTAAATGCTAATGCAAATAGAAACACAATTGAAGAAATTATGAGGATAAGAAATCAAATGTGGAGAAAAGAAATAAATGATAATGTTGGATCGAGTACAACAGTCGGTGACACCTCATCTTTTGGATTAGGTGATTTCACCACCTCCACCTAAGCAATTCAAGTAAACTTATGGAACAAAATTTCAATCGGTTATATCTTACAATAGTTCCTTATATCTATTGAATGAAAACCAAATCAACATGAAATAAGATGCCCTAGGGTATTGTATGTTTTGAGCTTAAAATGTGTATAGTCAGTAAAAGCATGACCGAGTAAAAGTTTGTTAGTCGGTAAAATTGGCACGATTAACCAAGTTGAAGTATCAACTGAGCAATATCTAGTGTTAACTGAGCTGAAGCTTCAAAGAGATAATTGAGCGTCACTATGTTTATTGAGTTGTGGTAGGTAAAGCATTTAATGCAAAAGTTTAAGCAAGAAAAGAGATTTTAGGTATAAATACATGACGATGCAAGTCATTTTAACACACAGCGATCATGAGGAGAACCAGAGTGACTTGAAAAAGTTTGAGAAAATATTTTCTTGAGCAATCAACAGATATTTGAGCAGATCTCGAGCAATTTTTTCATCATTCCAAGTAAGTTATCAACTACCAAGTTATTTTTCTAAAGATTTTGTGAAGCCCTAAATTTGAAAGAATGGTGGCATCTTCATCAAAAACTATGAAATCCAAGACCGAAAGTGACAAGGTCACATTGATCAAGTCTGCAACATATGAGGAACCTAAATACAAGTTACACCCAGAAATCGCTTCACAAATTGATCAAATAGGTGCATTTTCTAGCATACCACCTAGGGTTTTACTGGTATAGGATTTGTGTGCTTATATCCACTGCAAAATAAATGAGATCAGAGATTTTGAACTTCAATCAACTTACCAGGAGCTGAGCGAGAATGGAAAGCTTGAGGATGAGCATAAACACCTAGAAGTCAAAGGATTGACTAATGCCCTAGATTTCCTGAGGGAGTTAAAGTCTAAATGGATTAGCATTGTATTTAGCCACATTCATGAAAGTAAAATGTGGTTGGACAAATCGGTTAAAATATTTAAGGATATCATTCACGTGGTTACCAGATACCCCACTAGTGACAAGGAAAAGGCTATAAGGAATCCACTGAGGGCTAAAACCAAGAAGCTTATAGGAGCCAAGTGGGATGGTAGAGGAATGAGAGTCAATACCATCACCGATCTGGAAACAAGGTTTGGAGCCTATGGCATTGGCTATAAGATTTTTCAATCTGGCAGGCCCAACAGCATCCCATGTGGAGCAGTAGATATAGCATACAAAATTATCAAGAAAGGTCTACAGTTGGTCCTCACTAAGCTACTATTGAAACAACTAGAAGAGAACATGAGAACCATTTGGGTAGCAAAGATAAATACATGTAAGTTTGGTTCATTATTGGTTTGTATATTTTTCTACTTTCAGAACTACTTCCCATCAGTCGGTAATGTAGACTGGGATGTCAACCGACCAGTTATAATGCAAATAAATGAGTTTATCAAGAATCTAGGTTAGAACTTTGTGACTTTCATGGATGATTACTTTGGAAATTTTAAGGACAGAATGCACAAAAGGAGGAATATTTTAGGACAGTTAGTTGAGAAACATCAGGAAGATATATGTTTTCTAGTGGATACCGACACCATTTTGATCAAGGTAGTTGAGCCAAGAACTACATGGTTACCTCCAATGGGCTATAAACTGGATATTGACTGAGCCTCTAGGTCAATAAAGGCACTGTTGGCCGAGACCAAAGATATTAAAGCTACTAGGTTTGGAGCCTATGAGGAAGAAAAATTCAGGATAAAAATGGATCTAGTCAAAGTAAAGGTAAATAGAAAGTCTAAGAAGATGATGGAAACCTTGGTGAAACAATTTGGATAAGATGATGAAGAAGAAGAATCGGGATATAATCTGGTTGAAGAAGCAACCGAGGAACAACTTCTAACTGGGAACAATGAAAATGAGGAGGAAACTGAGTCAAATAAGGAAATTCAAGTTGCACCGATAAAGGCCACAGAGAAGAGGAAACAAGTAGAGACACCTACACAAGGGAGGACAAGATCCTCTACAGCCTCTTCTCGAACCTTGAAGAAAGGAATTACAAAAATAACAAGGCCTACTCCTACAAAGACTTATTAGAAGAATAAAAGAGGTGCACAAGTCACCACCAAGCAACCTAAGAGGAGGAGAAGACTCATAAGAGAAAAAGATGATGTAGACTCTAAAGAAGAAGAAGAAGATCCAAGTAAGTTTAAAGTTGTTGTAAATAAGAGTCAATTTGTTGATGAGTTAGTTAATAATATAAAAGAAACAGGTAGACTAGGTCACCCTAAGATGAATAGGTATGCATACATGTCAACCAAGGAATAAGAGAGAGTAGAAGAGGCAATCATCCATCTGATGATTAAGTTTAAAAGACTACCTATTGAGTTTATGAAATATATCTCTAAGGAACTACATGATAAGGTATCAGAAAGGTGGACATATGCCTTGCATACAGAAAAGAAGATGAGGGAACATTCTTTAATTTTGGCAATGCCCCACTTTAACAATTTCGAGATTGATGAGCTGATGAAATAGTATGCCAATCAATTTTTTATGAAAGGCAGAGCACTAAACATTTTGGCAAGTAAACTTGGGGAAGTTGATGAGAATAGAAGGCTATTATGGGCAAAAATTTTGGAATCAAGGGAAGAAGCAAATAAACTAGTAGTGGTTATAATCCCTAAGAAGAAAGTTAAAGGCAAAGGAAAAGGAGTACACTCATATGATGCTGACATAGCCACAAAGGATTCAATTTGTATATCTGACACTAAAGTACAAGATGATACATATGTTGAGGACTTATATCCGGATGGATATACTAAAGAGGATACATAGGATGCTCCCGAGCAACTAGTAATAACAGGGATAGATGAAGTCTTAATTGAAGACATTACAAATGGAGATCTTGATGATGATGCTAAGGTTGATGAAGAAATCACTATGGGTGCAGGTAATATCAAAGAAGATCAACCTACTGAGGCATTAGTAGTAGATATACTGGATAATTTTTTGATATTAGTACAAGCAGTTGATATTGCTACACAAGGAAAACTTGAGAATCCAACACCCGAGAAGGAGGACACAATTGAGGGATAGGGTGTAGAAGAGAAAAAAGACATAAATGAGCTTGAAAACAAAGATGTTGAAAGGAAAGATCATGAGACAGAGACACATGTAGATACATCTACAACAGAAACCAAGCAAGAAGCCCAAGCACATGAAACTAAGACAATAGTCAAAGGGCAGGACAATGAAGAGAGTGTGTCTTTCAAGAAAGAAAAGTCAAATCCGAAGACCAAAGCTCTAGTATCATATGGGAAATATCCCACACCAAAGAAGAAGAAAAAGAAAAAACATGGTAAGGGTCCAATCACACTAGATGAAGTCGCTAAAATCCCTACATGTGACCCGAGGAATTTAGACTCTAAAGCATTGAGAAGGTATGGAAAATTGTACACAAGGAAGGTTGCACAAGAAAAACTAAGACAAGAAAGTAAACATAAATAGGTCTTAGAAGATGTTAGAGAAATTTTGATGCAAGTCATCTCTGATATCAATGTTGATGATGCAACTCCCATCATTGATCAACTTGCTACTCTAACCGGCCATATAAATGCTCCAGATATAGATGCAAAGAAAATAATTGAAGAAAGAGCAGAGGCCAAGATACAATTGAAGCTAGCAGAGAGAATAAGCCATGAAGTGGAAATCAATAAAGTAAAGTTATCAGAAGTAATAACTAAGCTTGATGTAATTGTTATACACTAAGTTTTCACCCTTGGTTCAAGCTCTTGTAGTCTTGATAACCTAGTATAACATGGGAATCATCTCCAGGTTGTGGGACCTATGCTAACTGAGATGAGACCTCCAGATTCTAGGTTGGTTCCTCTTAGATAATCACCTTAATTTGCTTCCAGACATAAAAGTAAACTTTGAGGGAAAAGGGATAGAAGGAATACATGAAAGGGAAATGACTGAAAGAAAACTACCTACTAGGTGATACACCGAACTGAAATGAACACAATACACTGACCAAATTAGCATGAAGGCTCTCAAATCTAATAGAACACAATCTTCCTAAATAGGCTTGCATAAGTGTTTCACAGAGAGGCCTAAACAAAAGACACGGACTGTGACCTACAAGCAAATGTTCTCTTCAGCAAAAGGGCACAGGAATGAGATAGAATGATAGGGGGTTGAACCATACCCACAAACTCACTCAAATCAAATCAGACACAGTAGTACACAAATAAGCTGAAAGAAAGAAGGGCTCTGGAACTTGAAGATTTCTCTAACAAAGTTAGTATATTATACTCAATAAGAGAAATGCAGACAAGGGAAAGACCAGAGGGTAGAACAAATGCCATGGATAGCCTCTATTGAATCTAAAATTTTAATGAAAGGTTATAGACTGTAAGAGCTAGAGGGTAGAACAAATGCCACAGATAACTCCTAGGAAAGAGAAAAACTCTTTTTACAATTGTAAACTCTAAGCTCTAAGAGCTCCAAAAACTAATATATACATCTCCCTTACACGCAGACAGGAGTCAAAAATCTTACTAGGGTTACATAGATTTTACATATAATAATAGAGAACCCTAATTCTATCATTTCTGATCATAAATGCATCATTAAAATATCTTGGCTGATCAGATATATGTCCTTGTACATAATTCCATCAACACAACTGCCTGCAGATGAGCCGCCTTGATCTAACCACTTTGCTACAATTTGAAAACCTTACACCACCACCATGACCTTAATCCAGCTGAATCGGGTTTTCCATGAATGTTCAAATCTGATCATCGCAAATATTTTGAATTTAAAAGTATAAGCGGTCACAGGTGGTGCCAACCCTTTAATGCTCCTTCAGCGCAAAACCACCGACACGGTACCTCAAAAAAGAAGAAATCAACACGTGACGACCACTCTGATCTTCCTCATCATCTTCGCAACTTGAAACTATCCTAGAAAAAATCAGTTCTGAGCTACCCCCACTTCACATACGGCCCATTTGATCAACACTGGAAAAAGCCTCGCAAAAAGATTCAAATTTGGGCTCCAATGGCTACCAGGTCCAAGTTAAAACATGACCATCGATCACATTCTTCCCAACCGATCGGATGACCTAGATCAACCCAGCGCAACCCAGCAATGAACCCATCTAGTTATCAGCCCTAATCAGATGGTGGTCACATGATAACAAAGGGGAAGAACATTCCTTATGATCATGCGACAACCATAGATCAAGGCACTGTCAGCCCACTAAAAGCTTCAAGCCCACCATCATGTCCTCGTCATTGCCCTTCGGCCAATTGGAAATGAGCACTGCTGCACGACTGGTTCCTTGGACCCACCTATCAAATCATCTTTCCATCAATCGGCTATCACAAGATCACAAAGGGGAGGAATATTCCTCATGATCATGTGACAACCGTAGATCCTTTTGAACTTTAACCACCTTAGAACTAAGACCGCCAAACATAACATAACCGCTCACCAGATCACTTAAGGGTAGGGGACAAACCACTGAGGTTGCGCGAACACGCAACTGAAGCAAAATTTGGGTCGCTGAAGGAAAAGCACTTAACTACCAGAAATAAGAGATCAGGCAAACACACAGTCGCCTAATCACCAAAAAGAAAATAATCACCAGAAAATTTAGGAGATCAAGCGATTGAACCGCCAAGAAGAACCAGGTCCCACACAGTCGCAGCAGCACAGATGCAAAAGGCACAAGGTCAAAAACAACCAGGGTTTTCACTTAAAACCAAAAAGCATCAGAGAAATAGAAAACATTAGGGGTTTTTATACTTAGACAAATTTGACACCACTCGACATAAACTATGTCCCTGCAGACCTTAAAACTTGAATATCTCCCTGGTTCTTTCGATTTAGCACATGCAATCAAAATTGGAGCCTGGTGACATATTGGGGAACATGGGGCCAAGGTCACAAACCATAAAACTTTGTGGATCTACCTTGCAAGTGAAAACATGCCAAAACCCTATGATAGGAAATTTTGGTTAACAGTAATTATCCAACAAGTTATTACAATTTTGCACAAATTATGCACTATAGACCACTTCACTACTGAGCTTAGTGAAAGGATACAAAATCTAGATGAAGACATAATGGTGAGTGCAAATAATATTTTAACCAAGCCAAATGTATTCTATGAGCATTATGAAAAAGCTCAAGAAATCCAGTGATTAAGATTAGAATTGAGGAAGAAAGAAGACACAATCAAAGATCAAGTGACCAAGCTTCAAGCAGAGTTACTTCCACACCTCAAGGTAATGCAAAGGCATGTGAATAAGGAAAAATATTTAGTTGCCACCCGTAGACACGAAAAATTGGCAAAGGCTTAAATCAATCAAAAAGTGCATCAAATCATCAAAATAGCACGAAAAATCAATAAATGGGACAAAGGCAATTCAAATCAAAGGAAAATTTGATTAAATGATTAAATAAAGCTTGAAAAAGGGAAAAACACTACGAAATTGATTAAATTCAATTAATGACATAGTTGTTGAAAGCAAAAATCAAAATGAACCTCTTACCCTTCATGGCTAAATTTAATTACTTTAATTAATTAATAAATCATAATTTCCCTCAACAAAGCAAATTGGAGACAAAATGGACACAAATCACTCACTTTTGTTGAAATGGTCCAGCCTTTTGAAACCATTTAAATGATTGTCCCCTCCTTGTCCCCCCATTTATGGACAAAGCAAAGCCAATTGACCTTACCCAAGCATAACCATGATCAACTCACTCTACCCCCTACCCTTGGGAAAATCCTATAAGTAGAAAGCATTTTGAGGCATTAAGGATCCATTCCATATATTTGAATTGCAGCAAAGCTCTTACAATTTGCATCCACACCACTCACTTGTCAATTTTAATAGCTTAATTGCTTTGATCATAGTAGATTGTTCATCAAATAGAGCTAGAATTTGATTGAATAGATCTTAATTGCATATCATATAGCTTAATTCTCATCTTTAGAGTGTCACTAGTGAGGATCATAGCTGAGAGCCTCATTTACCACTTTATTTTAGAGATCCATGAGATGTTGATAGATTAATTGTGCATTGATTAGATTAGTTCTCACTCTAATTCTTGTTGTTCTTAGTTAATCTTGTAATTTCATGAAGGTGAATAATATCATCACACAAATGGTGCCCACCGTGGGGCCTTGAGCCTCAAATACTAACAAATTTGTGATTTAAATCATCTTTGCATACATTTTTGTCTGGTTTCCATGTGTTTTCTACATGAATTTTCTAAAGTCACGCCTACGGAAGATCTATTCACGCTTAGAATCCTTACAGTGTCACTTTGAAAGCCTGATCTTACGCCTATTAGCTGGAAACTCATGCCTGGAATGGCAAAGCATTCAGCCTTTACGGCTTCAAATCATGCCTAAACATAGGCAAGTATCGCGTATCACTTATTTTTTGTCGCGTTAATTTCCTCTTTGCATTGCACTTTCCACTTAATATTACGCTTAAAGAGAAATTTTCTCTCACGTAGTAATTGAGATTATCATGCCTTTGATCATTAATGATACGCTTGTGATAATATCTTTATCACTTTAGAAGCTTTGGATGTCGCTTTGCATTTACTATTTGCCGCGGATTTAGAATTCTGTTTACGCTTTGCATAATAGATTTACTGCCTGTGCTATTATTAATGTCGCTTGTGCATTGAAATGTGTTGCGTGTAATCAATAAAGTCACGCCTCTGAGTGATTTATTCACACCTATTAGCTGGAGGATGTCGCCTACGTTTAATTTTCTATTTTCACATTCAATTTGATAAAATTTAAAAATCTGATTCTCTGTGTTTGTTGTTAACCAGTAAATGAGCAGACATCTGAGAGTGAAAAAGCCAGAAAGCAGGTTCAACAAGGAGGGAAAAGCATTGGCAAAGAAAATAAAGAAGGAAAATCAAGTGCATACAAAGGCTGTCCTTGAATCCACACTAGATGAGGATGTCCAGGTATATGAGAAATATTTAGCTGTGATTGAAGCTTATAAGCAGAAATTTGTGTCTCTAAATTGGATTTATGAACCTTAAAATTAAAGCTTCTTTCATTAAAATCTTTTGATTGATTACATGCAAGTTTGGTTTCCCCTCATTATGAATTGGTTGTGTTGGACTAACTTGTTGGAGGAGGGAGTTGGAGCAAATTTTCCAAGGTGAGTAAGTGAAAAATGAAAATCAGCAACTCAAAAATGCCCCTAGCCTTTTGCTAGCTACAAGGAAAGGTATTCTACTCAAACAAGCTTGCATTCCCTTAACTTGTGGCATTGTCATTTAAACCTACCTTAATAAGGAAGAAATTGAACCACACATTTCAATTCTAAGAACCTCCTTGTCAAGAGGTTGAAAAAGAACTAAGTGTTTGAAGTGTTTGAGAATCAAAAGGAAAGTTAGGGATATGCTCTTCACCTTCTTGGTGAAACAAACTCCCAAAAACTTTACTTAAAATTCAAAATCTGCCTTACTTGCAAAATGAACATGCTAGAGATTTAGTGGGCTCACCTCTTGAATTTTCCTTAGCGAGGCTAGTGAGAGGGACAGCCCAAAGTGGGATACACTTTCTTTTCCAGCGAGAATCCGACCCACTATAAAATGAAACTCATGCATCCTTAATGGGGTGCATGACAAAGGGATTTTAATCTTCTCGAACTTCCTCTAGTAGTCTTTACGAATTGTGCAAAATCGTGCCTTGGTGCATGTGGGAAGCCCCTTAACGTACTTGGGGGATGAGAGATTTTAATTCATTTGAACGGAACATTTATTAAATCCCAGCTAAATTAGAAAGGCCACCTTGTAGAGCCATGTTTACAAACCAATTTGACTCTAGGTAGGCTGTTTGGAATTCATTCTTGTTGTATACTTGTGAAAACATTCGAGAATGTACACATTAGTTGTTGTTTAGAGACATTTATGTGTGTGTTGCGTTTGTTTTCAATTTTCAAAACAAGAAATTTTCAAAAATACCTGATCAAAAGTTTTTAAAAATCTAAAAAATTATACCCTGGTCAGAGAAGTGTCACCTGTACACAAAAAAAACTCACCTATCAGACTTTTAGTCACGCATATGACTTATTCAAACATGCATATACACACTGAAGTCATGCTCAGAGCCATTTGAGACACGCCTGGTTAAACTGGAAACCTGCCTGGTAATAGTAAAGTGTCGCCTAAGAACCCACAGAGGACCACCTAACAACAAACCAATGCACGCCTACAGGAGTTTTAGTCATGCCTATGCTTGATTTAGTGTTGCCCAGAAACATAAAAGGTCAAACAAAGAGTACTTCTAGGAAGAATTAAAAAAATTTGAATATCAATTTGAATACCCTTTTTCGAGTTTTCGCTGATCCAACTTACAGTCTGGTCAAAAATCTTGTTCCGCATATCTATCAAAATTTTGCAAAGGATTAGATCCAAGTAGTCTTAACATGCATCCAAGGTTCATGCCTGCATTCACTAGATCATATTACATCAAGAAAACCTTCCAAGCTGACGGGACTTATTTGAGACAAGAGCTCCCTTATCCCGGAGATGAAACTACTCCTAGAGTACCACAAAAGTCACCCGAACAAGAAAAAGAAGACAACATGATGTATCAAGGTAGTTTGGGTGGTAAGGATAATAGTGGCATTGATTTCACCAACCAAGGTAATGCCAATGGTGGAGGCAATGAAATGAATAACCAGAGCAATATTAATAACCAAGGAAATACCAACAATGAAGGAGTAGATCCAAGTGCTCACGGAGTTAACCAAACTCATACTCAAAATAACACCGAACTAATGGTAGAAGATGCCACAGATGAAAAATTTAGTGAGGTTGTCCAATGTCCCTATTTCAGAAAGCTCATGGAAAAGGCAATGGACCTAGATAAAGAAAAACATTTCATAGACTTAGCACAAAAAGGTCTCAAGCTTCCCCGTGACTTTGATGTCAACCAACTTAAAACACTGGAAGTTGAGGAAAGTACCTTAGACATCATGAACAAACAATTCAAGGCATTTCAAATGCAACTAGACAACATCAAGCAAAGCGGGTCTCCCAAGCCTTTCTCTATAGAAGCATTGTGCCCATTCCCATTTGATAAAAGCTTGGTTATGGTGCCATTCCTGATCAATGTTGTGTTCCCTAAATACGACAAGTATGAAGGAACAACGGATCCTCAAGATCACTTATGGGAGTTTTGTCCGTTGAGCTTAGAGTTCATGCATGATACCACATATTTAATGAGATTATTTCCATGAAGCTTAGGAGGCATGGCTATGGAGTGGTTTTCTAAGTTACCCTCTGGCATTAAAACCTTTGAAGAGTTAGCATCAAAATTCGTGGCTCATTACTCATATAACATTAAACATGATGTCACGATGATAACGTTATGTAACACAAAACAAAAAGATGGAGAGGCCTTCCTTACTTTTCTACAAAGGTGGAGGACAGTTTTTGCAAGATATCCTCGAAGTGTGCCTGAAAAAGAAAGGATGGATATCTTCATAAATAGTTTGAGTAATGAGTTAAACTACCGCTTATGAATGCAATGTCCAAAGACCTTCCAAGATCTAATTGAAAATGGAGTAACCACGGAGGAAGTGTTGGTCAAAAGTGGAGAACTCAAACTGTACAAAGATAATAAGAACAACCTCAACAGTGGCAATAATGGTAACAATGGCAATAATCAGAAGAATCATTGGTTTAATAGTAACAGTCATTATAAGAATAACAATAAAGGAATTGTGAATGATGGAGTAGTTGAATCTAGTAACTTGAAGGTGGTCCCCTTTGCTCTTACAAGGACACCTAATCAAGTGAACAATACCAATCAGAGCTCTAATGCACCATCCAACAACAATCACACCAACAATGGAAATCAAGGAGATAATTCAAGGAATACTAAATTTGATAAACACTTGAGGCCAACCCCCACAAAGAACTTCACACCCTTGGGTGAACCCCTTGAAAAGTCATTAAAGGTTCTCCTGGCTAATAATGTCATTACTCTACCTAAAATTCAGCCTTACGAGCCAAATCAAAAGCCTGGTTGGTGGAGTGCCAATACCCATTGTGAGTATCACATAATTCGAGGAAACACAACAAATGAATGTCTACAATTAAAAAATGTAGTGCAAGATTTAATTGATAATGGCACGATCACCGTTGACGGACCTCCCAATAATGAAGATCATATGGCATTCAAACAACCCTTTTACAAACATGATAAGGGAGAGTCATCAAATAACAAGAAGCAAAGCGCCAATAATCTCAACTTTGCACCACCTTATGATCATATTGTTAATGCTATAATAGTTAATGAACAAACACGAAAGGAAGCATCAAATGTCATTACAAGAGGGTAGAATTCTAGAATAACCTTACAAGGGATAGCTCCTCAAAGAACTAACATCTCACCATCCAATATTGTAGTCAAACAATCTTCTACAACAGCAAGGCCTTATAGTTTGGTTGATCAATTGCAACGTACTCTAGCACAAATCTCTATCTTAGAATTATTGAAGTTGTCACCAAACCATAAGGAGATTTTGGAAAAAGCTCTAGTAGAGACACATGTTCCTACTAACTTAGAGACAGAAAGGTTTCAACATATGGTAGATCATCTTGTAGCACCTCATTGTCTTTCATTTTCTGATCAAGATGACATGTCTATAACCCATCCTCAAAATCTACCATTGCATATAGAGGTCTTAATCGAAAGGCATAGAGTCAAAAGAGCTCTCATTAATGGAGGGGCTGGTCTCAACATTTCCACATTAAGTCTTGTCAAATCCTTAGGTCTATCTGAGTCTTGCATTGACCCTACAAAGAAAATCACCATTAAAGCTTATGATGAAGCTGAAAGAGCTTCTAAGGGCATGATTGTATTGCCCATCCAAGTGGGACCTGTCAAGAAGGACACCAATTGCCAAGTGTTGGACATGAAATTAACTTATAATATTTTGTTGGGTAGACCATGGATTCACGAGATGCAAGCAATCCCATCCATGTACCACCAATGCATAAAATTTCTGTACATGGGTGAAGAAATCACAGTTGGAGGAGACTCTAACCCATTTCAATATTGCAATGCACTCAAACCTCCTCATGAGTTATACATTCCACATAACCAGGAAGGAATTATTCAAGAAACCACAATTGAAGATGTTAAAATGAAGGAACTAACAATAAATGTTACTCCAAACCCTCCTCAAGCTAGCTCAGTGACATCAACTAAGGGAAAGGAAAAAGTGAGCTACGAGGGCCCAAATGCAATGGAAAGTTCATACATAGCACCTAAATTGGAAACAATAATTTATAAACCTACCAAAGAAGAAAAGGAAAAAGCCAAGAAAGATCGTTACCAACACATGAGTGAAATGATGAACAACTTTGAAAAATAATGCAAGATTAGTTCAAAAGGGATAGGGGAATATTCTATTTCTCTATTTGACATGCCCACATCTCCAAAATCACATGGTAAACCATCAAAAGAACATAAGTATAATTCCTATTTTGTCAGGGAAGATAACAAAGCAGCATGGGATAAGGAAGAAGATGACATCCTTCAATGGCTTTACCATGATGAGGAAGATACTTCCAACACTCCCATGGAAAGAATTTAGCATGTAAAGATACAAACTGAGCAATATGGAAAAGGCTCTGATATAATGCAAAAGATGGGATACAAGGGAAGAGGACCCTTAGGCCAAAGAAATAGGGGATTATTGGAACCTATAGAACCTATTTGGAGGGCAAGTCATGAAAAATTTGGAGTAGGTTTTCAATGCAAAGGAGAAAGTTCAAGCCCAATGCAAGATTTTTATCCTCACATAAATGCCTTAAAATCCGAAGGAGATAGTGATGATTCTCAGGATTATGAATGGGATACTTTATCAGATGAATCATGTCATGACAAGGAAGTGATTGCTATACATACTTATGCAAAAATTCCAAGGCAAGAAGCTCAAATTAGTGAAGAACCTCTTATTCAAAGGCCTAATATCGAGCAAGTACCTACCAATGGAGCATGGATAGAAACATTTTGGATACCTTCAGAGGAGGGAGATTCAAACATTAGTTTTAACCCACTTGTGGTTTTTCCCATGTTGTTTCCCGTAGAGGTTGACGAGGACTCGAGTGAAGGGGACTTTGACCCTTCTTCCATGGATCATCTTGAGGAAGCGCACGTCATAGATCTAAACGATACAATGTATGAACCCTCAAATGAAGTCATGTCCATAACGCCTATTGATGACATTTTACCCAATGAACCCTTACTTTTCATAAATCTGCACCTCATTGATTGGGACCAAACCGAACCAAATGACCTACTTTACTTTTCCAATGACCAAGAAATGAATCACTACCTTAATGCGGTTGAACCCTCTTCCACCAATGAATTCAATATGGACATAATGACAATAGCAGGGGTTCACTCTCTTAGTCAAAAGAAAAAAATAAAAAAAAATAGTAAAAAAATGAAAAGTTCTATTGGTGAAAACCCAACTATGGCACCATTAGAACCAAAAAAAATAAAATTAAAAGACATTTCTTTTGGTGAAAACCTAATTGTGGCACCAAAAGAAGAGAGATTGGACACTTTGCCTGAACATGAAGAGGAAAGGTCACCTATACTCATAGAGCCAATGGAAAAGGTCAATATTGGGATAGAATTAGATCCAAAGTTCATACACTTGGCGGCATCACTCACACCTCTAGAAAGAGAAGACTTCATAAAATTCTTCCAAGAACAACAAGTAAACTTTGCATGGTCATATGCTGACATGCCCGGATTAGATCCTGACTTTATAATGCATCATCTGAATGTTCGACTAGGGGTTAAACCCATTAAGCAAAAGTTGAGAAAAATACACCCCCACATAGCTCTTTTGGTCAAGGCAGAATTGGAAAAATTGTTGAAAGTAGGGTTCATAAGAGCAATAGCATATGCCGAATGGATCTCCAACATTGTAATAGTCACAAAGCATGATAAATCCATTCATGTGTGTATGGATTTTAGAGATCTAAATCTTGCTTGCCCCAAAGATGATTTCCCACTTTCGAGCATAGATGCCATAGTGGATTTGACAGCAGGACACTCAATGTACTCATTAATGGATGGCTTTAGCAGGTATAATCAGATCAAAATTGCACCTGAAGACCAAGAAAAGATAGCATTTACTTTCCCTTGGGGTACTTTTTGTTGGAATGTCATGCCCTTCGGTCTTAAAAATGCCGGAGCCACCTATCAAAGGGCCATGACAACTATCTTCCATGACATGATACACACATTTTTAGAAGACTATGTGGATGATATATTGGCAAAATCCCACAAAAGAGAAGAACACCTCTACATTTTGAAAAAGATATTTGTTAGGTTGCAGCAATTCAAGGTCAGATTAAATCCAAAGAACCGTGCCTTCGAAGTACAATCCGGCAAGTTACTAGGTTATATTGTTTTCACCAAAGGGATTGAAGTGGATCCCGAGAAGGTACAAGCTATAATGGACATGGAAATACCTAAGAATATTAGCCAAATGAGATCCTTGTAGGGCAAAATCCAATCCATACAGAGGTTTATCTCCCAATTGGCTGAAAAATGTCATTCTTTCACCAGGTTGCTACATAAGGATACTATATTTATATGGGATGCCGAATGTGATCAAGCTTTCACATTGCTAAAGACTTATTTGATAAATCCGCCCATGCTCATGTCACCAATCAAGGGCAAAGCATTACTTCTCTACATATCTACTATGGAAAGATCCTTAGGGGTACTTTTGGCATAAGAGGATGAATAAGGAAAGGAAAGAGCTATCTACTATTTGAGTAGAACGTTGATAAAATATGAGCTTAATTACACATTTATGGAAAGAGCTTGTCTAGCAGTGGTGTTTGCATCTCAAAAGTTGTGACATTATATGTTGATGCATAAGGTCAAGTTGATTGCCAAGATAGACCCTCTTAAATATTTGTTAAGTAAAACAGCCTTAACAGGTAGAATAGTTAAATGGGTGATGATATTGAGTGAATTCGACATCGAATATGTTGATTAAAAGGCAATCAAAGGACAAGTGATAGCAGATCATTTAGCTAAAAATCCCATGACTTCTACACAAACTATTCAAGTGGAATTTCTGGATTCCGCCATTATCAACATTGAGGCAAAAACGTGGAAGTTATACTTTGATGGATCCTATACTCAAGGAGGCTCTGGGGCCAGCATATTATTGATAACTCCTTAAGGTTACACCATTCCCAAATCCTACAAGCTTATGTTTCCATGTACAAATAATATAGTAGAATATGAAGCACTAGTCATAGGCATCAAAATGGCCTTAGAATGGAATATAAAAGAGCTACAAATTTATGGAGATTCTCAACTCATCATTAATCAAGTCAACAATGAATATAACACTAAGGATGAAAATTTGATGCCTTATAAGACTATGATTGATGGATGGAAGAAATACTTTGCATTGATCACCTTTGAGCAGATTCCTAGAGAGAAAAACAGAGCAGCTGATGCCATGGCTACCTTGGCTTCTTTGTTACAAAAACCAAATCAAAATGAGAAGTATGATTTCTTGGTGGAAGAGTTGGTAAAACCAACATTTGACCTCCCCAAAACCCAAATTGTTGCCCTCTTACATGGACATGACTCCCCTTGGTATGGACCTATATATACCTACCTTAAAGACCAAGTGCTACCCTTAGACCAAACCCGTGCTCAAAAATGCAATTTCATACGCCAAGCCTCCCGTTACTTAATCCTTTCTGAAACATTGTATCGTAAGGGTCTAGATGGGACGTTACTTAGGTGTTTAGAGGAAGAAGAGTCTAAGTTAGCTTTATGAGAGGTTCACGAAGGCATTTGTGGGTCGCACTCAAGCGGGTTAAATCTAGCTAAGAAAATCCTTCGCTTAGGGTATTTTTGGAAGACATTGGAAAAGGATGCTTGCCACTTTGTGAAGATATGCAGCAAATGCCAATATCATGGCAATATGATACATGCACCGGCACAAGCATTACATCCATTTGTCACACCATGGCCTTTCTATCAATGGGGGTTTGATTTAATTAGCATCATAAATCCACCTTCTTCAAATGGGCACAAACATATCATAACCGCAACAGAATATTTCACCAAGTGGGTTGAAGTGGTTCCATTGATAATGGCAATAGGAAAGCAAATTTCCATGTTGATCTTGAATCATATCATTTGTCGATATGGTATTCCTCATGCCATAATAACAGATAATGGAAAACAATTCAAGAATAAAGATGTTGATGAACTATGTGCTACATTTCATATCACTCACCATTCATCATCAATTTATTACCCTCAAGGAAATGGGCAAGCCGAAGCCACAAATAAGAATATATTGAAGATCTTGAAAAGGTCGGTCAACAAATCAAGAAGGGATTGGCATATGCAAATTAATCTAGCATTATGGGCCTATAGAACCAGCATAAGAACACCCACTAGGGCCACGCCATTCTCACTAGTCTATGGGACTGAAGCAATTCTACCATTAGAGGTTGAAATCACGTCTTTACAAGTGTCTTTACAAGGATTGATCATAGATGAAGACTATAGGGTTGCTAGACTTCAACAATTGGAGTTACTTGAAGAACATCAAACACAAGCTTATGAGCACCTAAAAGTGTACCAAAATAGAATCTCAAGGAACTATAATAAACATATCAAACCGAGAGTTTTTTAGGTAGGAGACTTGGTGTTGAGAGAGAATCCAAAGAATCAGGTTGAGAGGGAAAAGAAAGGCAAATGGGAGGCTAATTGGCTAGGCCCATTTATCATAATATCTTCATTTGGCACAGGAACCTATAAATTATCAAATTGTGACGGAGAGGAACTCCAAGAACCTATTAATAGTATTCATCTTAAAAGGTTCTATACATGAGGTATATGAAAGAGTATAAAGAGTATCAGATGAAAGAGCATCCTATTTTATTGTACATAGTTCAAAAGAGATCTTGAAAACACCAAAAACATTTGAAAAGCACAAAAGGATAAAAACATTGAGAAAATTGAGCATGAAGAAAGCAAAAACATCCAAAATTATGTTGTCTTGGTGAAAACCTAGTAAATAGGCACCTTGATGATAAAAAAAAAAAAGAAAAAAAGAAAAAGACAAAAAAAATTGAAAAAGAAGAAAGTGCCTTGGTGAAAACCTAGTAAATAGGCACCTTGGTAGCAAAAAAAAGAGAGAAAAAGCTTGCAAAAAAAAAAAGAAAAAAAAGAAGAGCTTGATCCATCCAAAGGGTGAAAACTTGGTAAACAAGCACCTTTGGTTCCCTTCAGTTGGTCTTTCCTAGGTTGCATTTGTACATAATGCATCTCATCATCCCATTTGTCCAAAACTTCATTGCATCCGTCATTTATACATAGTCCTAATAAAGCTTTGTAGCTTCATCATTTGCATTGTCCAAAGTTGTCAAAATAGGTATATTCCAACACTTGGGGGCAATGAAGAGCATATCACAAAGTTGGTACATAAAAAGGATTCAAACGAACAACATTCAGTCAGAGTCAAACAGAGAGAGAGCGAGATTTGAATTTCAGAAGAAAGAAGCATATTTTCATGAACCTTTGATAGATATCATTGTTCATAAACCAAGAAATTGATTACCACAACAAAATCCTTGAGCCTTAATAGACTTTATTATTCGGGATTAAATAAAAATCAAACATCATTAATGATCAAGGTACTTGGAAATACTATTTGAAAATCAAGAAACAATGCAAAACACTTGAAAGATTCTTTTGAAAGTTGGTTAAAAATCTCTTTTCTTATATCGATTGATTTATATCAAGTCTCTTTAGCTAATTGATGGTATTGGCAATGATAGAGATACGATATTTTATTGCCTTTGAGTGACTGTTTGGAGGAAGATTCGTCACTTTATGAGAAGTTTTCTAATGACATGGTCATCAAAGAACCATCGAGGACTATCTCATAAGTAGATGGATTGACCTTTGTTTGTTTACGCAAACAGATCCCTTGGCTATTTAGATTTTCTATATCTTAATACCAAAAATCCACTTGCAACATTGAATCCGTTGACACCGGTATTCAGACTCCCATAGTTTGGTCATCCAACTAGTGAGGGTTGTACTAATTCAAAAAGGAGGTTACCAAATGTGATAAAAAGTGGTATTCATATCATCATGTCAGTGGGCAGTGGTGATTGTACTTGCTTTCCGGTCCCAAATGCTCAATGATGAAAATTTATCCTCAAGGCATTTATTTGCTAAAAGCTGGTGACACTTAGGTTGCATTGCAATGCATATTATATTCATTGCATTATCTTGTTAGATTAATTGCATTGTCCTGTTTGATCACATGCATGTGTTTATGGTTACTTTTCCAAGGGAACGAGGGGGTACATCAATAATCTTGGGTAGTTAAAACATTTACGCAAAAGGGGTTCAATAATAATGTTTGTTCTTGATAAAACACAATAAAGAAAATGAGATTATCTTTTGCATACACACATTGAGCATTATTCATTATCCACATTTACAACAAAAAATCATCCATACATCATGTGCACTCATATAGTTAAGGATAAACTGGCATACATTGAAAAATCAACAAAACATAGGAACATACATGTGCATTTCCATTAAACATCTTACATCCATACATGAACAACAGAAGAGCATCACCAAATTCATACATCTTTGCATACATCTATATATATCATAAAATAAGATACTGCATTCATAGCATGAATTCAAGTAAATGCATAAATCAAACATCATATAGCTGCATAAAAGATAATCTTATAATCAAACTCATCAAAGAGAATCAAGAAGTATATCATCATATATCATCATCAAAAAGGAGGATCCCATACATCAAATATGTTAAGGTATCATCAAAGTGATCTATCAAATGTTCTAATAAATGAGAATAACATAAAAGATGGACCAACAACACTGAGTAAATCTATCATCATATCGCTCAAGAGCCTGTAGCACCAGATCCATCTGGCCCTCTACTATCCTGTGGGGGAGGAGCCTGTGAAGTACCCACTTCATCCTGCCTCTGAACAACCATGACAGATACAAGTTGTTGTAATAAAGAGGCAACCTAGTCTAATCGACCCACAATAGTGGATATCTTTGTCCTCATAAACTGTAAACCTCACTCTAATCCATCCATGCGATCACCCTGTGCACCCTGTGGCTGTCGAGCTAGCGGAGGCATCTATGGAGCTCCATCATCCTACTGAGCATCATCCTTATGTGCATCATCCTATTGTACCTGATCCTGATGACCCACATCACCATCAGGCTATGCTAAGGCCACTCTCTGTAACTGTACCAAGGGATCTAATATCCCAGGAATCTACCTAGCTGCATCAATCTATGCATGTCTCTAAGCTCTCTGATATCTATGCACCCTATCCTATCTATCTGCTCTAGGCCATCTAACAGCTACATCATCATGTTCTCTATCCTATCTATCATGACTTGGATCTCATCTCACCTGATCTCCCCCTGCAGCAACCCGAGGATGTCTATGTCCTAGACCTCTCCAATGTCTACCACCCCTCTCACCATCACGACGTCCAGGAATAGGCTCAGTTGGATCAGTAAACCAAGGAAACCTATGGCAAGACCATGAATCCACATACTCATGTGACATCCTAGCATCAGCCATACCAGGAAGTGTCTCCCATCTGCAAATCGTCATACCCACAATCTGACCTAATGCAAACTGATAATCAATACATGGACCCCATAGAGAAATCTCTGCCTGTACTCGAGCATATAATGCATTGCCTTGAGGCATATCCTGAATCTGCCCATACTATCTCAAAACTCTGCCAAAGCAGAAGTGCTCAATAGTGGTAGGAGTGCACCCAATCATCTAGTGAGGGGCAAACGTATATGGTAACTCATCACCATCCTCTTTCCAATGATCACAACCGAGATAAGGATGCCATATAACCTGATCCAGATCATCAATCTGACATCACCAGTAATCCAAATGACCCATATGATGTTGTATGACCATGCCTATATATAAGAAAGCATAGGGATATCCCCGAGGTTGAACTCTGTTAGAAATAGGCCTAGTAATGGGAAGATGTTCCCATATCCACAACTACAGAACAATAACACCCACTGACAATGAGGCACTACCCCGATATACTACCTCATGTAAATCATGATACAACTATGCCAAGACACAGGAACCCCAATCAAACCGTCAAGGATGAGCAAGTAAATCCTCTATAATCTAGCCCCAATCGAATGAAAAACTGTGACCTCGTCGGTCGGGAAGAAGTAGACCGCTAATCAAGGCACCCAAAATTGCTGGTAATGTCGGAAAAGAGGCAAATTGAGGCCATGTAATAGTATCCCCATCTCCAATAGTGTTGTCCCCAAATACTCATCAGCAGATAGAGGAATCATATGCAGAGTCATAGTACACCAACTCACCCCTGCAAGGAATCCGCAATAATCGATACACGTCCTCTGGCGTGATCGTCATCTCTCCGTATGGCAAGTGGAATGTGTTGTGGTCGGAGTGCCATCACTCCGCCACTGCAGTCAATAAACCATGGTTCAGCTGGAACCGTGGGAGATCAAGGAGGAAACTCAAACCACATCTCTCAATAACTCAGAACTCAGCTGCCGAGAGTCTCTGACCTAAGTCAATAACCCATGATGCAACTACATGGACGTATAAAGTAGGATAATGATCATGTTGGCAAGGTAAAGGAATAATATCAGTACATTGTATCAAGGAATTATCTCAAGTCAATCAAAAGTATCAAGTAATCACACTAAAGTATCATCGTTCATTTCTCTGTATCCTGAGAATGAAGTGACAGTCTCAAATCATATTGGTTTTCACACTAATTGATTTATCCTATCAGTTCATATTCAAATCAGATTGACAAATCATATTCTAAAGTACTACTATCCTGATATCCAAACCATTGTTTTGTTGACAATCATAGACCTACACTAATTATCTGACTTTCTCATCAGGGATTTATCAAATTTTTCATTAGATACGGTCAACACATGTGTAAAAAGTATGGAAATTTTGAAAAAAATACATCAGGCATGATTTTTCTACTGTCAAGCGACATTTTGACCTAGGCGTGACTTAATTTGGCCCTAAGCGACTTTATTATTCTGCCAGGCGATAGATTTTCCATATGCGATAGTGAATTTGACACCGCGACAGAGAGTTTTTCTTAGGCGAGAGCTAAATGGTTAGGTTACGGGTAGGCGATAACCTATTTGAAAAGGGGTATTTTTCCCTAGGGCAAGGTGACAGTTTTTTCTTGCCAGGTGAGACTTAACTGTTTTGTAGGCGAGAGAACATTACGCGGAGGTGATAATAAAAACCATGGAAGCGACAGTAAAAGACCCTAGGCGACAATCAATTATGTCCTAGGCGTGATTTATTGAATGCAAAGCAATGATAAAACATGAAATTGCAATAAATGCTTAATAAATGATCAATAAATGCAAGATCAAAGTTTGTAATGACTTACTAGAGGGGCATAATCAGGCGATATTGCATATCTCCGGCATCTCTCAAATCTATGCTCCCGAATTGGCACAACCATCTCGAAATCGCTAGAGAATCAGAGCAAAATCACCAAGGGTAAAAAGTAAAAATGAATGGTAAAAGAGGGTTCTTAACCTATTTAAGGTAGTTTTGACCTAATTTTGAACTTGAAATTAGCCATTAACTTCTCTTAGCATATCAAATCAAACCAGGGCATAATCATACATCGTGGGATATCATCAATAGTCAGAAACTAAAACATATTTGCTATATCAAACGTCAATAATCATTTTCAAATCACACAATTCATATGTTTTAATTTCTGAGGGGGCAATAAGGGTATCAAATCAAAGTCGCAATCATACATCCTGAAATCAATGGGGCATCATAAAAAATTTTGTATCAAGAGGCAGCAATCAGTCACATAGGGAATCGCAATCAGGACATAAAGAATCTTTGAATCGGTGTTCTTCGCACATCAACTCAAAGAGGGGCATTTGTAGACATGAAAAATTGGCAAAGGCTTAAATCAATCAAAAAGTGCATCAAATCATCAAAATAGCACGAAAAATCAATAAATGGGACAAAGGCAATTCAAATCAAAGGAAAATTTGATTAAATGATTAAATAAAGCTTGAAAAAGGGAAAAACACTACGAAATTGATTAAATTCAATTAATGACATAGTTGTTGAAAGCAAAAATCAAAATGAACCTCTTACCCTTCATGGCTAAATTTAATTACTTTAATTAATTAATAAATCATAATTTCCCTCAACAAAGCAAATTGGAGACAAAATGGACACAAATCACTCACTTTTGTTGAAATGGTCCAGCCTTTTGAAACCATTTAAATGATTTTCCCCTCCTTGTCCCCCCATTTATGGACAAAGCAAAGCCAATTGACCTTACCCAAGCATAACCATGATCAACTCACTCTACCCCCTACCCTTGGAAAAATCCTATAAGTAGAAAGCATTTTGAGGCATTAAGGATCCATTCCATATCTTTGAATTGCAGCAAAGCTCTTGCAATTTGCATCCACACCACTCACTTGTCAATTTTAATAGCCTAATTGCTTTGATCATAGTAGATTGTTCATCAAATAGAGCTAGAATTTGATTGAATAGATCTTAATTGCATATCATATAGCTTAATTCTCATCTTTAGAGTGTCACTAGTGAGGATCATAGCTGAGAGCCTCATTTACCACTTTATTTTAGAGATCCATGAGATGTTGATAGATTAATTGTGCATTGATTAGATTAGTTCTCACTCTAATTCTTGTTGTTCTTAGTTAATTTGTTAATTTCATGAAGGTGAATAATATCATCACACACCACCCCAGAGATATCAGTATTAGAAAATATTTTTTATATGCATACACAAGTAAGATTAAAGCACATTGCTCTTGAGAATCTCAAAGAGGAATGAGAAAACCTCTTGGCTACATTGAAGAAAACCCATCAGAACATTTTTTACAAGTTGTGAGCACATTTTTTGGTATTAATTTAAAAAAGGGGGAAAATATGTGTATATATTCTTGCATATATTCTTGTATGTACTTCACACTGAGAGCATGTACAAAGGGGGAGTTGACATAGATTCACATTTTTGGTTAAGTTCAATTTTTGAAGCTAGTACATATACATAAAGTTTTTGATACTAATGCCAAAGGGGGAGAATATTACTCCTAAACAAAATTAATGGTTTTCATTAGTATAATTCAGTCATATAGTCGGTAAAGGAGACAAGATAGGACAGTCGGTCAATACACAAAGCCTCTACACCAAGCAGAACACAAGGAAGATCACTAAGTTAACTGAACACAATTTTGACCGAGCACTCTTACCGAGCCAGATAATCACCGAGTACCAAGCATAGTAGTCATTGAGCATTCATATCAAATGACCACTAGTAAATTACCAAGTGATGAATGGAGTATACACTGAGTGAAATAGGAAACGTCATAGCAGTTTGGAATGGCACAAACAACAAGGCAAACAGTTTACACCGATTAGAAAATGGTTTACCAAGACTAAGACAAAATTTAATATGGATGTAATCATTAAATTATTGATGATTCCTATGTAATGTTGATATAGGTTATTCATTTCTACAGTTGATCTTAGGTCTTCTAAGATAGCATCTAAACCCTAATTAGGTTAAGATCAGTTTGATATATAATTTTTAAGGATGTCATTTTAACATGTATCACCACACATGTAGTAGTCATCACATTGGAAGACATCTGAAGATCAGACAGGGTTATGATTGACAAGCATTGACAGAATATTTAGTTTATCAGAAACAAAGGGCTACCGAACAATATTCATTAAAGAGATCAATCACATCAAGGTGATAATAGATAAGTACATTATAGATCTGAATCAGGCATGTTAAGTTTCTATTTACAGATCAATCCTACTGTTACTCGTTAACCATTGTAGCAGATTTTAAATCTCTTAGCAAAGTGAACTTAATGGTTCTTTTGTAAATCTCCTAACCGAGTGTACACTTGATTATGTTGCTAAAATCCTCTAACTAGGTAGATCTAGCTGATCTCATTGTTACTCCTAACAGGGTAAGATCACCAGAAGTAATCAAAATCTTTGTAGCCTTAACCGAAATTCTTTGTTACTGTAGTAGTGAAGCTTTGCGGGTGTCATCCCCACCGTATTTTTTACCTTCTAACAAGGGTTTCTACAATACCAAAATGCTTGAGTTATTTGTATGAAGTTTCATGAATGGTTTGTTGGTTAGATTACATGCATTTACATTTCAATTATGTTTTGGATGTATGTTAAATGCAATTGATACAGTCGGTTAATGATATTTATATTTACAAAGATTCAGTTAGAAAAGTTTTAAAGGTATTGATTCACCCCTCCTATCTCAGTGCATATCTTTCCATAATCCCAACATTGTTTATTCATTATTTTTACATAAAATCATTGTTTTTGCAATCCACGTTGAATAATGTGTCAAGTATATGAATCTTGCCTTCAACATTTTTTTAGTTTCTCTAAATATGGCATCAGCCATGTTAGGGTTGTAAGTCCTTTGTTTTTTTTTAATGGAGTTGTTCCTTTCTTTAAAGGGATATGATGTTGTAACTTACCATCCATAAAAAAATTCAAATCGTCATAACTCTAAGAAAATACATTTGTGTATTCCTTTAGCAACTTGATTAGACTATTTATTTCTTCAGAATCACAACACTTCCAAATACATACCATCTTAGAGTAATGTCCCCTTTTTGGTTTTGCCCCAATGTTTTCCCTAGAATAAAAAAACTCCATTAAAATAAGAATTTAAGATGGTTAGAGATATACATTTACCAATTAAAATGTCTTTTAACAAGATCAATCCTGATTTAGGTCCTGCAATCACCAAATAAGGAACAAGTGCATAGATATACAAACTAATTATATTTTTAGTGTAATATAATCTACCTTAACTTTATAAATTAATAATACAAAGAGATATACAATCCTAACCTACATATTAGGTTACAATATAATGCATATTTAAGATTATGCAAGAAACATACTTATAGCACTTAACTTCTATGATCTTAACCATAATGACGAATGAGATAACAAATTCAAGATTAAGTTCCCTTATTGTCTCTACCCCAGGCCCAAGAGTGAAAAATTTGTCCCCCTTGGACCCATTCTTCATAGTGTTTGTGTGCCTATTGAAACCTTCACATTATTCCCCTCCATCACTCTGTTTGACTCACCTCATATTGTTAAGGATCCTTTCCTTAGCTATCACGATAATTCTCTCATCTGAGTTGTGGAAGGATTACAATAGGGTAACCTTAACTCAACCCTACACCCAAGAATATAATCTCTCATCCCTCTTTTCCTCATTCTTTATGAGGTGGTGTAACTAGTGAGGCCTCACCATTCTCCCTTATTGCAATTACTTTCCATCATATATGGCTAAAAATTGTAGACAAAGATGTTGATAATTATATTGACAAATACACTTTTACATTATAACTATGTATTGCAAATAAGGTATAAAAATCCTTGATCCCATAAGTAATCAATATAGATCTGATTTGAGGTGATAGTATGAGGTTTCACAATATAATGCATTTATATTCCATGCATAAATAGCCCAACATAAATGTGTAATCAATGTAATCGATGTAAAATGTGTTTTTACACACATAGTACCAAGTTGCGAATATACATTTCTGACCAATGTGAAGTAATTTTTTGCAACTTATTTATTAGTAGGCATTCATGTTTAGCATATATGTGTTTATAAGCTAGGGATATATGTATAGCATGCCTCTATATTTTTGGAAGGTAATGGACTAGAAGCATTTTGAAGTACCTTCATATTTTGATGAGATCCAAAGATCACATATTACATATTACTGGTATATATTTATTACTATGACTATTTATCCTTTCTACCTCTCTGTAAAACTTGATCCTCAATCCCTTTCTTTGCATACCAAGATCTAATTTATTTCTTGTTCCATGTATCTTATAAATGTATAAGTAGTTCAAGATGGTGTTATATCTTATTGATGTCATATGTAAGTGTGTGTCCCAAATTCAAGAGGCTACTACTCAATCTAAACAAACCCATACAGGATATATAAAATAGAAATGAAGGTATTTCATGATTCCTCCCATAATGAGTTGGATGTTAATCATATATCTTATAAACCCAAGGGTTGCCTCTAACATACCATTTTGTATTTGAGCGTTGGAAATATATCAAGGAGGAATGAAGTGTAAAGGGAAGAACGAATATATTGTAGAGTGTTAAAGCTGGCAAAAACATTCAAGTTTTTCATTGACTTCAGAAGCCACTGCATATACATATGTGTTTCAAGGAACTGTCTCATTTGTAATACCTGAGATTTATTTGAGCATCAAGCATGAGTTGGAGACTATGTATAAGGTCTTACTTGATTGTTTTTCTTTCTAGTCGAATCACATATGGGGTGTTTCTCATGGTTTTTTAGTCCTTACTAATAGTGTTTGGTCTTTGACATTTAATTAATATGTTGATGATTGCTAGTTACTTTTAGAATACTTTAATTAGAAGTTATTTAATTCATATATTATATTATAATTTTTTATTATTGTTTTTTTAACTTTATTATTAAATTTATTTAGTATAGGGGATATCATAGTCCATCCTTTCTCATGATAGTGTAACTTTATATATTCAGTGTATTACATTGTTAGGTTAACTATCTTACCTGATCATCGGATTGCTACCAGTTGGATAAATGGTTGGGTATGGTTGGGTAAATAATTTTTACATTGTATAAAACTACATCTATTCATTAATCAATATCATCAAATTGGCATCTATTTTTTTGTTCGTCATTTGATATTAGATCTAATTTGTGATCTTGGCATATGAAATTCTAGCTTGAGAAGTAGCAGCCATGGTGACTGTACACTACGATAAAAGGATAGATGGCACTTAAGTAGTCTTGGAAGAATATTAATTTCTTCTAGATGCTTAGACATTGAAGTCATAATGATTGCATGACAAGAAGGAAAGTGAACATGCTTATATTGTAGTAGTTGTTATGTTTTGAAAACTATAAAGAAGCATTGATTGCAGAGATATTTTCTTTTTAGGATGTCTCCCATTTCCAATATCTCTATGGCATATTGTTTGCAATGAATGTAGATTCTGTTAGAAATTTTTTAGATCTACATATTTGTCAATTGAATATCTTTTCATCATGGGAAACCATGAACTAATTTCTTATAACTCTTCATGTTCCTTCCCCAATTTGAGGTTCTTCATAAATAACTCAAAAATTCTACCAGGCTCCATTCATGTTACGTTCAATGTGTTTATTATCTTTATAAGATAAGTAACTATATGTATTGTTCCAATATTGACATAAGTCGATGGGGGGTTTTATCACCACTACCTAATTTGTATGTTGTGTTTTCTAGAAATGATTGTGTCCCTTTATTTGCATCAACATTTTGGATCACTCTCTATGATCCATCATCAAAATGGGAGAGCTAAAGGACAAAACACAAAGTGTGAAGATGGATCATAGAGTGTGATATAAAATGTTGATGCAAAAAAAGGAACACAATCATTTCCAAAAAAATAGTATATAATTTAATGGATTGTATAAAACTATTATCTCCAACTACCTAGGTTTCTTGGCAAGAGTATGGTTGTGGGGTATTGAATATTCCTTGTGATTTGATTGAAAGTGAACTCTTGTAGTAGCATATTCAAGGAAATGTATGATATTTAATTCTATAATATTATTGCAGATGATAGTAGATTTCCTATAGATGCCCTTATCCTAGCAATCATCTATGACATTATCACATATACAATGATGGGCTACCATTGGATGACTTAATGCTTGAAGTGGTGATGATGTTTTGTTAGTTCATGTTTTTATTTTTTTAGAAATAAGGTTGGATTTTAGTTTCTATTTTTTTTCTAAAATAGAGTTTCCCTTGGATAAATATTATGAATTCAATTTCCATACTTGGAGAATAAAATAAAATGCAATTGGTGAAAATATTTTTTGGGGAATAGTAAATGGAAAAGAGAAACTGCCTAAAGATGCAAAAGGACTATTAGACTAGAATAGTAGAGATGATAAATCAAAGGATATTATTGGTCTTTCTCTTTCTGACTCTGAATTACATCATACTAATTTAGAAAAACTATCAAATGAGATTAAGGGTACTCTCAATAAACTATTTGGAGAAAAAGCCATCAATGAAAAGTTTTCTCTAAAACTTCAATTATTTAGGTTTGGAAATGGAAAGTGGAATCACAATGTCAAACCATATAAGTAATTTGAGATCTCTCATTAGATAGCTTGCAGAGACTAAGGCTCTAGTTGATGGTGGTGGTGGTGGTGGTGGTGGTGATGATGATGATGATGATGATGATGATGATGTCATCATGTTGAATATCTTATCTTTAAAATATAATAATGTTATTTTTATACTTTAGTCAAATCACTTCATAGACTCTAGGATATGATTTCAGCCCTTCTAACATAAGAAGATCTTCAATTAGATAAAGCATTATATTCATGAAGTAATAACAAAAGAGACAATAAATGTTTTTAATGTAAGAAAAAGGGTCACACGACATAGGTTTGTAGAACTAAAGATAGTGATGTTCTTAACGAAAAATTGACAAAACAATCTAATGAAGGACATGTTGCTTGTATTAAAGATGAGTGTTGGTGTAATTAGATACTCACTAATTACACTTTACTTAAGCTTACTTATGATAATGCATTGCATAGTAGTTTTCATATGAGACACCTAGGAGTTTGCACCTATATGAAGCACATGGTGTAGGAGAATTCCACTTTAGGTAGTGATATGTTTTATTACATTCCACTTTATGTGTGAGGTCCACCTTTAGTGCACATATCATATTATCATACTCATCATATGGAACATACTTCATTGCATAATGGAGGATGGTCCACCTTTGGTGGACATGTGATTCCACCTTGTGTAGGTGATAACTTATCTTCTTATAATTCTTTGTTATTACCTTGCCTATATAAGTAGGCCTATTACGTGCATTTCAATTATGTCCATTATCACTAATATCATTCTTGCATCTCAATGCAATTGTCTTTCCATTCTCTTTTATAAGTTATCTTGGTCTTTCATTTGATCTTGGAGGTGTTGTAGTCACCTAAAACTCTAACATGGTATTAAAGCTCTTAAGGTGTGAAGACTCCTTCTCAAGAAGTGCAATCTTAGCTTGATTCAATTGTGGGTGCAAACTTTGTTAATTTAGGCATCACCATTGCATCCAAGAGGTTATTTCTATGAAAATTGACTATTAATTTGTCTATATTGAGTGAGAGTCAAAATCAAGACAAATTTTTTTTAGCAAATTGAGTTGTACGACCCAATCTACCTCTCTCCAGTACGATCATTAAAAAATACATTTTTTATTTTGTGTATTCATTTATTTTTCATAGATTTTTTTTAATATATATGTTGTAAAATATTGTGGTTCATACCCCTATATATCCTTTGTGTTTTTCTAGTCAAATTGCAGTCAGATTAATCGACCATAATAATACACAGTCCACAAAGTTTACACCTCGTAGTAAAAAATGGACCAATCTATGGTGCCCTCACAGTGAGTTCGTTATTTTATTTAATGTTTGTAGAGTTTTATTAAAATAGGGCTTTGATCTCCCTATTCCCACAAATGTGGGATAAATAGTGGTTCCCAACACCACAAAGCTTCCCTAATAGAGCATTGATCCACTTCTCCAGCAGTGACCTTCATTTGTGTAGTGGCACCACTAGCGGTGGCTAGATTCACCACCTTATCCAGATCCACCGTCAATGGCCCACCCAACCACCACCTCCACCTTAGTGGCCCCATGCCATGCATAGGGTGCCACATTGTAGCACATGTAGGCCAGTCACATCTTCCATGTAGGATCCCCATCACCACTACATTACTACCACTGTTACTCAAGCCCACATTAGTGCCACATCACTTCCCGCTTGAATACATCATCAACCTTCCACATGAGAAGTTGAGTTGGAAATCAAATCAACAAAAATGTTAGCTCAAGTCATCTTCCACATCACATTTCACAAGTTAAAAGTTGACACACGTCAAACAGGGGTCATTGGTTGTTTTGCTTCCAAATCCAAATCCAACCATAGGTGTTGTAGAAAGGTGAAAATCATTTGATTAAGGGGATAAAGCACTTGGCTCTCTTATATCGCCCATCTCTCTTGATTTTCTATATTATATTACATCTTGCACACATCCTCATAATGCTTGGATAACCTTGGAGGGAATCTTTGGTAAACCTGATAGAATGATAAAATTCATATTGGATAATGAGCTCATAGGTCTAGATCCTAGAGATTTTGACAATATTCAAGACTTTTTCTCTTAGTTAAATTATATTAGAGTGGATCTTTCTAATTATGGAATTACTAAAGATGATGAGCAATTGATATTATCTATTCTTTCCAATATAGGTCCTAATATACAATTTTTGTTTCTACACTCTATGATACTATGGATTCTCTTGGTAGTGCATAAAAAATGCCTTATCTTGATCAATTTGTAGCTCAATTCACAATGTAACAAGAAAATTTGGTACACATGGGTTAATTGAATCCTTCAAATCATCATGCACATTTTGAAAATGACTCCACTCCAAAGGATTCCAAAGGAAAAAGAAAGAAGCAACACAAGGATCCTAAGCAACATGAGAAAGGTGATGATTCTCCTTCACAATATACTTTTGCATCCAAGTCCTCTTCAAGAGAGGAATCATCTAGAAGAAAGAGGTAAAAATGTGCATATTGTAAAAAGTTAGGACATGATGAGTATAAATATTTCTATAAGAAGATTGATGAGCTCATTCACATTCTTTAAAGGAACAATATTAAGTTTCCCTCATTAGTGTCTACTCCTTCTACACATTTGGAAAATTTTCCATCTACATCATCATCCAAGGATAAAGGTAAATGTCAAGCACTCATGGATTCCACACATCCTAAGCAAGGTAAATCTCTTCTTGATTCAGGTGCTTGACATCATATGGCATCTTCTATGGATACATTTTCTTCTATTAAGCCTTGTAATTCTCCAAATATATTGATGGGTAATAACACATACATGAAGTTTTATGGTAAGGGTTCTATTCCTATGGGAGAGGGGAAATTTAATGATTTTATTTGTATCATCCTTGACCACTAATATCCTTTCTATTTATCAAATTACTCATGGCGCATAAGGTAAAATTGTTGAGATCACTCCTGATTATATCTACATTAGGGACATGGAGACTAGAGATGTCATAGCTATGGGAGTTGTTGATCGTGTATCAAGCTTGTATTGTCTTTTATATTTTATTGATTATTATGATGCTCTGATATACCCACCCTTCTACCAAGGGTTAATTATTTATGTGAGGGGAAATTTCAAAACTTGAATCATTGAGTTCTTAAGTGTTGAGCTTCCTACTCCTCCACCTCCTGCTTCTTTGGACTTGATTTCTACTATTCAGTAGGATGATCATAGAGCTTGAGATCTTGTAGTGTGGGATGACTACTTTTATGGAATTTCATCATTGTTTATTGAGTCTCATATTGTAGATTTGGGAGACATACTTGAGGGTGTTTCTCTTCTCTTTGATTATAGCATCACAATTGGAGTTGGAGATAGTACTTCTTCACCTTCTTTGGAGATTAGAATTATTGATTCTTATCCTTCACTTGGTTTTCCACATTTCATGTTTTATTTTGATGATGTGATAGATTCTTTAAGCTTTGAGAAACCTATTTAGTCTTCAGATATGCATACTTCGAGACCTTCTTCCTCATTCTTCCATTTGTACATGTATTGGCTTCTTCATCATTTGATGTATTTGTTTCTTCCTAAGAGGAGACATTTTTCTTGTAGGTGTTGGATTATCTTTTGTTTGAAGGTACACTTTATCAACATTGGAGCTTCTTCATTATGGGGGGCATATCATGTCTCCTACTATCCATCTGATGGGGGGATAATTGATTATATATACCTGATGTATGTAGTCCTTAGGGGATCTTGAGTCCATAAATCAATGCATCTTATTTTTTTTATCTATCTTTTCAGAGTTAAGTCTTGTCCCATGAGGTTTTCTCCCTTTCTACATTTTATGAGAGATTTCTTGCATTGCATTTGCATATTGTACACGGGTACCAAACATGGCCTAGTAGCTGGGGGCCATCTTATGTTGTGAGTTTAAGTGAATTCCCCTAAGTTGTACTTAAGGGGGGTGTTGGTGTAATTAAATATTCACTAATTATACTTTTACTTAAGCTTACTTACGATAATGCATTGCATAGTAGTTTTCATATGAGACACCTAGGATTTTGCACCTATATTAAGCACATGGTGTAGGATAATTCCACTTTAGGTGGTGATATTTTTTATCACATTCCACTTTATGTGTGAGATCCACCTTTAGTACACATATCACATTATCACCCTCATCATATGGCACATACGTCATTTCATAATAGAGGATGATCTATCTTTGGTGGATATGTGATTCCACCTTGTGTAGTTGATAACTAGTTATCTTCTCCTTATCATTTTCTCTTATTGCCTTTCCTATATAAGCATGTCTATCATGTACATTTAAATTATGTCCATCATCAATAATATCATTATTTCATCTTAATGCAATTATATTTCCATTATCTTGTGGAAGTTATCTTGGTCTTTCATTTGATCTTGGGGGTGTTGTAGAGTCACCTAAAACTCTAAAAATGAGGATACACCAGATGATGGAGCAGTAATTAATGATTCTCATTCTCCTATTAATCAAAATTTTATGCTTTGAACCTTTACATCTGGAGGTTGGTGGCATTTTAATATGGAGGAACTTCCATCATCTCAAGTTAGCTTCTTGCTTTGGGATGGTGTTCTGATTGAGAAGCATTTTTGGAATTTTTGGTTTTTGTTTTGATTTACTTTCCAATGCTGACAATTTTGAATAATGCACATCTTGTGAAGGTTTTTTTTGGTGACAGGCTTGGGATTTGGTATTCCACTTAATATGGATTTTCTTCCAGTGAGCTTCAAAGTATATGATCGAGAATTATACCCTTTCGTGGTCACTAGATGATAATAGAGATTTGTTGCATCTCTTAGGGATCATTGTTGAATAATTTAAGACTTTTTTATCTGAGAGTTCAGGATTAAGATATTAAGAACACAATTGAAAGATAAACCTTTCTAATGGTCAATGGGTATCTTAATAGAGCCTTTATTTGTTCAATATTTTCCACTTTAGAAGAATATTTTCTCAAAATATGTATTTGATTCATGTAATCATCATGTTTTTTAATGTTATCCTTAAGGGGGGTCCCTAAGGTAAGGTATTTTTGATGTTTTTTAAGATCTATGTAATAAGGGGGGAATGTTAGCGTAACTTTATGTATTCAGTGTATTACATTTTTAGGTCAACTATCTTACCTTATCATTGGAATGTTACCAATTAGGTAAAGGGTTGGGTACAATTGGGTAACTACTTTTTACATTGTATAAATATACGTCTATTCCTTAATAAATATCATCAAATGTTCACCTCTTTCTTTGTCCATCACCCCAAAATTACTTCTCCTCAAGCAATTTTATGTTTTCTCCTTATAATTTAATAGTGGTATTTGTCAATTGAACTGAAGAAAATTTTTCTCTCTTCTTCTATAGAAGTGATCTTATACCATCTCATAATAGTGCAAATTGATTTTTCCCAAAACTAGAACATGAGAGTGGAATAAGATGAGCATTTTTATAATGACAATAGTGAAAAAACCTACAACACTAGCACCTAATACTTTTGTACTCTTGATTTGACTCCATATTTTGAGGATAGTTGCACATATCTTTGTTCAAATAATTTCTTACATTATCTCTTGTCGAAACCTCTTTAGGATACTAGTGCCTAGCATTGGAGTCCTTCCAAGGTAGCTTCAATTCCATTCCCCGATTCCTCTCTATATCTCAATATCACATCTGATTTCCTATTTTATAAATGTATTCCTATATTTAATGCATTATATTAAACCTATTATCTTAATATTCTTTATCCCGATTAATTTCACATACCAAGGTAATGTTGTTGTCTACTAACACTTGCAAAACTTTATCAACACCTTTTGTGGAACTTCACTCAAGAAAAGGCTTCACATCTAAGGTAATCATTTGAATTTATGTTTTTTTCCTCGAGTCCCCTAAGAGTGTGTGATTTTTATTATCATTATCATATTTGATGTGGATTAGGGAACATCAACATAGTGTTGAAAAAATATAAGCCCGTGTACAATACAACTTTTATTAGTCTTTTATTTCTGCAAGTGTAGATCTAAACAAATAAGACTATGAAAGTTGCCTAGATGGTCATAGCAGATTACAATGAGAAATTATAGATTTTGAATAGTGAAAAACCCTAGGATACTAACACCCAATGCTTCTATCTTCTTGTTTTGGCTCCAAATTTAGAGGATGCACAAGTGTTCCCTCATATCATTCTTGACATAGGCACTTATTAGAATAACTTGAAGACACTAGAACCTAGCATTGAATTACTACCCAATCAGTTTCAATTTTTTGTGCTAGGTTCCTCTATGTATCTCATTCTCATATTTTATTTCCTCTTTTGAATCACAATGGTAATTCAAATATCTTCTTGTGTGTATGTTCTATACCTTGTATGTGTTTGCTTCATGCTTTGTATTTTCCGTTAATGATATTCTAGATTGATTAAATTATTTTCATATCAAGGTCTCCTTTCCTCACTAACTTGGAATCTTTTTATATTAACATTGTGATTATGTGCTTTGTAGTTGTCTTGCATGCTATGTGTATTATGTGTCTTTCATGTTTGATAGGTTTCCTTCTTAGCTTGAATATATTTTTTGTGTCTTATGTATTTTCTTCATGTATGATTCATGTCTTCTTTGTCTATACTTTATGTCCTATATGTGCCTTCTTAATGTTGTGTAATTCTTGTTAATGCAATTGTGGATTGATAAGTGTCTTAGACTTGATTTCTCTTGGATTGACATTTGTGAATTTTCTTTCCTTGGATTCACATTGGTAATCCTAATCATATGTTATAGTATCTAGCCCTTTGAATAATCAAATATGGTAGGACACTATCATGTAGCACTAGTGTCTTGCCAATTTGGTGCATAATTCTAAAATTTAAATGTTGGCTTTTGGTTTTTGGTGTAAATGACCTTGTAGCTATATTTTTTTGAATTGGTGTTTGCATAAAGGCATAAGTTGCATATAAATGAGTCCCTTCGTCATTTGAAAATATTAGATAGATAATATATCTAATCTCCTAATCAATCTCTCTAGCAATCAATCAAGATGAATTGAGCTAAGAAGTGTGAGGATATTATGAAGTGTGTTTTCATCTATAAACAAGTAATATCATTTATTACTTATTGTTATTATCATTTTTTGTACTAATATATGTAGAACTTCATAAATACCTTGTATGAAATGCAAATAAGAGTTTCATAGATCAAGTAATCATTATCATTAATGTTATTTGATTTTTCCTCTAATCTCAAACAACACACATTTTTTTGTTATCATCATCATAGTTATTGTGTTGGGAATATGAAAAAGGGATTCACCTAAGGAGAACCCCTAAACAACACATTGTTTTCCTCTCTTTCATGTGTTTGGGTGCAGATTAGAAGGTTTTAGGCTATGACAACAACATAAATGGACTAAACATAATAAGATGAGCATTTTTGGACTCAAAATAGTGAAAAATCTTATGACACTAGTGCCCAACACTTATGTACTCTTGTTTTTACTCCGAATTTTGATGATAGTTGCACAAGTATTTTCTTAGACGATTCCTTGGATTGGATCTTATTAGAACACCTTCAGGATGCCAATACATAAAATTAGAATCCTGTCAAGTCATCTTCAAATTTCATTCGCAAGTTCATCTTTGTATCTCATTTTCAGATCTGATTTCCTCTTAGAGAATTTTTTTTAGTATTGTTTGCATTATGTTAAACCTATTCAATTTATCCTTCTCTAGCCTATATCAGTGGACATACTAAGGTAATGATGTTGTCTAATAAAACTTGTAAGACTTCATAAACAGCTAGTGTATAAATTTACTCAAATAAAGGATTCACATCTAAGGTTATCATTTTAATTTTTGTTATTTGTTTTTCCCTCTACTCCCTTAAGAGAATTTGATTGGTATTATCATTATCATAGTTTTTGTGGAGGTGTAACACAAACATGAGGTTAGAAAAATGCAAGACCCTATACATCACAACTTTTTTCAGTCTTTTGTGTTTTTAGGTGCGAAACTAAAGGATCCAGACTAAAACAATGGCATAGATGGACATAGTAGACTACGATGAACAATTATAAATTTTGAATTGTACAAAACCCAAGGATACTAACATCCAATACATTTTTATTATTATTTTGGATCTTGCTTTAATGGATAGCACAAGTGTTTCCTCATATCATTCCTAACATGGGCTCTTGTAAAAATAGCTTGAGAACACTAGTGCCTAGTGTTGGATTACTATCTAGTCAATGTCAACTTTCTATCCTAGATTTCTCTCTATATCACATTCTCGGATTTGACTTTCTATTCTAAATGAAAATAAAAATCTCTTATCTATTGTTATGTGTACATTTTATGCTACATATGTGTCTTTTTCATCTTTTGTATTTCTTGTCAATGACATTGTGGATTGATTAAGTTCCTTTATGTTTTTTTTTATATTTTGGGTATGATAGTGGTTTTGAGACAACCTTTCATACTGAGGTACCTTTATCTCACTAACTTGGAATCTTTGTTTTCTAGCATTTTCATTCTATGTTTCATATATGTCTTATGTGTCTTATGTGTTTACTTTTTGTCTTGAGTCTTTTGTGTGTTTTATTTATGTCTTGCATCTTTTGTGTTTTTTATCCATGTTTTGTGTGTTTTCTTTGTGTCTTGCATATATACTTTATCCTTAAATGTGTTTGCATCATTATTTATTCATGTATGCTACGTGTTTGTTTTATGTGCTATATGTGTCATCTTTATTATCTATATTTTTAATGAAGGATATTATGTATTGAATAAATTCTTAAATGTGTTTTTTATATTTTAGGTATGACACTTAGAATTAACAAAACCTTACATATTTACACTTCTTTAATTCATTTATTTATAACCTTTGTCTACTAAAATTTTATTAAATATGCTTCATAATATTATTTCATGTCATGCATGTTACATATCTTACACATCTGATGCATGCCTTCTTCATGTCCATCATCCTAGTCATTCAATCATCTCCACTAGCAACTATACATAATAAAATGTGAGAAAAGGGGTAGATCCCAATTCTTTAAAGTACGATTGAAAGGAAGATGACCCAATAGGCTCAAGTAGGACTTAAGCACTAAATTGGTGCAATTATCCTTCATAATAATGATCAGGATAGGTTGGATATGAGAGTAAATAATGTGATAATGTAGGATAGAGGGCTAAATAGGTAAAATTAACAATTCAAGAAATAAAGAGTGATTGAAAATAAGCATATGATTGTAACAACCTAAAATAGAAACCAGAGAGTGCATTTGACCTATAATTTCAATTATATACAGAATTGGAGGGAACGAGATGCCTCACCCATCATATACCCAAGAGCAGGATACATTACCCGTCCCATACGCTATAGATTTTCCTAAAATTTGTCAAGATAGATTGTCAAGTTTTTAACTTCTCAGATATGGAAAGCCAGTTGTGCCACCTGTTCTTGCACATAGAAAAATAAGAAATTGTTGGGTTAAAAGGGGTTTTCCTTGATCAAACCCTTGTTGAGGAATCAACCTTGAGAATAGAGTGAAATTTCATAAAGGAGTGTAAATCTAAAGGTAAATGCTTGACCTACCTTGATTATACCTTTATAAATGAAAGTATAAATTTCTCATATTCATGAAGATGCTTGAATTTTGATTGGATTATAGTTGTTGACCTTGGAATGTAGAAAGGAATCAAGGATTCCTTCACAAATGCATAGATCTATGAATATTCCTTCTAGGTCTTGAATGTTATTATTCTTGATTGATCACTTGCTCTAGAAGAAGAATGTAATAGGATGAACAAAGGATATTTCTTGATTGAGAACTCCTCTAAATGGCCATCATGGGATATAATCTTGCTTCAATGGAGAATATTTTCCTTGTAAATACCTTGGATGCTAGGAAGAATGCTAGATATTGAATGTTTTCTTTCAAATCTTGAATCCACCTTAACTATATAATGATTGATAAGACTTGACAGCTTGATTGCATGATAACTTGATCTCTTGAATTTTTAATGATAAGTGATGTCAAAATGAGAAGTAATTTTGTATATACCTCTCATGCATTTAAAGATTTAAAATTAAGGTAGGATGACAACATAACCAAATTTTCCACTAAAACACCACAATAGGGCCCTAATTCAAATTTGGGTCTGAATCTTAGGGAATAGTATGCCTTAGGAATCCTATTCCTAGGTATAGGGTGCCTTATCTATCCTATACCTAATAAAATGGGCTAAAATTAAAATTAGGTGTTGGGGATGTTGGGAAGATGTTAGAAAAAAAGAACCAAGTAGCTAGTATGAAGCATAATAGATATGAAATCTTGAAAGCGCCAAAATTGGGCTAAACAAAGCATCCAATTCTAGGTGCTAAATCTTTAGGATAGTACATTTAGCCCCCATTTTTATAGGGAGTATGACACAAAATCATGCTCATGGTAAAGTGGATCAATGCAGTGGAAAGATTTTATCAAGATCAAGGAGACAAGGAAACACCAAGCCCCCTAGTGACTTAGGTCCTCATCAAATCCAAAACCAAGATAAAAGAGGCATCATGAGAGAGAGAGAGAGAGAGAGAGAGAGAGATGACCAACTTAGGCTACTAATTTTATCTTACTATGGGCCATGCGAAGCAAAAATGTTGTTGTGAAAGATGAAATTGATAGTCTACCTAGTTGTGTTATTCTAGTCAACCCATTGAAATAAAGTGGATCAGTACTTAAGGAAAGCATTGTCTCCATGAAGGGATCTAGAAAAAATAGACCAATCCTAAGGAAACAATTATCTCCAAAGGGATACAAAAGAACAAGATCAGTCCTAAGGAAACAATTGTCTCCAAAGGGATACAAAAAAAAGAAGATCAATCCTAAGGAAAGGATTGTCTCCAAAGGGACCTAGAAAAGGAAAATCAGTCTAAGGATCCATTGAATAATGCAAAGGGGCATGATAATGAAAATATAAACATAAGTAAAGAATTGTCTCCTTATCCATCTACATAATAAATTACATTGAATCATTGTGTGTGCGTGTGTTTGCAAAATGTAAAACAATGAGTAGAATATATACCCCCAAGTTGAAGTGATTGCAAATACCTTAACAGGGGAAATGGCTTTAATGGAGCATGCATGCACCTACAAGAGATGTTTCCACTATGAGATGCTCCAAAGAAAGGACAAACCAAGGGAAATGAAACACATGAAAAAAAAGAGCACAAAAAGGATTTACTAATGCAAGGGTTAGTATGATCATATGATAACTTATGTATATCAGAATTATATCAAAATAAATTGACATCATTCACAAAGGTACCAAAACTACAAGAACAATGGAAGAAGATCACATAAGAGATGCACAAAATATTCTTTTTGTTGGAAATAGAACATAAATACCTAATGCGCATGTATTTTTCAAAAAAATAATTACCTTAGTTTGTTATTTTTCCATAAGCATTGATCACAGATATTGATACATGGTTAAAAAAACCTATGTTTAGTTAAAATTAAAAAACAAATTGATATTGAACTCAATATATATTAAAACCATACTGATTGGAAAGCTCGTTTCAAGTAGTACCATCCTACATCTAAGTTTGTCAGGATTATTCCACTTTAGCCTTCAAATAGAGCTTCAAAGGGAAAAATCCTATAAAAATTAGGAATTTTTTTTGTGAGAGACTCATAGAAAGCATGTTTGATCGAAGATGTGTTTGACTAAAATGGGTTTGCTCAAATTGGCTATGGTTCGATTGAACTGGTATTATATTGAACATGTGTTGTACAATTTGTTCATAAGGACCATATAGGGTTTTTCAATTGGTGGCATTCGATAGAACCCCCATTGGCCAATTTTGTTTTATTTTTTAATTGAATGTTTGGTTAAAAAAATTTATAAAATAAATATTGGATAATAATTCACATTTTTTATAATGAAGACATTTTTTGTTCGTGTGGAATTTTCAAGGGCATTTTTTCAAAGGAAGAAGATGGGAAATAAAAGGACATGGAGAGATTAGACTTCACAAAAGTGGTCACCTAATGTAGAACAAAGACATCGTATTGGAAAACTATCACAAAAATAGAGGGGGTGTGCATCTTTACTTTTATCTCTCTAGATTATCCATTTATCTCTACTTGTCTTCTCTCTAAATCAATTGATGTATTAAACAGGTTAAATTGACCTTAAATAAATTAAATAGGTTAAATTGATAAAATAAACTAATTAATTGACTCTCTCTCTCTCTCTCTCAACACCCTAGTCTCTTTTTAGTGTTTCTAGGTCTATTTATAGTGTCTTTTTAGTCTTTTTACTCTATTTAGGTCTCTATAGTGGGGTAAGTGCACCAAGATGGTGTGCAAAAAGTGGGGTATAAGTGGCCACTTTTTTCCTGAAATTGGGTAAACCTTAACTTCAAGGAGAAATTGGAGGGTCTTGCACTCAAAATTAAAAGATGTGTAAAAAATAAGAATTGTAGTACTCTAAATCTAGTTTCTAAACTACTAATGGTTTTTTAAAAATGGATAAGATTAAGAGGGTCAAACCCTCTGTGGTAAGAGTAAGATCTAGAAGTTGTGTATTTTTTCATAATTTTTTGTTGAGTACTTGTTTTTAATATTTTTTTGAAGTGACCGCATCCTAAAAATATGGTACATGTTTGTGCATTGGGCATAACTTGCATCAAAATAATCACAAATACAATCTTCTTTTTTTAAAAGTGTATAGATCCAAGTGTAGAACAGTAATATGTATTTTTTTTTGCAATTGGTCAAGTAGATCAAAAGTTATTAAAAAAATGGTAGACATATGTTTGTGAGGCATGTCAAGACACTAGGAAAGAAAATTGAATTTCACGATGTTAATATTGTCCAAAAATTGGAAAACTTATATGGTTAGAAAGATGAGAAGATGTGTGATATTATGGTGGTAATTTTAGAGATACCCACTTGATCATTTGTAAACCTGATGAGGATGAAGTCAAAAATTCATGTTGGAAGATGAAAAAATGTGTAAAAGGACTAAAATGGAAGGGAAATGGTATTTCAAGCCTTAGGGTCATTTACTAACCCTTTTTCCAATCCTAAAATGCATACGGTTCTTTGTGTCCATCATAACCCACTTGGGTTTTGAAAAGCAAAAAGTGCATTTCAAAATTTCCAAAACTAGTACGTTTTTTGGAGATGTAAAGATATGTAATTAATGTTTTATAAAATAGGTACAGGTTATGAATACATCAAAGTACATGGTCCTAAATTAAGAATACACTACATTTATGTATAGATTTATGTATATAATATATGTCTATATTTGTATATATGCATATCTATAGTTTTATATGCATATATTTATATAGATATATACATATATGTCTGTATAAATGCATCTCTCTCTCTCTCTCTCTCTCTCTCTCTCTCTCTCTCTCTCTCTCTCTCTCTTTGTCCCTCCCGTTATCTTGTTAATCTCTTCTCTCCCCCTCATCCTAGATCCCCTTCTCTCTCTCTCTCTCTCTCTCTCTCTCTTTGTCCCTCCCGTTATCTTGTTAATCTCTTCTCTCCCCCTCATCCTAGATCCCCTTCTCTCTCTCTCTCTCTCTCTCTCTCTCTCTCTCTCTCTCTCTCTCTCTCTCTCCTCTCTCTCTCTCTCTCTCTCTCTCTCTCTCTCACTCACTCACTCACCCTCCCTCCTATCCCTTTATGTCTCCCCCTCTTACTAACACATTTAACCCTAAGTTTTGACCAAAATTTCTAACAAAGAATTAAAATGGTTTTTCTTGGTCCAATTATAGAAGGAAATCTTTGATTTTTTCTTAATCCATTCTCTTGTTCATCAAAATTATGACTACCAGGATAGTTCATCGAACTTGAGACGGGCATGGGCATAACTTAAAAAAAAAGGTTTCATTTCAATTCATTATGTCTCATATTCATTCGCTACAGTTACACAGCTAAGAAGAGCTGAAGGTCGAGAGCACAAAGTGAGGTGAAGGTTGACTCGATCAGGTTAGAGCATTTCATTTTTCCCTTGCATGCATTTGGTTCAAAAACATTTAATTTTAAAAATATTAAATATTTTGTGTGTATGAATCTGCATTTCGTGTGTATGAATGGGCATTTATTATGCTTTCCATTTTTTCTACGTTCCTATTAGGGAATCTGCAAGTAGATCTTCGTTTGGGATCCCAACATCTAAATGAAAGTAACTCAACCTACAACCAATCTACTTTATTTCCAAATCACTTTGCATTTGAATAAAGGATTTAATACCATAGAGACAAAGACTATGCCCTTACAGCTAGAATATGACTGTTCCTGCAATCAAACATATACTATATCAAAACATATTGTACAGGGTTGACTTCCTCCCACAAGACACATTAAACACAAAAATTGGGAGAGGTCCTTGGACTCATGGAAACTTCAAAACAGTAAATGACTGATTGCACAAAATTGTTCAAGAACATTCAACACCAAATTGAGATTCTTTGTCTCAAAACTCCATAAAACAATACACACTTAGTATGGAAATGAAAGTGCCCAATTTCAATCCAACATTAAAATAGATCCTCATACTTCTAGTACCCAAAAACAACCTAAAAATACACTTAAAACAGAATGTAGACATTTTAAAACTAACTGTTGCCAATTTATAAGTTGTAACAATTAGTTTTAAACTGTCTACAACTCAATATTGAAGATAATCAAATGGCCTCTTCCAATGATCTCACTTCCTATCAATTGAGGTTATGTGATAACATTTTTCAGAAGAGTAAGAATAAAAGACTCCTCTTGCAGATGCCCTAATAGGAACATAGGAAAAATGGAAAGCATAATAAATGATATATTTGAAAGAATTTCAGCTTTGGAGGTTCCCTATAAATGGAAGCATGGATAATGCATTCAACCCATTTGAATCAATGCCCATTCATATACACAAAATCCAGATTTGGTTTTGTAATACACAGTGATCGCAGAATTGCACACAACTGTAGTGAGCCTCTTATGTCACGATGGCTCTTATTACATCATTGCATGACCAAATTTTATTATACGTTTATTCCCTTCAAACCCCCTAAAGACTACAACCCATCAATTCTTTACATAGTGACCTTTATAGGCCTCTTGCCTCACATTGGCAAGTTTGCATACATTGACTCATCTTGCTACCATTTACAACTTTTTGGCACTAATAGTGCCATGGGAGCAGCAATGAGCATTCTATCCATAGGATCAGCAATGAGCATTCTAGCCATTATTGTTAGGTGATTTACTTTGTGATTTTTCTTTTGAAAATCTTGTATTTTAAGTGAGTTTTGTGAGTAAACATAACATCTTCATTTTTTAGTTCTATTTGCAAGTAAGATGTTAGAGGGTATATCAAGCAAAAAAAGAGAACAAAAAGTAGAGAGTGGGAATTTTCAAAGATATTTTTATAAATCTCATTTTACAACCCATGCAAACTTGTAAATGACATCGATAAAGGATGAAGAAATTTAAGTTATTATTAGCCAAAAAAGTGCAAGAATTTTTTGGAGATGAGAAAAAAGATAACATGTTATATCAATCATGAAAACCTAGTAACTAGAGATTAGAAGTATTGCTAGAAGACTTTTGTAGAAATATTCTCATTTTGCAACTTGGATGTAAACTTATAAATGACACATTATAAAGGATGATGGTAATAATATATTTTTACCAATAAAAGAAGTGCAAGAAACTATCAATGGCAAGAAGAAGAAGAAAAAAACTATAGCACCAAGAGAAAAACGGATCCAGAAACTAGTAAATTGGATGGATAAGTAGATGTTGTACTTTTTAATCATACTATAACATAAAAAGGATATCTAGGAACATGATGATGAAGAAAATGAAGGTGAAAGGGAGGTAATCTCAAATAATGTGCCTAAATATGAATACTTCGACTAACCTTTGAGGATGAAGAAGGAAAACATGTAGTTCTAGAAGGAAGAGCTAAATTAGTTAAGATCAACGGTTATTGGGAGGAAGGACAAATAATGCTAGTGGAAAAGGTATTCAAAGAATATGAAGATATATTTATCTGCACATTTACCAACCTAAAAGGTATCAAGGAGGAAGTCATGATGATGATAAATTAATTAAAAGATTTTGCAAGTTAGAAAGAAGGAAGAGACCATATATAATGAAAATAGACACATAATAGCCAACAATACAATCAATTATAATACTCCAAAATACCTTCTCATGAAAATAGACACATAATAGCCTACAATACAATCAATTATCAATTAGTTTCAATCCACATTTCTAAAAATAAATAACTGAATTGAAGAAAACCCAAGAAAATGCTAAAACTACATTGTATTACATTGTCTTTTCTTCATTCAATCTTTCCCAAACTCCAACTACATCCTCTACATGATGGATTGAGGAATAAATAGAATTTACAAAATGATTTCAATTGAACAAACTACTTTTTGAATTTTTTCTGTCAAACTAACCTTCCATCTTCCTAAACTTTGTAATTTTGCATGTTTACAATTTGATAACTTTTATCAATTTTGTAATTTTTATAATATTTGCCTAATTAAACTTTAATTACTTAAAAAAACATTATGAATGACCTTTCAATGGCCTTATTACATAAGACTAACTGAAAGCCTTCAAAATGACCTTTCTTGAGGTCTTAGCCCACCTAGGTGCACTTGCACCAGTTATTCTCATTATGAGGAGTGTGAGAAGAGTGATTTTCAACAATGTTTGGTATTCATGTGTAGGCATAGGGGCATCACCTAAATTCCCATGGGAATTTCTACTTGACTCAAGTTCTCAAAATGGTCTAAAGTTCCCAAACACTTTACTTGGTCCTTCTTCTGCATTGCTAATGAATGTGTGGACCCATTCCAAATTTTAGAGAATAAATAAAATATGAATCATGATTAGATTAAATGTACAATGCTTTGCAGTAAAAATCTATTTAATGGATTTGCACTTGATTTTATACAAGATACTACTAATGCTCGTATGTTTATATTTGACAGATGACAACATTAATATCTTAATTCATAGTATAGGCAACAATTGTTTGGTATAATTATTGCCCAAATATTTTCTTGTGAAGAAAGACCATGTCTAAAGATATGAACCTAGACCAAAATAAGGAGACAATTGCTAGATTTTGTACTAAGTTCAAAAGAAAGGGTGATGGAAAATGTTATTGTCCCTACAAAAATTGCAAGGGATTAAAGACTCAAAGACTTCTAATCAAAATAACTAAGAAACATTGTAGGCAACATGATCACATTGAAGGGGGCACGCTTTTCATCCATTGGTAAGTATTTCAATATAATATTTTAACAATTTATATACATAAGAAATCAATTGATGATGAGATCATGGTCATGGTTAATTTAAGGTTACCATTTTGATATAGGTCAACCACCCTGGGTTACATGTTATGGACCATAACAATTCAGAGAATGTGAATTTCCAAGTGGAGGAAAATGGAGGTTTGAATTTTGAAGGAGAAGATAATGATCCCATGGAAGAAGATGATCTCACAACAGAGAACACAATTGAAGATGATTGTATTGTCATAGTTGATCATGTGCTAGAGAACACAATTGAAGATGATAGTACTGGTGTTGATCATAATGATTAAGATGACCTTGATTTACCTATACTTGAGAAGGAATACAAGCCCCTATACAAAGGCTCCCAAATAACTCTTCTCTTTGTTGTATTTTTGTTGGTCAACTTCATGGTTATGAATGGTTTATCATACATCTGCATTTGTTCAAATCCTTTGATGATCGCATCCATTCAGCTAAATATTGTGACATGATCTTATCTCTATTTTGTGGGTTTCCTCATCTCCTTGGTTATTTAATTCACATGGTGGTGTGATGCTAGCATATGTCCATCAGGTTTCTTTCAACAATTTCATTTGCGATTTTCAGATTTTAAGAATAAAGCAATGTTAGTTTAATTAATCTACTGAAAATAACTTGCAAATAGGGTTAGAAGATGTAGGGTAACAAGAGATTTCAAATGAAATTGCTGAAAGAAACTTGATGGACATATGCTAGCATCACACCACCATGTGAATTAAATAACCACACATCTAGGGTGGCTTCATGATATGATGAGTTTTGGCTTATCATACGTCTGCATTTGTTCGAATCTATTGATGATCACATCCATTCAACTGAAGATTGTGACATGATCTAATCTCTATTTTGTGGGTTTCCTCATCTCCTTGGATATTTAATTCGCATGGTGGTGTGATGCTATCATATGTCCATCAGGTTTCTTTCAGAAACTTAATTTGAAATATCTTGTTACCCTACATCTTCTAACCCTCTTTGCAAGTTATTTTCAGTAGATTAATTAAACTAGCATTGCTTTATTCTTAAAATCTAAAAATCATATAAAAAAAGAGAGAACTTTTGGTTTCCTAAAGTTTTTTTTATAGTTTCCCTTGAGAGAAGAACCAGCAAAGGCCTCCTTGTTAAAAAATTCACATTTGTCTTCCATTGAGCTATCCAAGCAGTTGAGACCCAGCCAAAAGGAACCTTGAGATTGATTCCATCAGTCTTCCAAGAGGGGAAGTTGCTCATGCAAATTCCTAGTTGTTGTCTTCATGTAAAAATGACGCTCAACTTGCATTTGGAAGGGACAAGTGATCTATGACCTAGTCAATTTAACCAAATGGCGGGCTCTAAAATCTATACTATCATTCTCATCTCGATCCACTTCTGCATTCAAAATGGCCCTTGTGAACACCTTGTCTGTATTATATATGGAATCCAGAATTTTATCTAAGTCAGCATCTACCGCCTTCTGTGGAATCTTCAACAAAAGGGCACCCTGTACCAACTCTAGACTCATCTGACAATAATCACAAACCCTTACTTCATAATCATCAACACAGTTAGCCCACAACCACGCTCCCCATTCTAGGCTTTTTAAGCCTCAAGGGCCCCCCATTTTGCTTTATGCTTGTTTTGTTTTATGAAAGAAACCTGATGGACATATGCTAGCATCACACCACCATGTGAATTAAATAACCAAGGAGATGAGGAAACCCATAAAATAGAGATCAGATCATGTCACAATCTTCAGTTGAATGGATGTGATCATCAATGGATTCGAACAAATGCATACGTATGATAAGCTAAAACTCATCAGATCACGAAGCCACCCCAGATGTGCGCACACATGAGACAAGTTAATCTTCAAGCACCAAAGAATAATATTCTCATAAATTCATCACAACACAGCAATGCAATACCAGCAAACACCGAATTGAAAGATCGCAGACTTAAAATCATTAAACAACCAACTGGCTCTTTGAAATAAAGAATGAACAATTCACACATTCACAAATTTTGCATAGATAGCAAATAAATCACACCATGAATGAAGCACCAATTGTATCTCTTTTCATCTATTTTAGTTATAACTTCCTTATAGTTAACAAAGGGTGAATCGTGTACCATTAATATTCTTTATATTAACAAATTATATTTTTTGTCGTAGGTTGATAAGTGAGTGTTTGTTACCACCATCAAATATTCTACCTTGCTCGTACTAAGAATTATCTGCCATTATGAAAGATATTGGAATGGAGTATTAAACAATACAGTCATGTCCCAATGATCATATTATATATCATAAACAACATGAATTTGCAACAAAATGTCTCGATTATCATATTAGTAGATATCAATCAGATCAAATAACAAAATAGGTGCCTTGCGAGGTTCTTCGGTATATTCTCATTATTCCACATCTGCAATGATTATTTAGGTGCACTACCTTAGCACAATTTATGGACTACCATGCACACAATAGAAGTCGAGATGACATAATGCAAATGTCTGCAAATGGTTCTACATTTAAGGACATAGAGGAAACTTGGCCACACTTTAAAGAAGAACCTCATAATCTCAAGCTTACATTGGTAGCGGATGGTGTCAATCCATTTGGAGAGATGAGATCTGTTTACTTGGTGTGGCCTATTTTTGTTATCAACAATAACATTCCTCCTTGGACGTCCATAAAGAGGGAGCACATAATGTTGGGAATGATTGTTCTAAGTATTTTTTTCATTTAATAGTCAACTATATCTATTTATAAATAACGCATCAAAATGGTCATAATAATTATGCAATATTTTTGTTCATTCAACTAGGTAAGTACCAAGTTAAAGATATGAATGTATATATTGAGCCCCTTATCGAAGAGCTGTTGGAGTTATGGAATGGGGTCACTATGTGTGACATCTCTAGACCAATAGGAAAAAGACAATTTCAATTATATGCAATGCTTGTGTGGAAAATACATGATGCCCTTGGGCTGACACATTTTTGTGGTATGTTATATTGTTAACACAATTTTTTTGTAATTATAAAAATTAACATATTTAATCCAATTATACACGATCTTGTAGGTCTTCAGACAAAGGGAAAATTTGCATGTCCAGTTTGTGGTCCAAAGATGAAATCTCATCATTCAAAAATTTTAGGAAAGCAAGTGTTCAATGAGTATAGGCACTTTCTCCACATAAATTATAAGTGTCGAGTTACCAAAAAACATATTTTCAATGGGAAACAAGAGACTACATCAAAGCCACAAAGAATGACACCTCACCTATGGAAGTTGAAATAGAATAGAATAAATCATTGAGGTAATGTCATTCCATCTGATGGTTTTTGTTTGAAATTTATATTTTGATATTGTGTTTTGTTTACTGATGATGTAATTGATGCTTGTGAAGGTCGTCAAGGTATTAATGACCAACTTCTAAAATGACTAAAAAGTTATCCTGGATAATTTAGTAGATTGACGTACTACAATTACCTCCCAACCGTGCATTTGTTTGATGCTATGCATATTGGAAGAATATAACCAAGGCATTATGGAAATTATTGGATGGAAGGTGTGACAAAGAAAAAATTGTCAAAATTTGTAGTGACATTCAAGATTCCAACCATGTATTGAAAAATATCATTCAATCAAATAACAATGGAGAGAAAATTGATATAAGTGTCCTTCCTTGGTTATTATCGGAGAAGCAAAGGAATGCTATAAAAGAATTCATACAAAAAATTTGATTTCCCATAGGATTTGTTGCAAACATAAACAATCTCGTATCAAAGAAAAGTGAATTTGGGCTAGGGATGAAAACACACGATTGGCATACCTTTATTAAGGTAATTCATGTTATTCTGTATTCTTAATATATTTATATAATGCATGTAGTTTTTATTGTATTATTTTATAAAATATTGAAAAAATCATTTTATAATTATTGCAGTACGTTCTACCTCTATCTCTCCCACACTAGTTCGACAACAGTGTCAAACAAGTTATATATGATCTTGGAAAATACATGAGGTTACAAGTGTTATTTGTTAGATTTGTTGTATAGATATTATATTTTTGACTTGTTTTACTTTTTCTATAATTTATTTTATATTTTTTGTAAAGTCTTGTTTATATATTTTTGCATGTTGAATCTCTTCTAGGTGGTTGTCATTGAAAGAAATCAATAAAGAAGATAGAAAATATTGGAAGAGAAAAATTCCTCATCTTATGTGTGAAATGCAAAAGTGTCTACTTTCAAAAAATGTCAATGCACAAGAACCCTACCTCATACATCAAGTTGAGGAGATTGAATTGTGTGGACCTATACAAACTAGGTCAATGTGTATGGTTGAGAGGCACTTGAAATTTTTGAAAGGCTTGGTTCGAAAAAAAGAACATCCTAAGGGTTCTTTGGTGAAAGGATATATAGTATACTTGACCATGGTGTACATTAGTGAATATCTTCCTACATGTAGATCACATTTGGGATCTCAATTCCATTAACAAATTCAAAGGGGAGTACTTGATGGGGAAAAGTAGATCAAGAGGAAAGTGAGAGGTAATTATATGATGTTATTGTAGTTAATTAATTCTTATAAATCTTTAATATAAGTTATTTCTAATTGGTCTATTTTTTTTATATAGTTTGTCGAGAGTGGGATGCACTATATTTGTAATTGATTCCAATGTAATGGATATTCCAATGTTACGCCAATGGTAATTAATCTAGCATATGGTTTAAGAGGTAGATAGATATGTATAAATTTATTAATCATGACCCATATGTTTAATATCATCTCACGATGCAAATAATTTTCACATGTTTTAAAAATTGTAGGTCAAGGACCACAAAGCTATGTACTACCATGGCCATAAATTTCACATAAAAAAGTTGGATGATGCAAAGAAAACTTGTGATTCTGGGATAACTACAGTCTTTGAGGTCACTAATATTTCATCTAGAAATGACATACATCTTCAAGACTCTCAAAATTGATACTATGGCATTTTGGATGATATACTTGAGTGTAACTTTAAATCCTTCAAATTAGTTCTATTTGTCATCAAATGGTACAGGCTACGACTGAATCAAAATGATCATGATAGAACTGTTATTCAACATGATAATGGATTTACAATAATTAATAAAAGGTTGTTTGAGCTAGTTGGAGATGAGCCCTATTTTCTTCCAATCCAATGTGAGCAAGTGTTTTACTTAGAGGTTCCACATAAATCAGGTTGGTCATTTATTGTTAGACATGATCTAAGAGGAAGGCTAGTAAAGTATAATGTGATAGAAGAAGAAGATACTGAAGATGATGATGATGATGATGATGATGAAGAAAAAGAAGAAGATTATGGTGGTGGTGATGACGATGACGATGACGACGACGATGATGATGATGACAACGATGATGAGGATGATGATGATGATGATGATGATGATGAAAAAGAAGAAGATTATGGTGGTGGTGATGATGATGACGATGACGACGATGATGACGATGATGATAACGATGATGAGGATGATGATGATGATGATGATGATGATGATGATGATGATGGCAGCGACGGTGGTGACGATGGTGACAATGAGGATGATGATGATGATGATGATGATGATGATGATGCTAGTGGTGGTGGTGGTGGTGTTGATGATGATGGTAATATTGATTTATTCATAGAAATTTATTTCACTTATATGTTTTTATAATTAATTAATTATGTATTAAACTCTAATGGCATGGTATATTTAATTTAATGTATTTATTGTTTAATAAATTACCAATGTATTGCTTATGATTCTCAATTGTTGGTGTTGATTACATGTATATATTTTTTGTGATTGTCACCCTTTGTGCCTTTTTAAGTAGAGAATATTAAACTATTCTTGAAACCAAGTGAAGCTCAAACTAGATCCCACTCATTCTAGGATCACCAACCCTTATGCTTATTCTCTTGGCCTAAAATCAACCAAATCCATGACCATTTATTCTACACACACTCTTCATACTTGATAACAAATTGTCATGACATCATTTTGTCCACTGTCTTAATACTTGTGATTGTCCTCACAAATTCTCTCTCTTCAACATCTAGCATATCCAACCCCAAGTCTTAGATTGTATTCCACTAGGTCTTATCTTTCCCAAAACCTTGTAACATGGATTGCACCCACACAAGGACCCTTCATTCAGTACTCCAGCAAACCACAAACCTTACCTCACTATCCCAACTTTGATTTTGGAACAGTTGCATACCAATCTCCCAAGACAGTCATCTCAATATCCCTCATTGACCTTAGTATCCTTTGGTGACTCTTAGGACGCCTTCCCTAATTCCCCTAGGCTTTTCCCACAAATTCTAGATCCTTACAAGATCATTCAATACCCCTACATAAAATAAAACCAAAACATTGAACTTTTGAAAATTTTCAATTGAATATTTTCATGTCACATGCAAGTATGATATACTGAGGCAATAGTAAGATATTGGAAAACCTTTTGCAAGATTTGTAATTTTCTCAGTCCCAATACTAAATTCATGTTCATTGTTAAGCTCCTTATTTATTTACACTACAGGTTCTCATGCATCTCTTTTTCTCCTTGGAAGACAATAATGTGTTGAAGACAATCACAATATTTTGCCAATAAGAATTTTAAGGTACAAAAGCTAAACTTTTTACATTACTCTTGATTTAATTATTTTCTAAATAAATTTTCATTACCATGTTTGTTACAATATTTGTAACATGTTCTTTGTCTATGATGACATGCATGCTTTCCAATATACATGTGCTTTGTATTTCTTTTACAAATCAATATTTCCATCTTTTATTTAGATATAGTATACCAAGTTAGTTGTAAGATAAATATGATTTTCTCATTATTTGAGTTAAAGGTGATTCCATTGCTAAATAGACACACATATTTTTAAGCATACATGTCTTTTTCCCTTCTTTTTTAATTGTATTGCAGTTGGGTCTCTCAAGGATTCCAATAGATTTATAAATGTGTTCCCTTTGCTAAATAGACACACCTAGTTTTAAGCATACATGTCTAAGCCTTCCTACTATCTAAGCCTTACATCAAACCCTCCATTTAAGGGACACTAAGCTAGGTATTTCTTGTTCTCAACCATGTAGTCACTTCCAGGACCTTCCAAGAGTAATTGCACCTTGGCTTGGGTATAAAAATAATGGCCAGAATGTTCATTGTTTCTCCCATGGCACTATTAGTGCCAAAAAGTTGTAAATGGTAGCAAGATGAGTCAATGTATGCAAACTTTCCAATGTGAGGCAAGAGGCCTATAAAGGTCACTATGTAAAGGATTGATGGTTTGTAGTCTTTAGGGGGTTTGAAGGGAATAAACATATAATAAATTCTGGTCATTCAATGATGTAATAAGAGCCATCATGATATAAGAGACTCATTGTTGTGTGCGATTTTGTGATCATTGTGTATTACAAAACCAAATTTGCATTTTGTGTGTATGAATGAGCATTGATTCAAATGGGTTGAATGTCTTATTTGTGCTTCCATTTTTAGGGCACCTCTAGAGATGACATTCTTTCAAATATATCATTTATTATACTTTCCATTTTTCCTACGTTCCTATTAGGGCATCTGCAAGAGGAGTATTTTATTCTTACTCTTTTTTAAAATGTGGTTACATAACCTCAATTGATAGGAATCAAGATCATTAAAAGAGGCCATTTGATCGGCTTCAATATCAAGTTGTAGACAGTTTAAAACTATTTGTTGTAACTTATAACTTGGTTGTCAATGGTTATAAGTTACAACAATTAGTTTTAAGCTATCTACATTTGGTTTTAAGTGTAGTTTTAGGTTGTTGATAGGTACTAGAAGTATGAGGATCTATTTAAATATTAGATTAAAATTGGGCACTTTCATTTGCATACTAAGTGTGTATTGTTTTATAGAGTTTTGAGACAAAGAATCTCAGTTTGGTGTTGACTGTTCCTGAACAGTTTTGTGCAATTAGTCATTTACTATTTTGAAGTTTCCATGAGTCCAAGGACTTCTCCCACTTTCTGTGTTTAATGTGTCTTGTGGGAGGAAGTCTGTTAGAGTAATTAGTTCGTTTCATTACTCTTTTTTACTTAAGCTATCTCTTAGGTACATTATAATTAATATCTTTATTAATTATAATGTGCAACTTAGCTTTTCTAGTTTTAGGGTTTTGTTCACCTTTATAGGTTGAACTTTGTAATTCTTTTTTCATTATCTTGGAATACAATTTTCTCTCACACCACTGAGATTTTCCAAGCTTTGCTTTTTGTGTCTTCTACTTCCTTCCAGCAACAGGTCATTTGCATGCAGGTGTTCTTAGCGAACTGTGAAGTTGGATTTCTCAACTTCTACATGGTATCAGAGCTCCCCTGCTACTGCTTGTTCTAGCATTTTTTAAGCATTTTTTTGAGATTAAAGGTTTCAAGTTTTTTCAGATCTGATATTCTCTGTAGGACATTATTTTTTGTAAAAAAAAATTTGGCACTTTTTCCAGGCGCTGTGGTTCTTTCAGAGTTTTTTATATTGGATTTGGGGGGTCTCATTTTTTTTGGAGCACTTTGGGCAAAAACCAACCTCACGGTTACGTTTGGAAGGCCCAAAAACCCCTATTTCCATATAAAACTTGACTTATTTGGCCTCCGGGGCTTGTGGGAGAATTTTTCTGGCCTATTAGGGTCGTACGGCACGCAAATCAAAAAAAAAATTAAAAAATCAACAAAAAATGCCGCAGTGCTCCTTTTCCATGCATGCCACTGCTGCCCGCCGGCCCCTGCGCTACCCCCGCGCCGCTCACCACCAACCAGCCACAGTGGTGACATCACTACTAACGTCACTGCTAGATTTCAATTTTTCCGACAACTTCTCAACATTTTCTGGTGACCAGACTTTTTTTCCGGCCGACAGTCATTTGACGGTCATACAGCCGTCAAATTTTTTCTAGTGATTGGTTTTTTCAGAGAGCTCTTCTTTGGAGGTGTAGTTGGTTTTTTGGCCGTAACTTGTGCATATGGTGTCCGTTTTCAGAAAATGAAATATTGTCAGAAAGGTCTTTCCAAGCCGGACATGATGATGCTGGTCTTGTTTGCTGATTCAGCTATTTGAGTTCTCATTTTTGGCATTGAAGTAGAGGCTTCTATTTCCTCCCTCTCTGCATTTGGCATCTAGGTTTTCTTCTCTCTTTTTTTTTGTGCTTTCATAGTAATTTGTTGTGTACAAGGGATAGTATTATACTTTGTGGGGGGGTGCTCTTTAGTTTCTATAATTTACTTCAAAAAGACCCTTCTACTTCTGTCTTCTTTCTCTCAATGGCGAACTCTTCTGTCACCCACCTTACACCTCACAACTATCACACTTGGCAAGGACATATGACCAGATTGCTTATGGAAAAAGGGTTATGGTCATGCCTAGATGAGACTCAGCCAGTTCTATAGTGGCCTTATGAGGCTCTTATGCAGAGAAATAGGATGGATGAGGCAATGGGCCTCATTGCAATGAACATTTCAGATGGGTTGTTGTTCCACCTGGATGGTTTGACCACACCCAGGGATATGTGGAACAAGTTTTCCACCTTGTTTGGCACAATGAATCAGTTCAGGGTTCTCCAGATAGATGTAGAGTTCACCTCCTTGGTACCTGAATCATTCACTAGCATTGAGGACTTCTTAATGAAGTTCAAGTCTCTTCGTTCTATTTTATAGGTTGCTAGAAAGACAAAGTCAGATGATGAGTGTATCTTTCTGATACTCTCAAAGCTTCATGGCCCTTATCAGATTTTCACTTCTACCTTCTACTCCACTATGGATGCAATGGGTGCATGACATGTTATGCCCTCTTTTGAGACCTTCTGTGATAGGTTGACTCATGAGCAGTCCAAGCTCAATCAGATGGATTCACTTACAGGTTCATAGTCACAGGCATTGCTTGCCAAGACATCTTAGGATACACAGAAGCCAAAGCTGAAGCAGATATCTGAGTCCTCTTCTCAGCACTCTACTGGCCCACCATCTTCTTCTAAGAAGGAGAAATAGAAGACTAAGAACCCTACATGTCCCTATTGTTAGAAGGGGCCTCATGATGAGTCACATTGTTTTCAGAAGAGATTTGATGGCTATGAGAAATAGATTGCTGATTTGCAAGCTCTTCTTCAGAAGACCACTATTTCCTCTCCATCCTCTTCTACCTCACAAGGGTATGCTTTCCAGTCTTCTACCTCATCTTCGACATCTGTACATAATTTTGGATAGGGTCATGCATTATGGGCTTCCATTGCATCCCCTTCATAGTTCCCTTAGATACTGGATTCAGGTGCTTCTCACCATATGGCATCTTCTTCGGAGATCTTCTCTTCTCTTGAGGCTTCTCCTATTCCTCACATTCTCATGGGGAATAACATTGTTATGCCAATCTCCAGGAAAGGTTCTGTAGGCATTCAAGATGGCACATTCAATGATGTATTATATGTTCCATCTCTATCTACAAACCTTCTCTCAATTTATCAAATTACACTCAATGGGTAAGGGAAGACAGTTGAGTTCATGCCAGATTTAGTCTTCATCTGAGATAGTACGACAGGTGGCATTGTTGCTACAAGGATAGTTGATCATTCCACCCATCTCTACACCTTCTCACACTTTGGTCCACCATCTCCATTATCAGAGCATAGCTCTCCTCTTACGTGAGAGCATCATGTGGGACAGTCAGGTCACTTGAACCTCTGTGTTGTTCCTGAGACCACTTCTGTGACTGCCTCACCTCATCTTGTTGGGGTTTCTTCTCTTCAGCAAGATTCTTCTTTAGCATTGCCAGACCCTCCAGCTCCATTCATCGAGCCACCAGGTGTAGTTGTTGAGGATTCTACCGAGGACACTCATCTCCTCTCTCCTGACAGTGTCAGCACACTTGTCATACCACCTACATTGGGGATTCCCTTTCAGGATCCTCGTGTCTACTCCTTTAAGCATCAACTTGGCCTTCTAGTGACACCTCATCTTTCAAGGTTACTTCTTCATTTCTCACTACCTTTCACTCCTTTGTATTGGCGTCATGGTGGTTTGTTCATTCTGGGGGGGCTTTGGAGCCTTGACCCTCTCTCACGGAGGGGTTGGTAGCATGCATTGTACTTATGGCTTTGAGAGAGTCTCTTGAAGTCATTTTTGGTCTTTTGCTTGCTTTTATATCTCTTTTTGGAGAGGATTTTTTCCCACTGGGTTTTCTCCTTTGTCTCCGGTTTACAGAGATTTCCTTGTATTGGGTACCTAATCAGGCCTTGTTGCCGGGACCCATTTCCTACTTTCATAGTTGTGCTAGGTTAGCTTACCTCCTGAGCTTCGCTTAAGGGGGGGTGTTAGAGTAATTAGTTAGTTTCATTACTCTTTTTTACTTAAGCTATCTCTTAGGTACATTATAATTAATATCTTTATTAATTATAATGTGCAACCTAGCTTTTCTAGTTTTAGGGTTTTGTTCACCTTTATAGGTTGAACCTTGTAATTCTTTTTTCATTATCTTGGAATAAAATTTTCTCTCACACCACTGAGATTTTCCAAGCTTTTCTTTTTTTGTCTTCTGCTTCCTTCCAGTAATAGGTCATTTGCATGCAGGTGTTCTTGGCGAACTGTGAAGTTGGATTTCTCAACTTCTACAAAGTCAACCCTATATAATATGTTTTGATCTAGTATATATTTGATTGCAGGAACAATCATATTTTGGTCATAAGGGCATAGTTCCTATCTCTATGGTATTAAATCCTTTATTCAAATGCAAAGTAATTTGGAAATGAAGTAGATTGGTTGTATGTTGAGTTACTTTCATTTAGATGTTTGGATCCCAAATGAAGATCTACTTGCAGATGCCCTAATAGGAACGTAGGAAAAATGGAAAGCATAATAAATGCCCATTTGAATCAATGCCCATTCATACACACAAAATACATATTCATACACACAAAATGGAAGGCATTCAACCGATTTGAATCAATGCCCATTCATACACAAGAAATGTAGATTTGGTTTTGTAATACACAATGATCGCAAAATTTTCAAAAAAAAAGAATTTGTTTGAAATTAAATATTTCTCAACCAAATGCATGCAGGGGAAAAATGAAATTCTCTAACTTGATATGTCGATTCAATCTTCAACTCACTTTGTGCCCTTGACCTTCAGCTCTTCTTTGTCGTGTAACTGTAGTGAATGAATATGAGACATAATGAATTGAAATGAAACCTTTTTTAATTTATGCCCATGTTCATCTCAATTACAATGAATTGTCAATGTCCTATATTTCTCACTCTCATGCACTCCCAATACAAATAGCCTCCTCAAATCGGCCAATAGTTTTAACTTCTCTGTGAAACTGACAACAATTAGTTATAATCTGACTATTATCCTTTGTTTAGTGTTGTCAAGTTGACAACGTAGTTATTAACTCGACAACTCTTCATCCCTTTGCACTTATATAATTGAAAACAACTTCTAAAAGGCCTTTTTAGGATCATTTCCCAATATTATACCTTAAACCCTCTTAAACCCCTTAAACCCTCATATGAGCCTTTATAGGCATTACTTTGCCAACTAGGCAACATTACATTCTTTAGCACTTTTGGTGCACTTTACATCATCTAGTGGCTCTAATGGCCCACTTACAACATTAAGTTGCCTTCTAGGTCTTTAACTAGCTTCATTTACCCTAGTATCATCAAGTGACCACAAGTTCAAGAGGGGCTGCATTTTTTTTGTAACAACACCTCAAATGCTTCTTCACTAGGATCATCCTCATTAATCCAAACAACACCATAACCCAATCAGAGTGCAAAGTAATTCCTTGTGCCAACCATAGGATCCACACCTTTGTAGTCAACTCAATGTCCCTGAAATACATCCACTGGTTTCAACCAACCAACTTAACTCATCAACAATCCCTTACCCCGGTGTTAACTAGGCCTAATTCCTAGTAGCCTTGTTTAGTGGGTTTTCCAAGGACTTCACAAAACTTCTCCAAAGGGCTCTCAGATTTGAAGACACATTTAGATACCCTTTTCACTATTACATAACATATCTTAGAATCACCTATTTCTCTTTTGTATTAGTTTTCCAAACCAACACCCTGCTACCTTGCAAATAGTCATATTAGCCCTCCATTTATAAAGCAACTACTAACTCCATCAAACTCCAAACCTCCCAACCATGCAATAGAGTTCATACATGATCTAAATCAACACATTCTCAAGTTTTTAGGAAATGCCACAAATTTTTAACATCCCAATTATCAAACCCTCACTCCTAGGGACACTAGCCTAGGGCTTTGTAAAAAAGACTTCTCCACATACTACTAGATCCTTCCAATGGATCCTACACCATCCAATGATCATGTCTAAGCATAAAATGTCATAAAAAGTGGACCTCCTTCAAGAAGATCTTCCATACCTTGACTAATGCTATCTACTCCATACCCTCAATCAACATTTACCTTCAATCAATGATTGCTTTCCTCAACCTCCTATCCATCCATGCAATCAAACATATACTAGATAAAAATATATTGTATAGGGTTGACTTCCTGCCATGAGACACATTAAACACAAAAAGTGGGAGAAGTCCTTGGACTAATGGAAACTTGAAAATAGTAAATGATTGATTACACAAAACTGTTCAGGATTAGTCAACACCAAACTGAGATTCTTTGTCTCAAAACTCCATAAAACAATACACACTTAGTATGGAAATGAAAGTAACTCAACCTACAACCAATCTACTTCATTTCCAAATTACTTTTCATTTCAATAAAGGATTTAATACCATAAAGACATGGATTGTTCCCTTATGGCCAGAATATGACTATCATAGTAAATCTTTGTTTATTGATTCAAAACTGATTACATTTGTCTTTCCCTGACTCATACACACTCCTATCTCATACAAGTTTATAGGATATTTCACCCTCAACCTCTTATCCAACCCTATAATCAAACATATACTAGATCAAAACATATTGTATAGGGTTGACTTCCTCCCACAAGACACATTAAACATAGAAAGTGGGAGAAGTCCTTAGACTCATGGAAACTTCAAAATATTAAATGAATGATTATACAAAACTATTCTAGAACAGTCAACACCAAACTGAGATTCTTTGTCTCAAAACTCCATAAAATAATACACTTAGTATGGAAATGAAAGTAACTCAACCTATAACCAATCTACTTCATTTCCAAATCACTTTGTAATTGAATAAAGGATTTAATACCATAGAGATAGGGATTGTGCCCTTACGGCCAAAATATGACTATCACAAGAAATCTTTGTTTATTGATTCAAAATTGATTATATTTGCCTTTCCCTGACTCATACACACTCCTATCTCATACAAGTTTATAGGAGATGCTACAAAGTTATAACAATTTTTCATTTTTAAGCTCCTTATTGTTGAAGTTGTGTAGCTGTGATAGAGACTTCAATTTTTATTTTGTTATTACCTTCTATATCTGTTTATGTAAGAATTTTTTGATGAGCCTTATTAATGATGCTCGTAATTCTTAAGTCTACATATCTGCGCTGACATGGACATTATGTGTAAAATTGTATCACTATCGTTGGTGATTAAGTAAGTACTTAATTACCAATGACAGATATACTTATTGTTGGACATTGTTTCTTTTATGTTCAACATCATCAAATATTTTGATATCGGTATCAACTGATTAATATTATCGGTTTCATGTTTTGATTTGTAACATTTGTATGACCAATTTTATTATCTGTCTCTTCAACTTTGGTGGCACTTAATATTTATTATGGTGGTCATTGAGTATTATAGGCATCATTATCTTTGTAACGCCTGAAGTAAATTGTGCCTTCTTCTTTTGTTTTTCTGTTTTATGCAATCTTATTTATATTGCTATATTCTGGTTCAAATTTAACACTTATTTGTTTACACTACATGTTTTCATGCATCTATTTTTCTCCTTGGAAGACAATAATGTGTTGAAGACCATCACAATATTTTTCCAATAAGAATTTTAAGGTACAAAAGCTAAACATTTTACATTACTTATTTTCTAAATAACTTTTCATGAACATGTTTGTTACAATATTTATAACATGTTCTCTTTCTATGATGGCATGCATGCTTTAGAATATACATGTGCTTTGTATTTATTTTACAAATCAACATTTTCATATTTTATTTGGATATAGTAGAATATTGAGTCTTCTTTGTTGCGAACCATCCATATCCTGTTGTTGGGCTCACAAGATTCCAATGACCCACTTCTAGTTTTTAATAGGTAGTCATTGAATGTGAACAAATTTTTATACTGATCCTTGTCACAATTCAAATAGTCCTAAAATACTCTATTTCAATTATCATCTCATCAGATACTTAACTTTCCACACTTGTTTGATCTCCTTACTTTCTTGTAATGCAAACACCAAACATCTAATAAAATCTTTTATAATGCCTCTGAATGCAATGAGCTTCACAATCTACCAAAACACTAGACAAAGTTATAAAGAAAGTAGCACCTTACTAAGCACTGACTCCACTTTTGACATACTTCCACAACACCAGATCACTCTCTTTTTCTCCTACCAACCAATAATGATCACAACAATGATAGCTCACAAATGATTATAAAATCAATAATTGTCTCCCTCAGAATCTCTTTACCTAAATCTATAATGTTGGGCTATGAAAACTATCCCCCTCACTGGTCCTATTTGATAGAAGTGTAGGTAATTTAGCATTTCTTAAATAAGTTTAACAAGTTGTAATTTGGCATCAAATACCACTATACATTTTTGGTAGATCTATCTTACACCTTATATTTTCTAAATAGAAGGTCAATGTCTATACACCTTATATTTGTCTTATCTTATAGGTAAATTTACATCCATTTCTTCATTCATTGATCTTCCTCTTCAACAAGATAGTGTCAAAAGGTCCACCTCCTTCAGCTCATTGCCAAGACTTGAAGGGCAATGATTGTCTACGTGCATATTGTAAGGGCTTAAAGCCTTGAAGACTTCTAATCAAAACAACTAGGAAACACCAAATTTTCTAATGTGACTCAGTTGTTTTGATTAGAAGTCTTCAAGTCTTTAAGTTGTGATAGTTCAAGGAGGGGAAACGATTGTCTATATCAAAGGCATGTTTGATATTATCAGGCATACCTTTGATATAGATCAGACAGTTGAAGTTGAAGATAAAGGCATGCTCATATTCTCTTATTGTCTAATTCTTCATTAAATGAAATGGATCTTGGATCACTGTGAATTTAATAACCTAATAAAAAAGTTGAGTTTGTTGAGAATTTTTTTTTTGTCAAGATTTTGTAATTTGTGTTACGAAAGTTGAACTAAACCTTTCTATTTTATATTTTCATATTACATAGTTTTATTCTAAAATTTGAGTGATAACATATCTAATTATTTTTCTGTTAGCATGAGTAGTTTCTTATAAATTAACTTACATTGCCTAAATATGACCATGACACCTTCAATTTTAGTTAGCTATATGTTAATGGAATTTGCCAGATGCATTAGCTTTCTAAGAGATAGTCATTTATATTCAGCTATTTTGTATAAGCATACATATTTATACATAATGATTCTTGACTTATATGCACCCAGGAAAACATTTCAAAAGTACTTTATGAGAACATTGAGGAAATATAAACTTTCTTTTTGAGAGTTAGTTTTGGGTCAATATGAGAAAAGGATTTTTGCATACCTTCAACATTTGAGAACACAATATTCTCATATACTGTGGGATGTTTTACCCATGCCATCATTTATGCTTGAAAAACTCGCAACTATGACTGCATGGGTATAAGCGTCCCACAACCTATGAGAATACTCAGTAGTAAATGGAGACCAATAATACATGATGAAGTTCCAGATGTGTATCCCAATACTCCTACAACTTTCAAGCTTACTATTGTTTAATGTATTATTGATCATGCACCATTATTGCTAATATATATAATGTTTAACCCAATAATTTGTTTTTAATTAACAAAATAGTTCATTGATTTTTCAACGACCATGACGTCTCTTATATAGCATAGTTGTCATTTTTTGTTATCCCTCACGTCGTACCGTAGTTGAAATTCTGACAACAATGACTCTTTCTTTAGATGATCATGACGTCGCTTATATAGCATCGTCGTCATTTTTATTAGCCATCGCATCGTACTATGGTTGAAATTACGACAAATGGGGAAATGGGTTGGTCATAAGGTGGACCGGAATTGTTGACCACGCAGTCCTTGTTGTTCAACGAATATGTGGTTAGTATTATGGTGAAAAATGTTGGTCATCGATGTCTTAAACAAAAAAAATTTGATGTTCCGTTTTGTCGAATATTCGATGTTGGTGAGTCACAAAAATGACCAATGAGCATCAAAAATTGGGCAAAAATTTACTAGTGTCTCTCCATATCCCCTTCTCTCCATTCCTCCATCCCTCCCTCCCCACCTCCCCCTCTCTTCATATCCTCATCTCTCCCTCCCTCCCTCCTTCCCTCCCTCCTTTCCTCTCTCTCTCCCCTCCCTCCCTTCCTAGGTTCCTATTTTTTTAGAACCCGTATGGGTTATGGAAACTTAGAGGAAATGAAATATGTTCCTCATAACCTATACAGGTTATGAGGAATGTTTGGTTCTTCATAACTCGTACGGGTTATGAGGAACTGTTGGTTCTTCAAAACCCATGTGGGCTATGGAGAACTCTAATATTTTAATATTTAAATGAGGCTTGGGAAAGGGTCATTTTTCCCAGGCCTACAAATTTTGAATTTCAAATAACCCAAGGAGGTTATGAAAAAATTTAGTTTTTTTTTTATGTGGCCACTTTTTTGCACACCATCTGGGTGCACTTACCCAGTGTCTTTTAAGTCTTTTTAGGTCTTTTTACTCTATTTAATTCTCTCTAGTTTCTTTTTAGTCTTTTTAGGCCTCTTTATAGTCTTTTGGGGTCTCTTTACTCTATTTAGGTCTTTATAGTCATTTTGGGTCTTTTCAATCTCTTTATAGTCTTTTGGGATCTCTCTCTCTCTCTCTCTCTCTCTCTCTCTCTCTCTCTCTCTCTCTCTCTCTCTCTCTCTCTATTTTCTTTAGGTTTCTTTTTCTCTAGATATTGTTCTCATTTGTTTTGTTTTTTTGTGTAGCTAATAATTAACAATTAGAAGCTCAATAAATGGATATTGAATAAGGCTCAACCCAATCTCAAGTAATAGATGTTGGAGAAGGATCAACCCAAGTTCAAGAAATGGATGTTGGAGAATGGTCAAGATCACTTCCTTCTATTGGTATGGATGAACATATAAATCTAGCCCAACATTTAAATAGAAAAATTAATTATATAAATTTAGATTGTTTACTTGAAATGGATGTGGAAAAGTTAAGAATTTATGTTGAACAACCTTCACATACTAACAGGAGGTCAATGAATAGTAAGTTAAAAGGAAGTAATTGCTCAATTTGTTAATCTTGAAACAATTGAACAAACCCAATTACTATCAATTCTCCTTCTACATAATAAGATACACGAGCCATTAAAAATGTTGGGTATAGTACATCATTGAGAAAGAGGATATTTTCTCGCATGCAACAAGATATTATTAAAAATTTCAAGAAAGGTTTAGGTTCTATTGTTAAATTATCTCGATCTATAGATAAGTTCATTTCAAGAAAAGTGATGTTGACATATATTGTAAGTAAAAATATGCCCCAAAAAAGACAAGTCTCTCCAATTTCATCTAAGATTGGTTTTAGTAGAAAGAAAATATCACGATATGTTAGAAGGAGAAAGAATTTGGATGATAGTACCTTAGAAGGCAGAAATTATGTGTAGAGATCCCTAATTTGATAGGATTGAGGATGGAATTATGAATTTGATCACGTTATTTTTATAATACCCATCCTTTACCAAACATTAGAGATGTTATTAGACATAGGATTAGACCTAATGAATATGATGAATAAACAAAACATCAATTGGACACAACACAACATGAATTGTATGTGTCATTTTGTAATTCAAATCTTAATATAAATGTTAGAGTAACAAGGTGTTTGCTTATTAATTAAATCATGTTTGATTTAATTACTAAGTCACTTATTATCTCTTTCTACTTAAGCTAAACTTTAGGCATATAATAATTAATTACTTTATTAATTATTATCATGCAACCTAGGTTTGTTCACCCTTTTAGGGTATTTATCTCCTTTTATAAGGATTGATCTCTTTTTTATTGAAGAACATTCATTATTATTGAATTGCAACTTTTGTTTTTGTACATCAAGAATGTATGTTCTTTCATGGATCCTCGTGTTCAGGCCTCCATAGCTTTTTCTTCTCTCTTTCTGTGATAGGTGCTTGCATGCAGGTGTTCTTGGGAGTTGTGGGTTGTTTTCTCATCAACTCCAATATGGTATCAGAGCTTTAGATCTATTATCCCCTATCCTCTTCCTAAGAGATTCAATTTTGTTCATCATATCTACAATTTCAGATGTTTTTTTGTTGAATCTAGGGGGACCTCTCTTTCTGGTCATCTTGGCTTCAAATGGACCTCATGGTTGCATTCACAGCATCCAAGAACCCCTAGATCCATATAAAATTTGTCCAATATGGATAAAGTTGGAATCTGTAGCAAAAAATTTGCAACCAACCCTAGCACAGATTCTGAGGTGGTCACTCACTTAGGGCTCAAACGGACCTCACCGTTGAGCTCACAGTGCCCAAAAACCCCTATTTCCATACAAGGCATGTCTGATTCGAACAACATTGCATTTTGAGACAAATTTGTTTTTTGCATGCCAGGTCATACAACCCTAGCACAAAAATTGAGGCAAAATTTGTACAGACTTTCCACACAAATTGAGACAAAAAATTTCTTTCCCTAGCATGCAAATTGAGGCAAAAAAATGTACCATCCTGGCATGAAAATTGAGGCAAAAATCTCAAGCTCTTGCATGTAAATCAAGGCCATGAATTTTGAGGTGCGCATACGATATTGAAAAAACAATTGGGTGGTGACTACCATTTGGCCATCAAATTTAATCCCGTCATTTGCTAACGTCAACATGCATGAGCATCATCTGCACTATTTTTGGGCCCTCCAGCGCAGCAGTTAGTATTTTGCTCATAACTTGAGCATATTGTGTTGAAATCGGGCAAATGAGATATTGTCGGGAATCTGGTTCCAAGTTCTACCCAAATGTGGAGGTTTAAATTTCTCATTTTTCCATTTTTCTAGTGTTTTTTACTGTCAAAGCCAGATGTTCAGTTTTGCACTCTGAAATCTCTATATTGCGCATCTGGACTCCGTTTTGGGAAAATAATATATCGTTGGAAAGCTTGTTCAGAGAGCTTTGCAGTGCTATGATTATTTTTTCCATATTCTTCTCTGGGTATATTTTACTTAGATTCTTTATTTTTTGCAATCTGGTGGATATCTTGGATGTTACAGGTCCTAGGATCTATTACCTTTGAGGGATGGCTCATCTTAGACTATTTTTTTGTTTTAGTAGTCTTCGCTCTTCTTTGAGTAGTGTTTACTTCACTTTTGTAGCATTATCTTATGCACATGCATTGAGATAAAGTGTCATTCTATTGCATGTATGAGATTTTGTACATGTTCATGGTCTATGTACTCACACTCCATTATAAAGTGCCAGGGGGGTTTGATGTTTACCTTTGTTTTCCATCTCCTTTTTTCATGTGAGTGTTCCTCCAATGACATTAGCCACAGGTATCTTTATTTGTGTTTGTACTCTCTTTGCACCTTCGATGTTCCTGGTATCATATAGTTCGTATTGGATGATATTTTCAGTGTACCTTTCATTACTCTCTTGTCAGCATTATGGGGGGGTTTCTACTCTTGGTTCTACTGCTTCCTTGGTTCGATACTGTGAGCTATGTATTCAGTATTTGATTCTATGTACTAGGTAGATGTAGTGGTTGGGTACCTATGCATTCTGGTGAGATGGATCATTTAACATATGGACACTCTTTCTTTCCTATATTTTGGATGCACTTTTCCATCTTTGATTGATTAGCTCTTCACACTTTTGGTGTTTTTATATCATCTATATCTTTGAGTTCAGGTGTTTTCCTTTGTTTGCCTCCTGATTCAAGTAGTGTCGTTTGAGGGCACTCATGCAAATTACAGTATTATGCATCTTTGACTTCAATTGTTTGCCTCATGATTTGAGTAGTGTCATTTGAGGGTACTCATGCAAATTACAATCTTCTCTACCTAGTCATATTTCAGTGGAGGATCTTCAAATCAATAGTTACTTCTCGACAGAGTTTGCAGCCTCTTGCTTTAGTGATGTTGTACATGTTCATCCTTGTTCCTATTTTCTGGAACATTCCTAGTTTTGGAGGCTTCTTTAGTCCTTCAGACTAGTTTTTGTCTCTTTTTAGAGTAGACTTTTTCCCATGTGGTTTTCTCTATTTCTCCACTTTTATGAGACTCTCTTTTGTACTTGGGTACCTGATTAGGTCTTTTGTTGCCGAGACCCATTTGTTTTCAGTAGTTCTTTCTAGGTTTTTAGTTTCTCCCAAAGTTTATCTTAATGGGGGGTGTTAGAGTAATAAAGTATTTTCTTATTAATTAAATCATGTTTCATTTAATTACTAAGTCACTTATTATCTCTTTCTACTTAAGCTAAACTTTAGGCATATAATAATTAATTACTTTATTAATTATTATCATGCAACCTAGGTTTGTTCACCCTTTTAGGGTTTTGATCTCCTTTTATAAGGATTGATCTCTTTTGTATTGAAGAACATTAATTATTATTAAATTGCAACTTTTGTTTTTGCGCATCAGGAATGTCTCCTCTTTCATCCAGATCCTTGTATTTAGGCCACCATAGCTTTTGCTTCTCTCTTTCTGTGATAAGTGTTTGGATGCAGGTGTTCTTGGGAGTTGTGGGTTGTTTTCTCATCAACTCTAATAATAAAGATTCGACAAATAGTGTTTGAAAGACTGAAGCCATATTATGTTAGGAAAAACAAATTTTTTAAAACTTGTTGTTTTCATTATCGTGTTGAGTTTGATCTCTACTATCAATTCTTTCAAAACATTATCAAAGATAGTGATGGTTTTCAAAATGCTCTTTCTAGTAGACGAAGTGAGCTCATAGAATCTATTCTATGTGACAAAATAGATGATGCAATTGGTCAAATAAATTGTATAAAAGAAATTTGTGAAACATGTGGTGATTTAGCTAATTTCCCTTTGAGAAATGAAGACACTGATATGACAAAGATGGTAAATTGTAAGAGTTACAAGAACATAAAGAGTGAAATAAAATTTGGGAAAGAATCTAAAAGGTTAGAATATGTTGAACAGGAGACACCTATTGGAACATTTATGGAAAATTTTCAAAAATTGATTCAACTCGTACTGTCCTAAAAAGTTAGCACCCATAATAAGAGGCTCTAGGACCTATTACACCCCCATTTTGGTGATTTTGAGGTCCAAATGACCATTTGGTTTGGTCCTAACAACCTGTGATTTCTCCCTACACATTTTAGCATACTCCTCCATATCCTAGAAAATTATGAGGCAAATTTACCTGGACTAGGTCAAAATCTTGACCTTGTCCTAGGACTAGGTTGAGAAGTCAGCCTTGTCCTAGGTTTTTGTGCTCAAAATTGGTTCGGGGCTTGATGGTGGGGTTTTCTTCTAACTTTTCGATATGTGTTTATCCTAGAGTCACGTTTAATTTTGAAATGAGTATAAAAGGGGATTCTCTCCTCTCATTTTGATATATAGATCTCAATAAAAACATATGATTCAAGAGTTCATGCAAGAAATTCAAGATCTCAAGGAATTCAAGTTGTGAAATTGAGGTGGTGGATTCAAGATTTGAAGGAAAGTTCCCAATCTAGGATCTCCAAGTATCCATTCCATCCAATAAAAGTCAATATTCTCTCATTGATGCAAATTTCTCTCCCATGATGGCCAAGTAGAGGAATTCACAAGAAATAAAGAAGATCTATGCATTCACTTATCTTCTCTATCCTTCTCCATTGAGGTTATTAAGAAAACATTCATTCAAGATCTAGGATTGAAAAGTATAGATCCATGCATTTGTAAAGTCATCCTTGATTCTACAATACATTTAATGCATTAATTCAAGCATATTCATGGATTTGATTGATTACTACATCCATTCATGAAATTTTTACATGCAAGGTGAATCTAACATCTATCTTGTTTACAATACTTTCCTTATGCAATTTTAATTTAATTTCAAGGTTGATTGCTATACAAGGGTTTGACGAAGGCAAACCCCTTTCTACAACCTTTTCCCCTTCTTTTCTATGTACAGGAACAATTTTGGGAGTTATAGATATAAATTCAGGAGTCTCAAAACTTGTTACAAAACCTTAGAAATTTTCATCAGATTTGGACTTAAAAGGACTAGGTCAACTTTTAGACCTTTTCCTACACTTTTTGGCTTAAAATTGCATAGTGGACAGTCGCAGATATCAAAGTCCTAGATCTAGAGTTACACCTAATTTTGACATTTCGATGATATTCAATTTTAGATCTGAAGTCATTTTTCCTCTCCTAGCTTCAAGGTGATTTCATTCTATCTATTTTCCTCTCACTTTCATAGATTATATTTACATATCATTTACACTTTACTTTCAAAAGAATCCAAAACCCTACATTGTGGATCTTGCATTAGCACCCTTACTCTCTTGGTTGTATTAATTGTATTCACCTTGTTAGAGATTTTGTATTCTAACGTATGTAGGACTTGGTGAGTGATCTACATCTTAGCATTGGTCACCATTTCCAACATTATATTTTGGTGAACCCGACTCATTACATTTCCATTCTAATTTTGGTGTTAGATTCCTAGATCTATTTTGTATGTATTTACATCATATTGTTACAATATATGCATTTGAATATGTAGGTCCTTTTTATATTCATTTAGACATATAGATCTACTTTGTATGTATTATTTTAGTTACTATTTATATCACATATTTTCTAAATTTTATGCATCTAGATCTACTCTTTTGATAGTTAATGTGCTTTTCATAAAATAATTTCTTTTGGATTGCATGTTTCCTTCAATTTACATTTCCTTTCATTCCCTTATGCATGAGTGTTATCACTTTGAGTCCAACCTATAGCATTCTAGTTAGAAGAAGATGTAGATTTATGGGTTCCTTTGATCCTAAGTCCTCCTTCTTTCGTAGGAATCTTGATCACACTAACATGCACCTTAATGATATTAATCCTATCATGAAGAATAAGTTTTCTCATGATGAAGAGGAATATTTAAGGGTTCCTCCTATCCAAGTCCCAAAAATTTCCTAGGACTTTGAAAAGTTTGAGCAATGGTTAGGACAAGAAAACTCTTATCTTGAGTTCCTTTCCATTATAGAAGGCTTAAGGAAGCTTATTCATAATGATGAACATGGTGTTAACATCTTGCATAGAATTTATCATCTCATTAATACCAGAATCAAACCTATTAAGGATTGTGCTCAAGATTTAGGTTTCATTCCACCTACTACAAATGTGGAGTCCTCATTTTCTATTTCTAATTATGTTCCTAGTGTGTCCACTTACGCTCCTAGTGTTTCCACTTACGCTCCACCTATGATAACAACTTTAATTCAAAATCTCAATCCTACACATGTGAGTCTTCCTAATCCAATTATTTCTTCTATTCCTTCAAGTATTCCATGTGTTTCAAAGCCTTCATCCATGCCCACTTACCATAGTGTCCCTTTTTCATATTCAACCATTCCTTCAATTTCCAACAATGCTCCTAACATTTCTCATGTTTCCCCTCCTACCATATTTTCTACTGACTCTTCCATTAATAGTTTGGCCCAAACTATGTCTTCTTTGCAACAACAAATATTCTCCATGACTTAATCCAAGTTCAACATTCTTGCTTGTGACATTTATATTCCTTTTGTATCATCTTAAAATGGAAGCACTTCCATGTTAAGAGCATTTAGCCCTCTGAGTGAGTGGTTTGGGTCATGTCAAGCACCTTGAATCAGCTCTTTGTTCAGATCATACTTGTTCTCCTCATTCTGCTTCTATCTGTCCCTAATTTTCACTTCATATCTGCATTTCCTAGCATTCTAGGTCAAGATTCTGAGGTTTTTGACTGCAAGGTCAAAGTTGACCTTATGGGTCAAAGTCAACCTCAACCCTGACCTAGTCAAGATCAACCTTGACCTTGACCCCCTGTTCAAATTTCAAATTTCCTTGATTTTCGAGTGTCAGGTTTCAGGGATATTTGTTTTCCCACCTCCAGGTCGGCCATTTCAAGTTTCAGAATGGTAAATCCTCAAATTGCATTTAATCTAGGTATATTTTATAAATGTTAGGACCTAATTGGGATTTAATTCTCCAAGGTGGCCCCTCTAGAGGATTGTGCCCTAGTTCACTATAAAAGGAGGCCTTCCTCTCTCATTTCAATCATCTTCTTTTGCCATCAAGCAATCAAGTTTTTCAATCTCCTCTCTCAAGCTCTCAAGGTGATCAAGCAAGCATCCACTCAAGCAAGTATCCATTCAAGCATTCAAGTCTTCTTCTCCATCCAATTTCTCCATTGAAGATCAAGGATTCAAGCATTCAAGCCATTGAAGGGATTTGGTTCAAGCATTCAAGATTTATCATTCAAACCCTAGATCTAGCCATCATGATGGTGTGATATTCCTTCAAGATGCTTTGTTCATCTTCAAGATCCATTTCATTCTTCCTTCAAGGTGGATTCCAAGCATACAATCATGGAGGTTTGATTTACATTTATTGATGTTATGTTCAAGCTTTCATATCAACATACTTGATTACATTTCAAATACAATTGCATATCTATTGAATGTCATAGCTTCATTGTTAGATCTACTTCTACTACTTGCTAGCATTCTCCATTTTAATTTCAATATTAAGATTGATTCCAAACCGGGGTTTGACCAAGGCAAACCCCCCAAACAAACAACAAAACCATTTTTCTTGCAGGTGCAGGTGTGGAACTGCAAATCTGAGCTTGGATTTGGATACCCTTTTCGCCAAACTTCTGAGATTTGCGAACAAGGTCAAAATCAACCTTCAAATAAAGAATGTAGCCTTTGACCTTTTATGAGGGTCAAAGACTACCTGCTGTTAGAAAGATAAAAGATTTATGGGTTTTCTTTGTCTCAACATTTCCAGTTCAAAACAGGTTGTAGAATTGCCCAAAAGTACACACAGACATGAAAAATTTGCATTTTCCAAATTTGCCCTATTTTGAGGTTAGTACTTCCCTTTCAATTTCAAACACTTCAATTACATCATAGGGAAATATAAGGTTTTCTTCCTTTTTCATATTCTCCATAGATTGATTCGATTGTGTATTAACCTTTTGGTTGATCAATTTGGATCTCTCCTTTGGGAATTTGGATTTAGAATTAGATCTCATATTTCCCTCATACATTTTAGGGTGAATCCTATTTCATCCTATTCACCTTTTTATTTGGATATTATCCATGTTGTTATCCCACAACATATGGATATTCCTCCCCTTGAGACTTATAATGGTAAGGGTGATCCTTTGACTCATGTCAAAACTTTTCAAACCTTGTGTAGTGATTTCTCTCATGACCATAGGTTCATGACAAATTGTTTACTAGAACCTTTAGAGACAAAGCCTTACAATGGTATTTTTCTTTGCCTCCTTATTCCATTGATTCCTTTCAAAATATTTCTAATGATTTCATTCAACAATTTTAAAACCATATTGGTCCTCAAATTTATTTAATTGATTTAATGCATTGTAAACAAGGTGTTAAAAAAAAGATATGTGATTTCATTGGTAGATTTAAGCATTTGCATACTCAAATTTCTTATCTTGTGCTTGATATTGATGTGAAACACATTTTTATTTCTAATTTACAAAAATACATTAGAGATAAGATCCTTCTTTCTGAGTTCTCTTCTTTTTCACAATTATGTGTAGTGCTTCATCATTATCAACTACAAGTGAGTCAATTTGAGAGCACCACTACAATTATTGTAGATGAACAAGTGGAGCAGCATTCAAAGGTGTGGCTCCTTTGTCTTTTGTTTTTAAACCTTCTCATAATTTTACTAATATATCTAAACTTTTACATAATGTGATGTTGAAGTTAAGTAAAGCTCATATGTTAAAACTTCATCCTATCAAACCAATTGACATATCCAAACCTCAATCTAAGTACTTTGATCCCAAATTTTTTTGCCAATACCATCGTCAACCCGACCATGATACTGAAAATTGTTATCCAAGATCTTATTGATTCTAAAGTTATATATGTTGAAGCTGATAATGACCAGTGAAACAAATATGTGACACCTCCCAATCAAAATTTTCAAATCTATACCAACCCCTTTCCATCTCATTCAACCAATACTATTGATTAAATCCAACCTTCTTCTTCTACTCCTTGCATTGACTACAATGACAAAATTGATGAAGATAATCATGTGGTCAACCTAGTTGAGAGATTTGAACCTAAACCTCCATCTAAGCCTTGCATTTCCTTTGACTATACTAAGACAATTAAGGCACCTAATGGTCCCCTCTACATTGTCACAAGGGTTGATGACCTTCCTTCCCATGGCATCCTTATTGATCCCACTTGCATGGTGAATGTGATAACTAAAGAACACCTTTATAGTAAAGGATTGCATTATGATTTCTATGATAGATATGATGTTAGGATCCAAACTTGTTATTATTTCCTTTATCCTTCTCATGGTTTCATTTCATTTTCTGTTGAAGTTGGCAGTAAAACAATAGATGCTACCTTCACTCTCATCCCAAATTTTGATAAATTTCAAGTCAAACTTGGTCTTCCTTGGCTTACCTCCATGAAAATTGTGGCTTCTCCTATTCATAAATGTCTTAAACTTCCTCATAAGGGAGAAATCATGATTGTTAACCATAGTCTTTATCAACCTTCAGTTCCTCAAGACTTGGTTGACATTAATTTATTTTGGTCTTCTATTTGTTACCCAACTCAAACCTATCGTAACCATCTCTTTTTCTCATACCAAGCCTACAAGGTCCAAAACATTTGTGAACTTAGTAAACATAAGGATGTTCCATCTCTTTTCCCTTAATGTGGACTTCTTCCTACACAACCTACACCTCCATTATATTATTTTGTTCCACCTCCTATTTCTTATACACATTCTCCTAAACTCGTATCTCAACCTAGTGTGGTTCCTTTAGTTCTTCCTCCTAAAGAAGAAAAGGACCCGATGTTGATTGATCCTGACCCAAATTTTTGTTATATCAAAACCAAATGCAATCGCCATCATAAGCATCATGCTAGAGCTTTTCAACATGCTTCTCAAAACATTGATTCACCTCATACAACTCCTCATGATTCATTTTCCTTTGACCAACCCATGCTTGAGCTAATGGAGGAAGTGAATTTAAACAAGATAAAAATGAACAAACATGACAATGTTATTCATATCTTGGATTCTAATACAATGAATTTAGATGACGAAGATACTCTCGATGATGATGTTCTTTATGCTAACAATGAAATTCGTGCTAGTGACTCTGATGACATATATGAAACTATTGACATTGATCATGATTTACCATATATGCTTTCAAAACAGTTGTTTATCATTCCTAGTGACAAACAAAGTGACCTATCTTCACAGTATGGTCCTTTTTTGGAACTATCTATTGTTCTATCTATCATGCTTGATGTTTCTCCTCTTGAGTTTCCCACCTTCCCTAAACATTATCGACTAAGATGGGGGTCAAGTGATATGCTTGACTATCTCCTCTTATGTGGTAGATTCTATATTTTCTGTTGTAATGTACTTCCCTTGTAATTTGTTGCATGTTATCTATTTTTTTTAGATTTATTTAAATAACCCTTGTCACTTCATTGGCACAAGGTGATAAAGTAATCATAGTATTGTAAACATTCTTCTATATGTATCTTTCTTCTTCTATATGTCGTTACATGTTATGTTGTGCATGTGCTACTATTTGTAAATGTGCATTTGCATTGTTTGATTGGGATGATGCAAAATGGTAGTTACCTGTTCTTTTTGGTCTCTATGATGCCAACCTAAAAAGACTCTTCTTCATAACTATTACGTGATTTTATTCCATTGTGCTTGTACTTATACTGCCTTTGGGGGATGATGACATTTCATTTTGATATAATATCTCATGTATTATCATATGATCATATTGACCCCAAAGTTGGTAGATCCATTTTGTTCTCTCTTTTGTCATGTGCTCATTTCCCTTGATTTGTCCTTTCTTGGGGGCATGTCATAGTGGAAATATTTCTTTTGGATGCTTTCATGCTCCATTAAAGCCATTTCTCCCGTTAAGGTGTTTTCAATTGCTTTAATGTGGGTGCATACACTTTTCTCTATGTTTCAAATTTTGGACACACACACTAATTCAATGATTTGGTCCTTAGATTGACTACACACATTTGGTCCTTTGGATGACCACTTTTTGGATCCTTAGTCTGATTCTTCCTACTTTGATCCATAAGGAATATTACCTTCCCTTAGGACAAATCATTCTTTTTTGGATCCCTTATTGGATACACTTTCCTTAAGGATTGATCCTTGCCGATGGATTAAACTAGCATAACACAACTTACTAGACTATTCAATTTCATCTTTTGCAACATTTTATTTTGTGTGGTTCATAACAAGACTCTCTCTCTCTCTCTCTCTCAAGCAATGCCTATCTTATTTTGGTTTTGGATTTGATGAGGACTTAAGTCACTTGGGGGCTTGATGTTTCTTTGTCTCCTTGACCTTGATGAGATCATCCTATGTATTCAATCTACTTTATTTTAAGCATGAGTTTTTCTCATACTCACGCTAAAAATTTTGCACCCATAATTAGAGGCTCTAGGACCTATTAGACCCCATTTTGGTGATTTCGAGGTCTGAATGACCGTTTGGCTTGATCCTAGAAACCTGTAATTTCTCTCTTCACTTTCTATCACACTCCCCTAGATCATGGAAAATTATGAGGAAAATTTACATGGACAAGATCAAAATCTTGACCTTGCCTTGGACTAGGTCGAGAAATCAGCCTTGTCCTGGGTTTTTGTGCCCAAAATTGGTTTGGTCCTGATGGTGGGGTTTTATTCTAAGTTCCAGATCTATGGTTGTCCTAGAGTTAAATTCAATCTTAAAATGAGTATAAAATGGGACTCTCTCCTCTGATTTTGACAAATAGATCTTACTAACAAAGTATGATTTCAAGAGCTCATGCAAGCAAGTCAAGATCTCAAGCAATTCAAGTTGTGAAATTAAAGTGGTGGATTCAAGATTTGAAGGCAAGTACCCAATATAGGATCTCCAAGTCTCCATTCCATCCAATAAAAGGAAATCTTCTTTCATTGATGCAAATTTCTCTCCCATAAAGGCCAAGTAGAGGAATTTATAAGCAAGCAAGAAGATCCATGCATTCACTCTTCTTCTCTCTCATTATCCATTGAGGCTATCAAGAAAACATTCATTCAAGATCTAGGATTGACAAGTGTAGATCCATGTATTTGTGAAGGCATCCTTAACTATACAATAAATTTCAAGCATACATTCAAGCATCTTCATGGGTTTGATTGATTACTACATCCATTCAAGAAGGTTTTGTTGGGAATGTAATTTGGGAAATGTGATATTGAGAGGGGGGGTGAATCAGATATCACCTATTGAACCATTTTAACATTACTTAAAACTTTCATAGCATTATCATAAACTTCATCAATGTAATGAAAATAATAAAATAAACATCATTCATGAAAATACTCATAATACCTTGATTTTGGTTACCCAGAAACCCTTGAAAGGTAAAACTGGGGTGGGGATGACACCCATAAATCTTTACTACTGCAGTATAAAGTTTGTCTATTAGGGATACAAATTTTGATCTCAAAATATGATCTACCCTATGAGAGGTCTACTCTATTAAGAGCTATAAGATTTATACAATCTACCTTGCAAAAGGATTTAGAACTTACAACTAAGTAAGCACTTGGTTAAGAGATTAACTAAGGTCGGTTAAAACCACTTTGTTAAGAGATTAAAACTGATACACCTATTAGAATGTCTCAGTACCTAATCCTTTGATCTCCACTGTATTTGCTGATTATAGATCTTCTCCTTCCAGTATTGATTTGAATTTATCTATCAAGTATATCTATGTTCTGCTCTTCATTGCTTGACTCTACTCTACTCGGTCACTGAACTCTATTAGAATACTTCACTGGTTTGAAGATATTCTCTTAGTTCTATATCCTTTCATTCATCATACTCCTCTCATACATATATTACATTTTAGGGTCCAAATCTCATCTTATATAGACAATTAACTTCCTCCAAGATTTAAGATCTATGATCTAGATTGTTTCATTTTGCTGCTTAACCTTTCCATAATTTTGATTGGTTCCATACAATACATAGGGATTTATGATTACAAAATAGAAGCGTAATCACCTCTATGATTTCCTCAATAAACAGTAAACAAAATTAGATATTGGCCAAAATGGTTTACCTAAGTGTTTGTGCCATAACAAACACATCTATCAATTCTGGCTTGCTCGGTATTGGATATCTCTCGCACTTGGCATTTACTGTTCTCTATACTCTGGCACTCAGCATAGTCTTCCTTACTTAACCTGACAAAAACTGACTCGACTGATACAAAAGTACTCGGTGACCACTAGTTTACTCGGCAGTGACTACTACTCTATAAATGTACAATACATGACTCGGCCTATACATGATGACTCGGTCGTAGTGGTGACCGACTGACATTGCCTAGAAGATGACTAAGTGTAAGACACTAATAGACAAAAAAAAACTATAGGGATCAACAATCTCCCCCTTTGACATTAGTGGCAAAAACACTTTGTCATGACATTTACATTATATTTACAAGAGTACTTTAGTACTAACAGAAGTATACATAATACTCCCCCTAAAACTTAACTCGATCTTACAAAACAAAAGATTTACATTTGTACATATAAGACTTCTTTAAATGACATACACTCTAATACATATACATATACAAAATTGAGTATGTCATACCATTTGGTTCTGCTTCTTCTCTCTAATTTTGTTGCCTCCCTTTGTGACTTAACATGTCATTCTATTATTTCCCCCTTGTTTTTGTCACTTTAAGCTCTTCATTGGTAGGGAGCTGTAATATTTCTCTAGAAGTGGTTTGTGAAGCATCATAACCATGTGCAATGTAGAGTCCCAACCAGATGTGGCAATCTTCAAAGCTTCTGATTTTATTTCTAGCTCGGCAGCTAGATCAACTAAGCTCTTGGCAGTAGAAAGATGAGGATCTTTCTATACTAATTCCTTTGCCTTATCTAACTCTCTTTGTATGGCCTCTAGATGAGGTGTCAACATTGTTTGAATAGAGAGTAAGTGATCTCTTATCTTACCATCATTAGCCATTAACTCGACTATCCTTCCTTGTGCATGTAGAAGCCTAGTATAGTGTATAGAGTTGGAATTTGCATCCAAACTCAATGAATGACCTGTAGATTTTATATCTAAATGTAGCTTGTCTATCAACTCCTGATTATCCTTTGTAAATTAATTCTACATCACACAATTTATTGTACAAATATTGTGCATTGAGTACAACTTCTCTGAATCAGATATTAAGGTAGAAAGTTCTACCTGCTTTACTGCTATCTCGGCATAGACCTTATTCAGTACCTTTGTCTCAAGTTTTCTTTTTTACCACTGTAAAAACTTATCATTTTCTTTTCTTTCATCATCTGTCACTTTCTTGACTATGTGGACAAGTTGTTCCAGTATGGGGTCAGAGTTATTAACATTAGTCATGTCAAAAGCATCAATGAATATACCTTTTATCTCATGAAGAACTTGATTTTGTTGATGTTCCCTTCTCAATTATTCATGTTTTCTTTTCTTCTTCAGTAAATCTTGCAATATATACATCTATTCATATGATAAGTTATATGTGTCCCATTTTGGAATCACAATAACTTCTTCTAATGTCACCTCAGGTGTAGAATTTTTCACCTTCTTTTTATGTGCCTTCTTCTTTGGTGTAGTCCCACTCGACATCTGTACAAGAGCTTTTATTGCTTCTTGTTCCTTAGGCTCTTGAACACAAATTGCTTTTTCTATCTCCTTCTCATCTTTTCCCTTATCCTCTACATGAGGATTTACAATTACTAGTGCAGACTGATTTGCTATCTCTTTCTATGTCTCCTCAGCATATGTAGACTGAAGTGCAATTTTTGACTGGTCATCTTCCTCGATAGTGCTAATACCGGCTAGCATGTCAACTATAACAACTTGAGGACTGACAATGGTAGTGTTGACAGTTGATGTGTCCTCAATTTTTGGATAGTCCACGACTTGTAATAGCACAAGGTTACTACCTAGCAAGGGTGTATCCTTTTCTACCTTAGCTTGTATTTCCTCCTCGGTCAATACCCGAGTCTTCACTGGGGTATCCTTAGTGATGTCAAAAATAGTTATTGCAGCTAACTTCTAACATTTCCCTTCCTTGGGAGCTTATTCCTCCTGAATATGTGGTTCATTCATGTCCTCTTTATCATCTAGCTCAACACCCTTAGATGTGCTAGCTTCGTGTGGTGCACTCTTGTCAATTAACATACCAAAAATAATCTTCCAAGTCCTAAGACTTTGTTGAACAATATCCTCAACCTTGTGTTGAAGGATAGAATATGCCCTAAGCTTAGTAAAAAATCTATTCTTGTATTGCTCCATAACTTCCTGAATGCTAGTAGGGGAAAGGTTTGGTGAAACTTGAGCTAATGTGCTTTCCCTTATCTACTTCTCAGTTACAAGTGCATATTCCCGCTTTTGTGCAATCCTTAGATATAGCTCATTGGGAATAAAGTTGGCCATTTGTAGTGGTACCATTTTGAATGTAAAGAGCATTTCCAACATTTCTCCTTTGAATTTCTCCTTGTCTTCTATACTCATCTTTTCAAATCTTATCTGTTTGAATCCAGCTAGACCAACAGAACTCTTGATGTTGTGGCATATTTCATCCATAGTCAATGATTTTCTCTGTACTAGTGACTTCTTCTTTATTTCTTCATCACTCTCTATTTCCTCATCATCTTTCTCCAAAATTAGTTTCCTCCTAGGCTTCTTCCTTATCTGGCTCGACACTGCCCTAGGCTGAACAATTTTCCTTTTCCCTGATGCAGGGGTTTTCTTTTGTGGCTCGACAGCTATAGCTATAGAGGCTACCCTTGTTCTTGGCCTAAGAATAGGTGATGAAATAGCCTTAGGTTTTTGCATTTACTTGTTCATAGACTTGACAATTACTACCTTCTTGCCTTTCTTCTTCACCACCTTCTCCTCTTCTTCACTCTCATTGGATTCACTTGATTTATCTTCCCCTAGACCTTGTGTCAATATAAGAGGTGCATCTACCTCTCTCTCTCCTATCATTTTCTCTAGGTTCTTTACCATCTTTTTCCTCTTCCTTTCCATGGTAGCAGATTTCAATTCCTTGGTTATTTTAGCCTTAGCCTCCTCATAAGTTCCAAAATAGGTAGCCTTCTTATCAACTTCCTCGGCCAACAAGGTTGTGATTGTTATTGTGGTCTCATTAATATTAACCTCATAAGGTAATGACATTAGCCATGAAACCCTCGGTATAGTAGCTTGAGCATATGTGAAGTCGGTATCTACTAAGAAACAAATGTCTTGTTTTTACTTCTCAACTAGGGATATAGGAATCCTAGTTCTCTTCTTGATTTTCTTCTTGAATTCTACAAAGTAGTTTTCCATTACACCCTTAAAATTCTCTCCTATCTAACTAATAAAATCATTAATTTGAACTGTGATTGGCCTATTCTTATCCCAGACTACTCCACCAATAGTAGGAAAACACTTCTGAATATAGAAGAATAGACAAACTAGTAAGAAATTGAACTTACACATAGAATTCTTTGATTTCTATATAGAAGTAAGGTTCTCAGCAAGTTGAGTCAGTTGGAGCTTGGCAAGGTCATAGGTATGATCATTTTTGATGATTTTCCAAGCTTGGTCCACTACCATGCATGGGACGTTGTCCAACCGACTAGACTGATAGAATTTGTAAGCAATTACCCTTACTAAAAAATCAATCTCTAGATTGATAGTAGAGATTGTCATTCCGTGCTTATTCCATACTGCCTGAGTGTTTTCCTGAATCTCCTCCTTGCTTTGACATCTCATTGTTTTCTTACTGAGGATTTTAGGGTATCCAGTTACCCGGTGAATCATGTCTTTTGTGATTTGAACTGGTCCATCCTCTAGCCAAATTTGCATGTCGTGTACTCTACTCAGTAAAATTTTAATCCAATCCACCTTGAAATTTTGTGGAAGGTCAAGGGCATGAACTAACCCTTGCTCGACAACCTTCTGGTGTTCCATCTTCAACACCTGTTGCTGCATAGTTTTTTGTATGCTTCCCTAAGCTCATAGTCTCCAATTTCTCCAATTTTACACATACATCATGACCGGATGTCATTTATCATCAAAACATTCTTAGGGATCGACGACAGGCTCCACTAAGATCTCCCATGATCGCGCTCTTCGGGATGGCTTGAAACTTTTGTGGCCTACACGCCTCATTCCTTACCAATTGAACATTGAATAGCTCATTCCCTTGTTTCTTCATTGAAAATGATGATGATGATGATGCCATTTATCTCAACTAAAAAATACTCATAAAATATTTTACTTGGTAAAGTACCTTTGCACAAGTGTTCTTTAGATGATTTGTCGATGGCATGCTGTGAAGATTTCTGAAATCACTCTTAAGCTCTTAATCATGCTAGTTACACACACTCAAAGAAATTTTCAATTTGCTGGTGAAGTGAAATGAGCGGTAACTTCCCACTTTATAGACTTCAAACGGTCGAATTAGGGCTTCTTAAATGTTCTGTACACATTCTAGGTGAGATACAACTGTCTCAGCAATATCATGTTAAAAGTGGCTAACAAAAGCTTGGTCGACACAACCATTCAATTATAGCTTGATGTACATCACATCTCAGCTATCATAGGTGCTCGGCATACATTGATAACTCGGTCATTTCAAACTAAAATACTGATACTCGACATCAAATATGGATTGTTCCACTTTGCTCAAATTTTTCCTATTGCATCTTTATTCATGCAGATATGGACTTTTTCTCAACATATGTTAGGAACTGATATAAGATAAAACATTGTAAAACACAGTTCCATACATACCTTCTTTGCTTAGTTTGAAGTAGTGTGATCACCTGATCCATCAGATTGGGTGACCTCAAGTGCACTGGCTTCACTAGTGCTTCCCTCTTCTTTCTTCTTCCATGTTTTGTTCATCTGAATTCTCATTTTCTCAATTATTTCTTCATTCTTGTTTAGATCACTGCTCGGTATGGGTGATCTGCAATCTTTCTTCAAATGTCCTATCTTATTGCAGTTGTAGCACACCATACTTCCATTCATTCGGCTCTTGGATTTTCCTCTAAAGTGAGTCTTTAGACTATTTTCTCCAATGTGCCCATATTTTCCATAGTAATGACAACTGTACCAAGTGTTGTAATCCCAGTTGTATGTGTTACCCTTCTTTGGTGACTTATTCTATTGATTTGATGACCATTTAGGTTTTGATCTGCATTTAAATGCTCTATGTCCATACTTCTGATAGTTGAAATAGTGTCCTTGAAATTTTGGTGAGATAGGTGAATTACTGACCTTTGTCCTGCATTCTTGTGCCTGATGTCCATGTTTCTTGCAGTTAAAATAGAATCCATTAAATTTAGGTTTAGGTTCAGACTTACCATGTTTGCTTCTACATACATTAGCTATGTGTCCTGGCTTTCCACAATGATGACATGTGGGCTTGTTTTTCTTTGGTTTAGCATTCCTTTACTCTCCACTTTTTGATGCTTCTCCTTCTTTAGTGGATGATGATTTCTCATTATGACCAAGTCCAAATGTATCACTATATCTTCTAGGTGACCTTAACAAATCTTCAAAATATCTTGCAGCTTCATTAGGATTGTTTATCTTTTCATTGACTTCCTTTTCAGTTCTTAGTTCATTCTTTAGTTGATTGTTTTCTGATCTCAGATTGGTGATTTCCATCTCTTTCCTACTTAATTCCTGATTAACCAGTAACAATTGATTTACCATGCCTAGATGATTATTAGTCATCCTTTGCATGTCATTTGTCTTTTCATCAAGTCTCATTGATATTTGTCTTTTATCTTCTTCTTCCATTGTCTTGTCTTCTTCTTCTTTCTTTTTCTGATCAACTATTTCATAGAGTCTCACAGACTGAATTTCTTGTTCTCTTTTTAGATCTCTAATGTTCCCATTTAGTATGTTGTTTTTCTCTAGTAGTTATTTTATGGCTTTATCACTTCCTACAAAGTTTCCATTATCAAATAGTCCAGTAGTATCTTCTTCTTGATATAGTGTTTCATTTTGTTGAATAGCAATTTCTCTTCTTCTACTTAAAGATTTCTTCAGTTCTCCTCTGGCTACTTCAAGTTGTTGTAATGCAAGCTGAATTTTAATCTTCTAATTTTATATGATTTTTCTTAACTTATAAACCTCCATCTCAAGATCTTTACCTCACAAGTGGTTAGAATTCTATAGAAGACCTATGCTTTGATACCAATTGTTATAAATCTATTTGGGAAATGTGATACTGAGAGGGGGGGGTGAATCAAATATCACCTATTGAACCATTTTAACATTACTAAAAACTTGCATAACATTATCATAAACTTCATCAATTTAATTAAACTAATAAACTAAACATTATTCATGAAAATAATCATAACACCTTGATTTTGGTTACCCAGAAACCCTTGAAAGGTAAAACTGGGGTGGGGATGACACCCACAAATATTTACTACTGCAGTATAAAGTTTGCCAGCTAGGGCTACAAATTTTGATCACAAAGTATGATCTACCATGTGAGAGGTTTGCCCTGTTAAGAGCTATAAGATTTATACAATCTACCTTGCAAAAGGATTTAGAACTTACAACTAAGTAAGCACACGGCTAAGAGATTAACTAAGGTTCGTTAAAACCACTCTATTAAGAAATTAAAACTGATGCACCTATTAGAATGTCTCAGTACCTGATCCTTTAGTCTCCACTATATTTTCTAATTATAGATCTCCTTCTAGTATTGATTTGATCTTATCTATCAAGTATATCTCTGTCTGCTCTTCATTGCTTGACTCTATTCTGCTCGATCACTGAACTCTATTAGAATACTTCATTGGTTTGAAGATATTCTCTTAGTTCTATATCATTTCATTCATCATACTCCTCTCATACATATATTACATTTTAGGGTCCAAATCTCATCTTATATAGACAATTGACTTCCTCCAAGATTTAAGATCTACGATCTAGATTGTTTCATTTTGCCGCTTAACCTTTCCCTAATTCTGATTGGTTCCATACAATACATAGGGATTAATTATTACAAAATAGAAGCATAATCACCTCTGTGATTTCCTTAATAAATAGTAAACAAAATTAGATGTCGACCAAAATGGTTTACGTAAGTGTTTGTGCCATAACAAACACATCTGTCAATTCTGGCTTGCTTGACATTGGATATCTCTGGCACTCGACATTTATTGTTCTCTATACTTTGGCACTTGACATAGTCTTCTTTACTTAACCTGGCAAAAACTGGCGTGACTAATACAAAAGTACTCGGTGACCACTAGTTTACTCGGCAGTGACTATTGCTCGGTAAATGTACAATACATGACTTAGTCGCAGTGGTGACCGACCAACATTGCCTAGAAGATGACTAAGTGTAAGACACTAATAGACAACAAAACTATAGGGATCAATAGGTTTTACATGCAAGGTGAATCTAACATTTATCTTTTTTATATTACTTTCCATATGCAATCTCAAATTCATTTCAAGGTTGATTCCTATATAGAGGTTTGAGCAAGGAAAACCCCTTTCCACAACCTTTTCCCCTTCTTTTATGTGTACATGAACAGTTTTGGGAGTTGCAAATCTAGATTCAAGAGTCTCAGAACCTATTATAGAACCTCAAAAAAATTCATCAGATTTGGACTTAAAAGGACTAGGACAACTTTTGTACCTTGTCCTACACTTTTTGGCTTAAAATTACACAGTGGATAATTATAGGCATTAGAGTCCTAGATCTGGAGTTACACTTGATTCTGACATTCCAAAGATAGTCAATTTCATATCTGAAGGTCTTTTTTCCTCTCCTAGCTTCAAGGTGAGTTTATTCTATCTATTTTCATCTTCCAGTTAATTTCATAGATCATATTTACATATCATTTACATTTTTCTTTTAAAATAATCCAAACCCCTACATTATGGATCTCACATTATCACCCTTATTCTCTTGGTTGTGGTAATCAAATTCACCTTCTTGGAGCTTTTGTATTCTAATGTATCTAAGACTTGGTGAGTGTTCTAAATCTTAGTATTGCTTTCCATTTGTGACATTATACAACCGTACATACATCATGCTTTTTTTTTTCTAGGTGGAAAGAACAACATATGTTGATAAACATCATATTATAAAATAAGTAAACACATGTAAAAAATTTAGATAAAAGTAAAAATAAACATGTGCATGAATATAGATCTAACAATCTATCTATGAACATCATATAAAATATATAAAACACATAAATAATCATATATAGATATACATGTCAAGCATAAACACATGAATCATCTATGTCTAGGTCTAGAGTATAAATAACTGTCAAATCATAAAAACACATGTCAAACATATAATAATGAAATGTACAGGTCTAGTACCATCAAATATGTCTAAACATGTCTAAACAAGGATCTATGAAAGTCTATATATAAAAGTAAACAATGTATATCTGGATAGATGTAATCCTAAGCTAGGTCATAATGGCACATACAAATAGAGCGCCCTTGTAACTAAGTGTCCTACTTTGTTGGATGTGTTGCAACTAATCCTTGCAAATTTAGTACATAACTTAGTTATATATCAATATATAATCATGTAAAGTTTTTCAAGTAAAAAGAACATCAAAATATTGTATATATACACATGTACATAGGTGTGTATATATATATAAACATATAAATACATGTACACATTTTTAAGTATTTGAAATGCACCTACCCACTAGTAGGTGTCGTATCGACTTAATCTTGCCTACGTACATGCTCTAACCCAAGGTTAGGGGTAATGTGATCTAACTATGCCTACAATTTAAATTATATATCCCATTAGTACATGACTACAAATAATTGAACTGTGTAGTAAATAAACTAAAAATTGAATAATTACATTAATGTTAAAATAAATCAAATTGAACACTTAGGTGTCAGGTGGAAGAGGATAATTTTATACCATCATATCATCCACAAAAGTTTCATCATGTGCATCATTTATGGTCCTAACCATCTCTAGTAATGAGGAGTGTAGGGGGCTATGCATCTAAGAGGGGAGTGGTGTAGAGTTTGACTATAGTAGCATATCCATATAACACATCTGACTCAATCCCTATAGATGCTCCTCAAATATCTCTAGGTCCTTAGATGTGATATGGACCTAGTCAGCCTACATCTCCTCCTATGATGTTGTGGAGTGATGTGAGTGTTGTATATGACCTAGCGTGGATTGGCTCAGTAGAACTAAATGCTATGAGTATCTAATCAAATATCTAGCACATTTTATCATTATCTGATGGCTCGATGTAATAAACAAATATGCATGTAGAAGGTCCTCAAGCAAATAACAAGACATATCATCCTTACCCCCAACTCTCAAGATAACTTGTAACTCTTATGATGTTGGGAGGCTAGTAGCTTTGTATGGCTCAAAATCAATCACTATACTAGATGATGCCCTCAAAGGTTCTCACAATCACCCAAGTGGACTTAAAATATATTTTCCTAGCATATTTGATACATAATATCACCAATCATGTTAATTACTTACTTCTGGGAAGTAGTGACTACTCTATCTATAGTGGGTGTTATATATGGTGCTATGGCAACAAATCTCTAGCTAAATAATTGTCTAGGAGTTGGCGTGGGTCAACTAGCCCTACAATACTTCTCCCAATCTTCAACTTGGCCACGCCAATGACTAAAATAATAAATAATTTCAAGGTATTTGATGTTGAGGCCCAAACAGACCTCAGCGTACAACTATTGTACAAAATATAATGGAATTTGGTCGTTATTTTGATAATGACTATTTTCCGCAAGGAAACATTGGTATATAACCGCTTCTATCTATGTATCAACACATCGAGTGACCTGGTAGGCCTTCAACTTGCCTTCCCCTCATAGTATTGAAAAACCTCACATTCGATTATATCTTTCGGGACATGGTGTTGAACCATGTGGAAGGACACATCACCTGAGATGTCTTCACTAGTACATTTGGCCTAGTTTTTCTACCAAAATTTTTGACCAAAAAATAAGAAGGTTTTGCTTGGTCGGATTATAGAAGGAAAACTTTGTTTTTTAAAAAAATTTATGCCTGTGTTTGTCGAAATAGCAAAAAATTCTATGGTGGTCAAAATTTTGACAAACACGGGCATAACTTATTAAAAAAAAGGGAATTTCATTTCTCATTTCATTATTTCATTTGCGAAAAAAAGAAGAGCAGTGCACGTGCGTGAATCTACTCGACATCGTGGGGTAGTAGCAGGAGCTTGAGCTTTGTTGTGTATTGAACAAGGGCTTCCTTCTTTGCACGTGAATCTTATATAAGGTATGTGGTAGATGATTATTAATTCATGCATTCTTCTTTTCTTTGCTATGTATTGAACACGGGCTTCCTTAAATGTTCAACGGGTTTATGCATAGGATTGTGGCATTTTGCTTTACACCTGCCAATTGCATTTGTTTGAAAGCTTTATGTGGGCCTTGGCCATGGTTCCACATTTTACATACATGTCTCCTAGGGCCATACCTGTTGCATGCCATAAAATTTTCTACCTGCATGCCCATACCTATTGCAAGGTAATATTTATAAAACTGGGCAGAATAGGGTTTGAATTTGTTGGAAGGTAATATTTATAAAACTGGGCATAATAGGGTTTGAATTTTGAAAATTTCTCAGGCCAGAATAGGGTTTGAACTACTTGCCTAGTGATCATGGGACTTTCCAGTTCTATTTGGTAAGTGTTGATTGTCATTTTTTTAAAATAAGTTCTACCTAGGGCAGTACCCTTTTTGTAGTCATTGAAAATAAAGATTACATATGAGGAAGAACCTCCAGATTACAACCAAAATTGATTAGTGGAATAAATACATTATTCCCTGACCAATTTCTACCAATCTTGCTCCTATCTCCTCTGGAAAGAGCTTCTCGTTTGCTTAAGGAAAGGCTCCAAACTTCACCTGATCGTATTCCTTAACACCTACTTTAAAGGTTGACCACGCCTTCTTCATCAATGTCTTCTTTCCTTCAGCTTCCAACAAAAGAAATCCATCAAACCATTGCTTGTTAGTTGGGTATCAATGTTGTCCATTGCCTCCACCACCTCTAGGTATATTTCATCTACCACGATTCTAAGGGCTAGTCCCATACCATGTAGAGGGTCCCCAAAATTTTGTATGATTGGCTAGAACAACTCTGCCACCAAAATGCCATCATAGACATGGCCACCAGACTAGAAGTCACCCCCCAGGATTGACACCATAGTCACATGCTCCTTCTCCTTCACCTTGCTAAAAATCCTTTGTATTTGCTCCTCTAGTGTTTCCTGCAACGCTTCCACCTTGCTACATTGACATGTTATGCCTAGGTGATTTGCCATTGTGTTGTGAAAAAACACAAGAACAGAGGAGTATAAATAGAACCATCTGCATCCTTATCGAAGTGCTTTCACGATGAGACAAGAACTAACTGCAACATCGTCCAAGTTCATGAGATCGATCATGGGTCTCTCATGCATGCCGTCAAAAGCGTCCCTTCTCTCTGTCCCAATATCTTAACTAGATCTCCTTCGCTACATCAAATAACTTGGAAGCGACCTGCAGCTCTATCCACTTCTACAACAGTCTTCCTTACTACTAAATACTTACTGATATTCAGAAGTATGAGGCGACTGACTCACAGGTAAATGCACTTCCGAACATCAAAAATAAAACTCTCTACCATTACCCTACGCCTTTCCTTGTGAAAGTACCCTGCTCTTCTACAACTATGTCCTGAAGATTCTTCAACATGTTTTCAAGGTGATCATCAAATGCCTTGTTGATAAGGTGGTTGTCCACAAGATTGTCATTCTTGATAACATGTGAGCTTGGTAGTGATTGATGGAGATACTCGATATCTGTTATCCTCAATCATAACACATTCTCATATTGCATTTCTTTGATGTGCTCCTTGATGCTAAATAGGAAAATTATCTTATTGAAAGAATTCATGATTTTCCTTGATACATTTGATGATTATTGACTATTTGTGGAAAGAATATGCAAACTATCTACTTGAACTCTTACTTGCTATGTACTATTTGCCACTATCTCCTAACTATGTTGAGGTGCTCAAGGTCTGCCACCCCTTGACCACATGTGTTTTGTTGCTATTATGTTACTAGGTTAAAGATGGGCACATCACACTATCTATAGAAGATTGTCTTGAAACACTCAGTCTTGTGACTAAATAGAACTATCCTTTTTGAAACTGTCACCTTAAGAAGTATAAAAGGTTATGTCTTTCATGATACACCCTTGAGAGGAATGTCACATTCATGTTCCTTTCACCTTGTCTGCAATAGTTTTCATGAGTTGTATGACTATCATGTAGGTCCCTTTACATTGCTTTGTCATTTTTCTTTGTCTTTTCAATTGAGATCATCATATCAACCATTTTATAGTCTTTGACTCAACTGTGTCTAAAAACTCTTCCTTTCATTGTCTGTGTGTCTATCATTCTTTCCTTACTGTGATTCAAAATTGAACCTTTCTAGTAATCTCTATCACCACTGTCATATTTTCATGACTTACACCCACTATTATTCATCCTCACAGTCATCATTCCAAAAGGACTGCTTTATTTCTATATCTCTGGTTAGACTTGATTTGTCTTTAGATAAAAGGTCTATATCATATGCACTTGGATTGTCATATTAATTTCTCTTAGTTGTCCTTTAACATCACAACTGTCATTTAAATCTGATGATTTAGGGCCTTTGTTCATGCAAACATTGTCCTCTTATTTTCCCTTTATCATTGATGTTGTTGACTCTAGAAGACTATGATGGTTACGGTGTTTTCTATCTTCTCTTTGTCCTTGTTTCATGTCTAATACACTTTCCTTGAAGATCTCTATCTTCTTTTTCCACTCATTAAACCCCTACTCAATGTTGAGAATCTCCTATAGACCTAAATTTCCATTATAACACTTAGTACATATAATTGAAGGCTATCATTTGGGCCCTACAATCTTCCCTTAAAGGAACAACTATAAGTGAGGGGTAAGAGGTGAACTTCTTAGTTTTAGCATAGGTATCACTTTACCAGGAGATGGTTGTTTATTGGCTGCCCTTCAATAGGACACTTGACTGTACCTATTTGAACATAGTTCAAATCCCAAAAGTCTGCATTTCTAGGATTGTTCAGCATTGTCCTAGTCAATCCATGTTTGTATGCTTGTTGCCCATACCAACCTGTATCACTTGCAATGTTTCCTTGCTTATGAAGAGGAATAGTATCACCAAAACACATTATTATCTTGTCTTTACCCCTTCTAGAAGAAAATGGATTCACATCCAAAGAATGTTGGAATTTTGGCCATGGAGGTCTACTTTCCCACTACATGTGTTCAATAGGTAAGTCAGTTCCTGCACTTTTATTGTATTAGGCTATATATTTGAACTATGTTTATGGGCCCAAAATGCTTATTTCCCATCCAGTGGTCACTGGTTCGATTCTCACCAAGTGCTTAGTTTAGCGGCATATTTCTTCATGAGCCATAGGTATGGGATGTAGCAAAGGGTACAGGGATGGGAATGGTGATTGGAGTGAAATTTTAACATATTAGATCATTGTGGATTATGAGTCATGATGAGATTGCGATCAAATGCATTAGAATCCTTATGGAACACATTGAGAGAGGATATGAAATATCTGTTGTGGGTCTATTACAAATTGCAGTAGATTTTAGAAGCACTTAAGAGTCACGTTCTAGAACCCTGTTAAATTAATACTTCTAATCTTGAATTCTATTCTCGTTACATGGAAAACCTAATATGGAATAATTTTAATGTAGTGACTCCTTTCATATTGTAGCTATTGGAAGTTATTCAAATCTTCTATTCAAATTGAATAATATTTTAGCTTACGCCTCTGGCCAAAACTAATAGAATGCCTATGCTACGTGCATTGCAAAAGTGTTGTTGTTTTCTAAACTCACAATAGAGATTCTTTAACATTGTGCCATCTTCATTATTTAAGTGGAAGATACAAAATTTTAAAGCTACTGGGAGGATAAAAGCTTGCATGGTCTTTGAGTGGAGAGAAGATTCTTTTGTATGTCTTTGCTACATGTAAGAGAGTAATATTGTTGTTGTATTCCTAGTCATGCTTGACATCCTTCAACATTTGTGCTATCTTCAACATTTAAGTAGAGGGTAAAGAATTTAAAGCTATAGTGAGAATCAAAATGGGCATGGTCTTTGAGTGGTGAGAAGATTCTTTCGAGTAGAAGCTTTGGAGGCACTGTAGATCAGTCTATATCTTTGGTCACAAATGTATACAGGCAATGCAGATCCTACATACCAAAATTTCATCTTAGTATTGATTTCCTTCTGTTGTGAAATTCAAACCCTATAATTAGGAAAATGTCAACCAATGCAATGAGTGCAACCAAAATTTGGAGAATTAATCAAATGGACACATCTCAAAAATTATGAACATGGCACAATCTTTAGGTAAAGTGATTCTTATCAGGGGCACTATCCGTCCACATCTGAACATGGTTGTTTACTGGCTACTCTTCAATAGGACACTTGACTATACCTATTTGAACATAGTTCAAATCCCAAAAGTCTGTATTTATAGGACTGTTCAGCATTGTCCTAGTCAATCCATGTTTGTATGTTTGCTACCCATACCAACCTGTATCACCTGCAATGTTTCCTTACCTATGAAGAGGAATAGTATCACCAAAACACATTATTATCTTGTCTTTATCCCTGCAAGTCAGTGGTATTAATTGAAATTTCTCTTTGCCTTTGTGAATAATATATGTATTAGAGTAGCCATCATGAATTGTCCTTCTCATACATTGCCATAGTAAAACTAATGCCTAGAAATGTTCCTACGTTACAGAGCGGACTATAGATTTTCTCGAGCTGGTCTATCAGTGAGGTTGGGTTCTTGCATAGATTAACACCAAATTTAAAATACAATGTTTGCAAAGTCTAGTTTAATGAACTCTAACAAGAACTGTGGATGCGCAAATGAACCTGCAGTGACATTAAAACTCTCTAACCATTACATGATCGGGTTTGCTATGACAGTCAAGCCATGTTTTCAGTTCATAACCGACTGTGTAAATGTAACTAAAACTTGAAATCAAACAACAGTCAAAACTAAGATGGATTCGAATAAACAATGCATACAATGAACTTGTGGAACGATCAATCCATCTACCTATTTGCAACAAACAGAGTATGATAACAAAAATGTACTCAGAATTTTTTGGGGGTTTCTTTTATTCAACGTTGCTTGGAAGATCATCTCCGTGTGCCAATCTCGTGATTGGAAAAGGTTTAAAAACCACTTCCAAAAATTCTTCCAATTGATCCAACCAACATGAAATTGGTTGTGGTCGTTGGAGAACTAGACTTCTTTTTTTCGCAAATGAAATAATGAAATGAGAAATGAAATTCACCTTTTTTTTTACTTAGCAAGATTATGTATAATCAAGATTATATTATATACTTGGCAAGATCTTGCTAAGCATATTAATATTAAAATCTTTCTAAGTATAAAATATAATATCTTTATATCATCTTTGAAAATTGTGTAATAAATACTCTCTGCACAGGCACGACACACGGTTTGACTACCGCAGGGTGTATGACATAAACATTGGAGGAGACATGGCATCCCATGGGACATGGGGGCACAATTTTCTATGGGTGAAAATGCCTAAGCATTTAGATTTGCCTAAGCAGTACTGTGAGCTTTCCTCCAACACATGTACTATTGTGAAAATCATCACAAGTCCATTTGTTGGAGGGCTACTCATAGTACACATGTTTGGAGGTCTAAAGGAAACAAGAGAATTTGAAGAGTCACGAGTCTTAAGATTGTACTTAATATAGCCAAGCCTCATTCAATGGTACATTCAAACATGAAACAAACCACTCTTAAACTAGATTAAACTAGTAAACCAAAGGACATACTAATTATAAGTAAACTAGTAAACCAAAGGACATGCTTTTACTACTAAGTCTCTGTTTGTAATGGAATACAATGCTTTTACTACTAAGTCTCTGTTAGTAAACTTAAATGGAATACACCAAGAAGTACCAAATAATGAATGCTCAATTGTTGTAATGGAAAAGCAATATCAGAACCATCCATTTGTAGAACTTGATTTTTCTATAGTCCTAATGATTTTTCTTATTTCTTGTCTGTGCTTGGTGACAGGATTTTGAACATTGTTGACATACTTAAATGGAGTACACAATACCAAATGATGAATGCTCAATTGTTGTAATGGCAAAGCATTAGAACTGTCCATTTCTAAAATTTGATTTTGTATAGTCTTAATTATTTTTCTATAGTCCTAATGATTTTGAAAATTGTTGACAAAGAGTGTTTCTTTTTTTTTATTATAGTATAAATGATTTTTCTATAGTCGTAATGATTTTTCTTATTTCTTTTCTTTTGTCCCTTTTTTATTTCCTATGTTTGTGCTTTGTGACAGGATTTTGTCACCTTCTTTTGATGGTATATTTCATTCAGTCTTTGTGGAATACTATTTTGTTCACTATTTTATTTCAGCTTCATATTTCTTTCATTTTTCATATACACAAAGACTACACATGCTGATAAAAAAATGAGCTATTTGATTTAGGTTTACTTTTCATTATTGTAAATGGTTAATATTTATGATGGTACTCCTTGGTGTATTTCATATAAAAATAATAAATGTAGTAATGATGGTGCGGTGCATTATTGATATATAGGCTCGACGACTCTTGTCAATGTGCCAAACTGTCAATCTGGTGGTGGGCAGTGTGTGTTGAAGACTTCATGGACACCGAACAACCCTAGACGAAAATTTTGGTGCTGCCCAAATAGAAAAAAGGTTGCTAATGTGTATATATTTAATGTTTGTAATGTAAATACTATTCATTATAATATAAGAACTAATGTAGACTGGGCATCACAGGGAAATAATGGTTGCGGATACTTTAGTTGGGTCGATGAAAACTCGTCTACATCTATCCACCCATCTCCACTTATCCGCGATGAAGGATTTGAGTGCAAAATGTGTCAAGCTAGGGAAAATTCTAAAATTATATTTTTACGATGCCTTCTCTATATTGTAATTGCATATCTTTGTTGCGACCATATGCAAAGATGAACTCCAGAATTAGTTAGTTTAGTATTTTCATATTGTAACTTATATTTTAATATGGATATGACGTAACTTCTCTTTGCCCCAAGTGCGCATATATATGGTTTACATCTTTTTTTAGAATAATTCTTCATGTTTATGGCTTAGGTGAGCCCCGATTTGCTATCAATCACATGATTTAACGTATAGTGTTTTCTTGGTTATTTGATTTCTTCCTTAACCTTGACTATGGATTGACTATCATTTTCAAGCTTGAGCGAGGCTTCGTACCACGCACCATTCGCAGATTTGTACGTAACACTGATTTATGAATGTAAATAATGCATTGAACATAATCTACAAATGTTGCGTGGTATGAAGTCTCGCTAAAGTTTGAGCATCCTCCCTTTATTCTAGTGAGGGATTGGAATGAGTTCATTTTGTATGCAAAGGAGAAAGGGGATACTCAAAGAGGAATTACACCAGCAAATGAGAGAAGAAGGTATAAACATTTTAATAGATTTTTATTATTAAATAATGAAATTTGCATATACTAGTGTTCTAAGCCTCCTCATTACATGATTTAAGGTCTTAGTCCACAGACAAATTAAATTAGACTTACTATCCAAAACACATTAAAAACATGCACATAAACACGACAGCTGAGAAACATAAATGTAGATTTCACAATAGCTAAGAAACATAATTGTAGGCATCATAGTCACAATCTTTTGGAGACAACGTAATTGAGTTGTGTACCCAAGCGATGGAGAGAAATTTCTGCACCCCTGATTCCAAGTTGAATACATTTATTGGAGGACCTTGTATTCATGAGCAACAGATGTAGTCAACTTGGAATCAGAGGTGCAGGAGTTGCTCTCCATCGTCTAGGTATACAACTCAATTACAGTGTCTCCAAAAAATTGTGACCACGATGCCTACAATTATGTTTCTCATCTGTTATTTCCCAGGACCCCTTATGACCCTTTACGGCCATTTACGATCCCTAAGAATACATCTTAGAGGTCTTAAAATGTCGTAAAGGGTCATAAGAGGCTCCTAGGAGGGGCCAGATGAGCTTCCACCTTCACGTGGTTGGCCCTATTAAGTAGAGAATGTTATACTCTTCTCGAAACAAAGAGAAGCTCAATAATTTAAGGTCTCAGTCCACAAACAAATTAAATTAGACTTACTATCCAAATTGGTACATTGATGAGAATCAATGATGGGCTGAAGTTTTTAGATTCTGAGAAGACGTATATGTAGTGGAGGCCAAAAGGGATTTTTGTGGAGATTTTCTAGATGTGAAGATTTGCTAGAGTGGCTATATACATACAAGGGTTTCTAGATCGAGTACCAATGCAGAGATAATGATTCATTAACTACAGATCTATAAAACCTTCACAAATATCTTTATCTTAGTTTCTATATTAGTATTGAAAAAAATGAGTGAGTTGGACATTAGTGGTGCATCTATTCTCTCTTATCATTCTTCATAGTCTCATATGTATTGCATGTAGGATTGAGGAAAGAAGATGTACAACTAGAAATGGACAAGGAGATCTACCTTGTCATACGCGGTGAGAAGCATCCCCAAGAAATGGGAATGCTAAGGTGGAAATGGCGGGTGGTGGAGAGTGGCAGTCCGAGAAAGCCTTTCCCAAATAGTAAACAACAATGACATAATATTGTTGTGCTTAATTTGATAATCAATATATAAATATATTTTTAAAAATTAACTTTTCGGTCACTTTTTTGACCAACAAAGAATAGACATATCGACGAGAAAGCTATACAGTCGATGTTTATTACGATGATTGTATGTCGCACTTTATGGGTATATGACGTATGTGATCTCAATGGTATCATTTCTTGATGGCATCATATGGATGTGCCATTTTTTGGTTGGATTGTTAACTCCAACGGTATTCATCATGTTAAGTCAGGTCTGTCAGTTAACGTTAGGTTAGTCGTGCATGTGTGAACTTTCTGTCGGTAGCTGAAGCATTTATTACAAAATTTGAATTTACAAAGCTTCTAGATTTATGCGCCACTTTTGAATTTCAAATGAGTTTTGGCACTCTGTTTGAGGGCTCTATTTTTATTTTTTAGATAGCCAAGCTACCTCTAGTAAGGAGAGGAGGGGGAGAGAACAAATGAGAGAGTGGATTGGTTTGGAAGAGTGAGCAAGAGCCAAATTTCCTACGATTGGACAAAGCTCGGTAAAGTGCAACATCGTCAACTAGATTGTATCGGTATTTATCCTGAGATTGGGTATGTACTACATGCATATGAATAAAAACTTTGTATATGATTCATAATAGAGAACAAAAATTGTTCTATTTTTCTGATGTCTTGACTATAGTAAGGACTGGTGAAGTTATTGATTTGTTTTATGGGTCTTTGTTCCCGAGTTGTGTCTGTGTTCTACTTTTGTGGTACTTCATGATTGTGTTTCACGTTTGTGGTATTTCATGTTCGTGTTTCCCATCAGAGAGAGAGGGGAGATTGAGAGAGTGATTACATGTTAAGGAAACAAGAAGGGGGGAGAGAGCCTCTAATTATGGGTGCAAATTTTTTAGCGCGAGTATGAGAAAAACTCATACTCAAAATAAAGTAGATTAAATGCATAGGATGATCTCATCAAGGTCAAGGAGACAAAGAAACATAAAGCCCCCAAGTGAATTAAGTCCTCATCAAATCCAAAACTAGAATAAGACAGGCATTGCTTGAGAGAGAGAGAGAGAGAGAGTTAAGAAAATATAAAAATCTAGAGAGAGAGAAATCTAAAGAATAAAAAGACCTAGAGAGAGAGAGAGAGAAAGAGGGTCTTAAGGGGTGTGTGTGTGTGTGTGTGACATAGAGAGGGGGATTGAGCGAGTGAGTGTGTGTCAAGGAAATAAAAATACCTAAAGAGAGCTCAATCTATAGAGAGAGTCTTAAGGGGATTGAGAGAGAGAGAGAGAGAGAGAGAGAGAGAGAGAGAGAGAGAGAGAGAGTGTGTGTGTGTGTTAAAAGGAAATAAAAAGACCTAGAGGGGGTAAAAAGACTTAAGGGGAGAGAGGAAGAGAAAACATAATAGAGAGAGAGGGGGAGAGAGAAAGAGGATAATACCAGTTCAATGGTTTTATAAAAAAATTCTAATTTTTTCTAAGGATTTTATAGATTTGTTTCAAGTTTTCTAGAAAACAAATAATACAAAAATGAAACATATATATATGCGCAAATAAATTTTATGTTTTTCTAAGGTTTTCTAATGAATTTATTTATTTTTTAGGTTTTTTTAATGATTTTCTAAACCTTCTAATCCTATTTTATATGTCTAATAAAACAATAATTAAAAACTACAGAAAATAAAAATATATACTTGTGTAAATTTAAATTCTAATAAAAGACTAAAAAAATTAAGAACATATAATTTACAAGCAAGAATAAACAAAAAAGAGAAGAAATTAGTGTACATGGTATAAAGTAGTGTCGATCTCCAAAGTGAAATAGCATTATCGTCGCTAAAAGTTATCTCCTCAACCAAGGGTGTTCGCTAGAAGTACTTGTGGAGACCAGAGCAATTGTAGAAAGTGAAAAAATAACTCTCACACTGGACTTATAAATCATTCCCAAAAAAATTGTTGGAAAATGCCTTCAATTAAAGACCCCACATCATAGGCTTTGATCAAAGTACCATGCGTGACTACCTTTAATCAGAGTGGTTAGGGTACTTTGATCAAAGGGGTCAAGTAAGTGAAGATTTCATCTGCTCACTTTTTCTTCGTGGGAAAAATTGTAACCCACTATTGTGGGATCACCCATTAGCTTCATCTTCAATAAGGGTTAGAAAGGAGTCATTATCAAGTGAAATTTATCAATTATTAAGAGAAATTGAAAGGAAATGAAATATCACGAACATGCTTTTGAGATGGTATTCATATGGAGATAATTGAATCAAGCACTGTAAGAGCATACAATAGAAGAGAAAGCAAATAACCTTGGAAACAAAGTAAAAAAGACAAAATTGGTTTGATTGTGGGCCATTGATAGTAATATGAGTATACACATCATAAAAAAATGTGTACATATCAAGTGAGAACCAAAACAAAGCACACAACATCACAATAATGAAATTTAATAAATAATCTTGTCATATGCTTTTTTAAAACTAATTTAAATGAAAAATAATCAATTTAATGGGTTGTTAAGCTCATTCCATCCCTTCATATACAATTATCACAAAATGAAGCTTTGTCATTTGACATACCTCATGAAATCTCTTAATGAGAACATTTGATCACAATTTCCCAGTGATAAAGTGGAGAGTTGATACATGACCACCTTAATACATTGTTGCAAAGAAAATTTCCTTTGGTGGAATCTTCAAGCTTGAAACTCCAACTTGTAATGGTGAATAAATGCTCCTGATAATTGTAAGGAAACTCAGGTGTGGAAACAACTTCCTACGCTAATCTTTATAGGAGAGTATTGTGCAAAATTCTTTTAAATCCTTACAATTTCAGATTCGTTAACTACTTTAACAAAGTATTGCAACCACATACCATACATACAGAAAAATAGAGAATGACACAATGATATACCCTGGGGAAACCTTTCGGTAAAAACCCCAGCACTCCAAAACCTGCACAATGTATTGATCAAAACTATTACAGCTTACAATACACTTTCAATGCAAGTTCTTTCAGAAGATTTCTAAACCCTTGAAGACAAATCACGGTAGCATAAAACGTTCCAACAATAAACTCGCATCATATCTCTTCGCAACCCTAAAAAAGCTTATATCATGCACTTCACTTTTTAGGGCTACTCCCAAAGATAACTGTATTAGGGTTTTACCATTCTCCGAGAAAATAGGAACCCCAAAAAAATTTTCAGGGCGATGCCCCGAACCCCACGATTGGGGAAGAGTGTACAGTACTCAACTTTATCAGTTGCCACATGTCTTCACCTGTCATTGAATCTTCCTGACATAGCTCTTACGTGTCATAGGAATCCGTCATAACCGTTTTAGCCATGATCTCCTTACACACAATTCAAGATGCTGACACATCAACATTATTTGCAAGAAATACATTTTACAAAACAAATAATAAGAATAGGAATTATCCAAGGTTGAGACACCTTATTCCTAACAATAATAAGAGGTAATTTTCTAAAGAGGATGTTGGCTTTTTGAAATTGGCTTTGTTTTTTTTGAAAGGATTGGTTAATCAATCTTTAACCAATGAATTTTGGCTTTGATTGAGCTCTCTTAATTAGATAAAAGTCATCAATATCTTCATGACAATACAATTACCATTGATACTTCTTGACATATATTTATATTCCTGAATCGAATAAACATAACAACATAAAAATGACTAAATACGAACTAACTAATAACTATATAGAAAAAAATATCCTATATATTTAATAAACACCATTCCACCAAAGTGAACTTGTACTATTTGAAAGAGAGGTCACAAGTTCAAATCCCATAGAGCTTAAGGTATGCACCTCTTGTTTGTAGCACAATTAGGTGCCTCCCACAAGAAGTACAAGGTAGAAGGTAGTCCCATATTACTATTATATTCTCTAGACACAAAACCAATAGACTTAAACTTGGAGAAAACTCCATGGTTAAGCGTACTCGAGTTGGAGTAGTACTAGGATGGGTGACCTCCTGAAAAGGCCTAATGCTTCACCTGGCACTGGCTACTTAGCCGACAAATTCCCCATCTACCATGGTATCACCATACATGCCCATACAAATCCACCACGAGCCACAAACATTTACCAAGGTGAAAAGAAATCTTGTCAGATACAATCTGAAAGTTTACGAAGTGACAGGTACTAATGGTCGGGATGGAATTGATTTTCTTGTACAGTTTTTTTTTTCAAAATCTACAATGCTTTAATTTTTTTTTAATATAAGTATAGCAAAGTCTGTGAAATATGAATAAATAGTTTTTTATTTTCAAATCATTTTTAATAAAACTAATTTTTTTATATAATTATATACATATTTTTTTATTTTTTAATTAAAAAATATTTATGAATGTAATTTAAAGAAAAAATAAGTATCTTTGAATTATATCATAAGTTAAAAAATATTATTTATTTATTTACATTATGTAATTAGAACTATAATTTTATTTTATATTTTTTAAAAAAATTGTTCCATTCAATTAAAAAAATTAAAAATATTTATGAATGTAATTTAAAGAAAAAATAAGTATCTTTGAATTATATCATAAGTTAAAAAATAATTTTTATTTATTTACATTATGTAATCATAACTGATAATTTTATTTTACAATTTTAAAAAATTTGTTCCATTCAATTAAAAATTAATATTTTTAAAAAACTTTATATACAATTTTTTAATATAAATATTTTATTATTATCGATGAATCTTTATCATTATATATTGGATTTTGTATGGTATTATATTTTAATATATAATGTAATACTATATTACACACTTAGTTTTTCTTAATTTTTTCTTAATGTCTCCAATTAATAAGTATTTTTTTAATTTAATTTTTTATAAATATGCATATAATTATATAAATATTTGATTTTATAATAAATTTAAAAAATAATAGATTATAATTGATCTATAATTACAATATAACTTTCAATTGATATAATAATAATAATAATAATAATAAATCTATTGCCTATACACTTAAAAAATTTAAATGATCTACAACGATAATATAATTATAAAAAATGAAAGGTGATCAAATGTATCATAAAAAAATTACTCATTTTTATTCAGGCTTTTACCATCTTTATTTATACTTAGAAAAGTTCAGAATATATTTAAAAACATTGCAATTCCACAAAAACTAATCCTGTTAGTACTCATATTAATGACACTGTCAATTTTGATATCGTTTCTGACAAGACTTCTTTTCATCTTGGTAAATGTGGCTCGTGGTGGATGTGTATGGGCATGTATGGCGATACCATGGCATATAGGAATTTTGTCAGGTAGCCATTGCGTGCTTCACCTTACTCAAGTTGGAGTAGTACTAGAATGAGTGACTTCACGAAAAGACCTAATGCTTCACCTTATAAGCATCACCTAAATATAATGAATAATTGTTATATTCATTATAATAGATAGATTCTTCCAATATCACAATAAGCTTTCCTCCTAATCAATCAATCAATCAATCAATCCACTGTGTCCCATGTTGGGGATGTTGGCAAGATGTTCTAAAATGCCATTTTAAACCATTCTTCTGGTTTAACCAACTGACATTGTGCACTGGGATTCTCTTTAATACTCTACGTAGCCATTAAAGAACTTTGGTCACTTGCAAAAAGTCTTTTTGCTCTGCTAGGCAAGACCCCACACTCCCAGTCCATCTGCCAAGCTTACTAAAATAGTGGAATATGAAGATAGTGTTAGTTGGAGCAGTGATTTAGCGTGTACCCACTTTAACAGTCGACGTACACATGCAAATCGAAGAGCACGGAATTATTTCATTTGGCATTTCCATAACCGACGCCCCCTCTTAAATGCCGTGTTTGACTGATAACACACTGCCTAATTTTTTATCATTATATATTCTGCACTGTCACGTGACATGTCTGAAGGAAGTGCGCGCCATAGGCGTCCCATGCTTGGGCGCAGAGAAAGCACATGCACCATCTACCCTCATCATATCATTTAAAATTTTCGGTGCTAGGTAATAATAGAGGTTCTTCAGTTATATTTTTATTATTAAGTTATTTTGAAACATATGGAGAAAATTGCATCTAGATATGTTTGTTTGGGAAGTGACCCAAGTAGTAGTTAGGGGTCTAACAATAGTGATTTTTTTGTCATGGTTATCCTTCAATTACTACTATTAAAAGAGCTTCAAAAATGAAAACACGTGTCCTAATAGTTGATCATGCATGAACTAATAGTCGATCATTTTTTAGTTTTTTTGGTTGGTGATTGGCTCATTTGTGCACCACTACTAGGACATTTTATAAAGATATTGAGACATTTGGCCAAAGTATTGATATTTTTGAGTGAACGACTATTGGTGCAAGAACATAGCAAGTATCGGGCGACACTTTTGAAATGCCACTTTTTGACCACTTTGCGCTCATCAATCTCTACAAAGAGATCCGTGAATACCCAAAAGTCGAAACCTTAGCTTTAAGCTCTTAACTCACCTACCAAGATACCCCGAAAAAAATGGTGATATCTGACTTATGGTTTATGAGTTCTATGTGTGCGAAGTTAGCCTGGGCGGTTATTGGGTCATCTCCCCTAAATGGGTTAGGTTTTGATTCGATTGACAAGAGTTTTTTCCGGTTGACACGAGGTCACAAGGTTTGGTCTTCCTTTAACTTGTATGGCATCAAAGTGGGTTAAGTTCGTATTCAATTGGCAAGAGTTATTTCTAGTTGGCACGAGGTCACAAGGTCTAGTCTTCTTCTAACTCACATGGCATCAAAAGATATGTTGTGCCAACACCATTGATCACTAGTAAAAAGTTTACCGGGTGCACTAAAATTTATTTTAAACCCCGACTCCTACCATCTAAAAAAAATATGTTTAAATATCAATATTATCATTTAATTGGTTGTTTCTTCAATGCAATTCCTATTATCTCAATTCATCTTTTAATGGGGTGAATATGACCTTTTGGTTGTCAATATCAATGAAGAAAAAGGATATCCCATGCTCATTTGATCAAAAGTATCTTATGGCATCAATTATATCTTTTTATAACTTGATGCTAAAAAGATAAAAGAACATCTAGAGGAGAGGACCCTCTAATTGAGCGTATTTCGATGGTGATAGAATTTGTTGGATTTGACGTCTAATATTTTTAAGAGTAGAATATTGGTAATTATGACTTTAAATTAGTGTTGATTTTTTTAATTTTTTTTAAAAAAGGCATAATTAAGAAATACAAATCAATGAGAAACATCAATAAACCAAACTTCAAATGTAGAAACAAAAACAACTGATGAATAGTAGTTATAATATCTAAAACACAAGCAGTTGATAAGGATATGCATTCTATTCATTTAACCTAATATCTTCTTGCATCAATTATATCTTTTACGACCTAATGTCAATAAGAAAGATAGAAGAATATATGGAGGAGAGGACCCTCTAGTCGAGCATACTTCGATACTAATAGAATTAGTCGATTTGATGCCAATATTTTTAAGAGTAGAATGCTAGTAATTGTGACTTTAAAGAGTACTCATAATTGAATGAAATGTATTCCTTAGATCTAAAAGACATCAAATCATGTGATCATAAGTCCACTAGTAAACATGACTTAGGCTAGGGTCCTATTGAGAGGGGGCTTCCTAAACAAAATAGTGTGTGTTGTTGAGATATTTTAGGATTATTTTATAGTGGGTGTTCCAATGAATTTTGTGGTGCAATTTAAAGCATAATTGAATAATCTCTAAAATTTATGGAAGCTAGTGGTCCCATGAATTTTATTATTTAGCACATTCAATTCAATATAATAAATAAATACGAAGTAATGAAAATATTTATTGGTAAAAAATTGAAAAATTTCAAATAAAAAACAAGTGACAAAAAAAAGTCTAATCTTGTGTTTATAGTACATGATACCGCAAAATCTATTTTTGGGTTTATTAAAAACTTGCAATAATGGGACTACTTGTACTCCTAGTATGGAGAGGTGTACATACCCTACCTCCTATAACTTGTGAGCTTGACCTCTCTTTCAAGAGTACAAGTTCTCTACCATTAGGCCAATGTGTAATTTCTCCATCTTTCCCACCCGCTCAAATTTGAAGTCTTAGAAAGTAAGGGCTGCCATTCTTCAAGTAAACATTCTAATTAAGACTACAACATTTTTTTAAATTTCATGTGGCCTCATATCCTTAGAAATAGATCATCAAGCCCTCCATAAGACCCAAATCTTCGCGCACAATTATTGATCTATATTTTAATCATAATATTCTTAGACAACAAAAACAGCGCAAACTCTAAATTCTTAAATATAAATGAGAACCTCCCCAATTTATGAACCCAAGGATATAATTAGTGAGGACTAATATCAAATTCATTTTATTAAAAAGAACAAAATCTCTTTGTAAAGTCATTTTATTTTTATTAATCATATTGAAGGGTAAAAACAGGTACGCCTATGCCTAGATACCACGAGAACAGCGCATCTAGCATTTCAACTGTAACTACCCGCGCATTAATTTAAGTTCAAACTCTGCCTTTTCCCCTATATAACATCGTATCTGTTCGTTTAAAATACACAGCACTCTTTACTTCTGCAATTGAGTACTCCGGAAGAAGCTCAAATATTTGGCAATGGCGCAGCTTAAGCTTGTATTCCTTGTGGCTGTGCTGCTAGCCATCTGGACCTCGCAGGAACAGGTTACTAACTGAATCTTTCGCTGGAAAAACTGTAAATATAGCTCGATTTTTTAGCAAAACAAACGAATCTGACAATCATTTTTGAAGTGCTGATGAATCTTTGTTGTGTTTCAGTTAATGGCAAGAGGCGAAGATCACGCTGCCGGTTTTGAGGTTCAGAAGGTACACAAAATCTGTTGCCTTTACCAAAAGTGTTGCTAGATTTATCTGGTTGTAGTATTGCTTTCCCTAACATTTCCTATGGATTATGTTTGCAGACAAAATATGGATCCGGCAGCCTGCGCCAAGCCCGTAAGTTTCCCTGACAGAGGCACTTGTAGCAATGTAAAAGCATTTATGGAAATAGTATATATGTATATATGATGATACGATGTGTTATGCAGTGGTATATACAATGTGTATATGTTGCAAATTGTATATACATTACGAGGCATTACGCAGTGCTATATACAATGTGTATATGTTGCATTGTAGTAGAGAGCGATATACACAACATATGTTGCGATGGTGTTAGAGAGTGGTATATACAATGTGTATATGTTGCAATGAGTCTGTTGGAAAGGTGTTAGATAGTGGTATATACAATGTGTATATGTTGCATTGCGTCTGTTGGAAAGGTGTTAGATAGTGGTATATACAATGCGTATATGTTGCATTGCGGTATGATGGAAAGATGTTAGATAGCGGCATATACAATGGGTATATGTTGCATGGTGTATGTTGGAAATGTATTAGATAGTGGTATATACAGTGTGTATATACAATGTGCATGTGTTTCAACTGGGAGGAGGGAGTGATATATGCAATGTATATGTGTTATGCGACTGAGACATACGATGTATGTTTTTGCGAGTGACATATGTAATGTATATATGTTTTGTGATTGCGCAGAATGCCCGGGAGCTTGCAATACCAGGTGCTCGCAGACTCAGTATCGTAAGCCGTGCATGTTCTTCTGTCAGAAGTGTTGCAGAAAGTGTCTGTGTGTTCCTCCAGGTTACTACGGAAACAAGCAGGTTTGCCCTTGCTACAACAACTGGAAGACCAAGCGCGGAGGCCCCAAATGCCCCTGATCTATCATTACTGCTTTCTCTCATGCCAGTTGTGTTTCATCTCTCTCTTCTAATTAATTAAGTTGATCGCTCAGTGTGGCTCTCTGCACTCGAAGCGCGACAGATTTAAAAGACATTTCTTTACCAATTTCTATCATATTGTGTTATGTTTTGCCTCTACTGAGTTTCTGTTTCAGTCGCCATTGTGATTTTGAAAGGGCAGGGACAGATCTACACTCTACTGAATTTCTGTTTCAGCCTCCATTGTCAAATTGTAGGCCTGCTTAGATCTGTATGCATTCTGTAAACCTAATAAAGGTGTTAATTTTTATCAGAACTGACCAAATCGAGCAAACAGGGTTGAGATTTTTTAATGAGATTTGCCCAAATCGAGCATTGTCTGTATTTTTGCATTTGCAATATCAATTTCTGCAACAGAATTTTCACAGTTTAAGCAAGTTTGAGGCAACAGCAGCCACATCGCTTGCCACTTTAGGTACTTGGAATTTCAAACTTTACACACTGATTTCAAATGAATGTGAAGTAGATAATTGCGAATAAATTGAGTCCATCCATCCATCATATAATCATTAAACGTAGGCTTTCAATAAAGTTTTAAGCTATGTATGATAATTTTGAATTTTACGCCTCGCTAAACAATGAATTTGTGTGGAAGATTGATAAACAGTTCTAGTTCCATTTTTAATTTAAATTTAAAAGTAATTCCATTTAAAAAAAGTTAATAAAAATTCAAGTGGATTATTTTATGAAAAGTTCATAGACATATTTTTATGGATTGGAAAGTATAATATTTCTAGTTTAATGTTAAATTTTAAGTATTTAGAATATATAGTAGCTTATTTTTGTCAAATAATTTTATAATTTTATTTAAAAATAAGAAAAATATAAAGTAGAGCTTGATTAATAACAAAAGAGAATTTTAATTACAACTCTGTTAAAATGAAAGTGTGATAAAAGTAGCTGAAAAATAAGTTTTCATTTTAATGTTCATGTAAATATGATCTTTCCTCGTGGATTTAAAAATGATATTCATTCTTTACACCTTACCACTTCTGGACAAAGTTGGGATTGAGATGACTTAAGATTTATACATCTCCTAAACAAAAATGAAATGATTAGCAGTCTCAAAGTTTACTCTTGATGATAAGAAAAAGGCAAATACAATATATGTTTTTCATTTTACTAAATGTGGACTTTATATAACCAAGAACAGTGAAAGAGAAATTTCTGCAATAAATAGATTTTATTAAAATTTTCAATTTAAGTTTAAAAATAGGAAATATTTTTATGTTGATAGATTTTTAGGGTGGGTCAATTCTCCTTTGATTAGAGGCCACACAACTAATTATATATTTTGATAAATATATCATTAATTACAAGATCTTCCAAAATATTCCAAAATATTGAAGAGAAACTGTTTAATTGAAATACTAAATTTTGTTTGATTTATCTATATAATGGAAGATTACTAGTTATTCTTACATTCTAATTATAGTCCACTCCTTGCTAATCTAATCTTTCAATCAATAATTTTAATGACACATAAAACAATGATAACTAGGAGAAAGGATCATGTAAGTACTTGAAGCTTGAAGCTGTTCTAATGATTGTGATAAGAGTTGATGATGTAATACTCATGCTTGTTCATTTAATATCCATGCTTGTTGATTTAATGTCCAATTTTTGACAACATTGCACTAAAAGTTATGACTTCAAAGTTTATTGTTATAAAGATTTGCCATAATTGAATGAAATGCACCCTTAATTGTAAAAAATAACCAATCATGTGATACTAGATTACATGAGTTGATGATGCAATACTCGTGCTTGTTCATTTAATATCCATGCTTGTTGATTTAATGTCCAATTTTTGACAACATTGCACTAAAAGTTACGACTTCAAAGTTTATTGTTATAAAGATTTGCCATAATTGAATGAAATGCACCCTTAATTGTAAAAAATAACCAATCATGTGATACTAGATTACCTTTACAAGTATGGGTGTCTTTTTTGAATGATCATTGGTCTCACTTTTTGGGAGGGCTGTTTTGGACTCCTTGGCAAAAGACATGTTGATGGCGTGTCATATTTGATGATGTGACTTTGAAACCTTTAATTATGAGTAGGGGATTCACCAAGTAAGCTATTGTACAAAATTGAGTGATTTCAAATATCCACATAGGATTTTGAGAAGTATAAAGTTAAGGTTGCTCAACTAATGGGTCCTCTCCCCTAAAAACCTATTGATAAAATTTCACATGTACCAATAGTTGCCCACTTGTACTTGAGTATTAGTGTAAGATTTGATGGAAAACAAATTTATTAAGCCCAAGAAATTTGCATGCAACAACTTGTCACAAGGGAGAAATATGTAGAAAATAAACAAGGGTTTTGCTTTGACAATATGAAAGTTGTTATTATCAACTAAGAGAATGAATGCAAATATACAATGGATCAATCCATATAGGAGATCGAAAAACTTAAAGAGAAACCCTAATAGGTAAATAGACATTTGATAATTAGATTTAATTATTAAATGATTAATGCAAGTGCATAAAGGGAAATTTTAAGTAGTAAAGTTAATTTAATCAATGTAATTAAATTAATTCTTTACTCTAACACCCTCCTTTAAGATGAGCAACAATGCAACTACAAACAATGCAAGAAAGAAGCAAAGGAACTACAATGCTGAATGCAAATTTGGGTCTCGACAACATGGCCCAATGAGGTACCCAATCACAACCAAATCTCTATGAAACAGAGAAATAGGGAAAACCACATGGGAAAAACCACCCTCCAAAAAGAGATAGAAAGATGCGAAAAGCAAAAAATAAATAAAGGAAGGTAGGCCTCAACGAGACCCCTCAAGGACAACTTCCTTCACCCTAAGCATAGAACACAGTTGAAGATATCACAGAGATGCAAAAGGCTTAGTGAAGATGTCAACAACTTGCTCCAAAGTGGGAACATACTCCAAGCTGAGAGAACCATCCTGAATCAGCTGCCTGATAAAATACATATGGATCTCAATGTGCTTGGTTCGCTGATGCTCAACTGAGTTGCGTGAAATATGAATGGCACTTTGATTGTCACACCAAACAAGAGTGGGACTATCAAGAGGAAACCCAAACTCTGTCATCAATTGTCGAAGCCATAAGACCTCCTGACTAGCTAGCACAGCTGCTCGATACTCTGCCTCTGTAGATGATAATGCAACAACAGTCTACTTCTTGCAAGACCATGTGATAGGACCAGAACCAAGACAAAAAACAAAACTAGAAGTAGACTTCCGACCATCTATATCACCACCCCAATCGGCATCTGTGAAACCAACAATGTGAGGATCTCTTGATGTATAGTGAATGCCATATGAAGTAGTGTCTTGAATGTACCTCAAAATACTTTTGGCAGCTTGCCAATGACTCATGAGGATCATGGGAGAATCACGAGACAATACCAACTGCAAAGGAAATGTCAGGTCGAGTGTGTGTTGAGTACAACAAACTACCCAAAAGGATCCTGTATAAGGTGGAGTCCACTAAAGGAGTAGAGAAAGCGGTAGAAAAAATAACACCTAACTGAAAAGGTGTGGGAGTAGGCTTCCAATCAAGCATGCTGAATCTTTGAAGCATATCAAGAGCATACTTCTGCTGGTGTATGGAAATCCCATCCGAAGACTGAATAACCCGTAGGCCCAAAAAATAGTGCAGAATTCCAAGATCTGTTATCTCAAATTGCTCCATCAATGCTCTCTAAACACTTTGAATCATAGAAGATGAGCTACCTGTGATGATGAGATCATCAACATACAACACAAGTATCACAAGATCAGCCCCATGACGCTGAATGTACACTGTAGGATCAGAATGACAACGGGTGAAGTGTGAGGCTAGCAAGAAAGAGTCCATCTTCTCATACCAAGCCTAAGGGGCTTGTTTGAGACCATATAATGACCTCTGAAGTCTACACACAAGAGAAGAGTCTTGCACAAAACCCTGAGGCTGTTCCATATAGATCTCCTCATGTAGATCCCCATGCAAGAACGCACTCTTCACATCTATCTGATACACTGTCCAACCCTGTAAAGCTGCAAGAGAAAGTACCAGGCGAATAGAATTCATCTTAGCGACAGGAGAAAAGGTCTCAGAGTAATCAATACCCTCCACCTGTGAAAAGCCCTTCGCAACAAGACGTGCCTTATATCGATCAATAGAACCATCTGCAGCATACTTGGTACGGTACACCCACTTGCATCGAACCAACTTTCTTCCTTTTGAAAGAGTACAAAGCTCTCAAGTGTGATTCTTCATCAAAGAAGAGTACTCCTCATCCAGAGCCCTATCCCACTTAGGATGTCTTGTTGCCTCTGAAAACTTTTGAGGATCATCTGAAACAACATGACTCAAAAGACCAGAACCAGATCGCTGAGCACGAGTACGACGAGTATCTGAAGGATCTCCTACCAAAGAACCAGTAGCACTGACTATATCCTGAGCCCACTTGGGCACTCGTGGAATATATGGTGGAGGAGGGGAAGGTGGATCATCATCTAAATCATCCTCAGAGGATATAGAATCCTGAAGAGGAGAAGAGGAAGTACTAGGCAGTGAGGGAGAAGCTGGTGATGGAGGCTCCATTTGAGGATATTGCTCATCAAACTGGACATCTTGCCGAAACAAGACCTCTCTGGAATCAGGATCAAACAACTTGTACACCTTCATATCCTCACAGTAGCCAACAAATATTAGTGGTCGACTCTTCCTCTCCATGGCTTTCCTCTGAGCATCTGGAATAAATGACCAAGCCTCACTACCAAACACTCAAAATGTAGAAACATCAGGCTTGACATGGGACCAAGCCTCCTCAGGAGTCAAATGTGGTAATTCCTTATGAGGCATTTGATTCTGAATGTAGTTGGCACAATTGATTGCCTCTGCCCAAAAAGAAGGTTTCATATTTTGAGACTGTATCATACAATTGGCCATCTCCCGCAATGTTCTGTTCTTTCTCTCAGCAACACCATTCTGTTGAGGGGTATGGGGAACTGTCAATTGATGCAATATACGCTGCTCAGTGCAAAAATCATGAAAAGACTGATTCACATATTCCCCCCCATTGTCAGTGCGTATCTGCCTGACAGAAAGACCAAACTGCTTCTCCACAAATTTCTTAAAGACTCGAAATGAATCAAAGACATCAGACTTGTACTTCAAGAAGTACACCCATGTGCGTCTGGAGAAGTCATCAATAAAGGTGAGCACATAACGAGCACCAGAAAAAGGAGTGAGAAATGACATGAGATCACTATGTATCAACTCCAATGGTTCCTTAGCACGTGAGAATCTACCTGTCGGAAAGGGATCTCTATGATGTTTTCCAAGTGCACAACCTCGACAAACACCATCAATGCAAGAGATCTGAGGAAGTCCAATCACTAACTCTTGTATACTCATCTGTTGTAGATATCTATAGTTGACATGGCCAAAACGCTCATGCCAAAGCTTGCTCACTATGTTTACATGAGCAACAAGAGAAACAATGATATTATCAGATCTCTCAAAGCCATCAAACTTGTATAAGTGAGACTCTAAATCAACAGTCCTAGTAGCAACAACCAAATCGGGATCATGGAGGTCTTTAATAACTACATCATGCGGTGAGAACTCAACTGTCTTACCAGAACCAGAATGGCAAATCTGATAGACAAACAGGAGGTTCGTAGAAATGTTAGGAACCAAAAGAACATCCTGTAGAGAGCCACCATCCAATGAAACAATACCAGAACATGTAACTGAAAGTTGTGCTGAGTCACCAACTGCAATCTGTGTAGTAGCACTCTGAGCAAGTGAGGTAACCAAACTAGGTGTGTGTCATATGGTGCGAAGCACCTGAATCAATGATCCAAGTAGTAGTGGAAGATAATGCTCATGCAGAAAGAGCACGACTTTTCCCTGTGGGAGTAGGTGAAGGCTGTGGAGAAGCAATACTATGCTATTGCAAGGCTTCCTCTAGAGCCTCAAGACATTTCCAACACCTGGAAATTGGATGCCCTTCCTTGCCACAAAAACTACAAGGTTCACCTGTGAACTTCTTAGTCTTGGAGGAAGACTCACCAGACTTAGAAGATTTACCCTTAGGAATGGATTTCTTAGATTCTATTTTCTGAGGTGGCTTGGATGAATTCTCTTTGCAAACTAAATCTATTTTGGGCTTCTGCTTCTGCTTCTGTGTCCCCTTAGAAGTCTGAGCAACCAAAGCTTGGTTCTTAGTTCTAGATAAAGAATCCAACTATGTGAGCTTGGCCTGCTCTCTAGTCAACCAATCACAGAACACCTCAAAAGTGGGCATCTAGAATCTCTGACCCAATGCATCCATGGTAGAGTGGAAGGTGGAGGAGAAAATTTGAAAGTTTCCCCGAAGCTTTGATAGAATCAGGTAGATACACTTTGTGTCAGTCTTAGCCTTTCCACATCCCTGTAATAAAGACCTCTGCTGCTTGAACTTCATCAAGAAGTCCTCAATGGATGGAAAATGATCTGGTATAAGAGAGGGGTAAGCTCTGCCTCAATCTGAAGTGCTCTGAACTCATTCACTGTACCAAACAAGGTGTTAAGCTTGGTCCACATAGCTAGAGGGGTATTGCACCCATCAAGATGAAACTGTAAACTATTTGATACATGTAAAGCAATCAACCCCATTGCCTCATCCATCTTGTTCCTATGTTGCATGACCTCAAAAGGCCTCTGTAAAACTGGTTGCACTGTGTCTAAACAAGACCATAACCCTTTTGATCGGAGAAGCCATGTCATCAAGGATTTCCATGTGTGATATTTATGAGGGGTCAGAAGTTCTAGACAAGAAGAGGTCTAGGCCATTTTTTTTTGGAAAGTGTTTTTGTTTTGATATAATTTCAAGTTTACTGAAGTAAATTACAGAAAATAAGAAATAAAACACCCCCCCACAATTTAATAAATCGAACCTTAGAAGCTAGAAAATATTGCTTACAATGAGAGAGAAAAAAAATCTTCAAATGAGTATCATGTGTACCTTTGAATTTTTTTGATGAAAATATCCATAATCTAGATAGCAATCGTAGGTAAAAAGGCTTGCAATTCAAGGTATGGTGCTCACGATGGTTTGAATTTCTATCGTTTCAAATCTGCCAACGCAGACGTCGGCTCATGCATGGCGGTAAACGACGCTGGGAAGGACACCCAAAAAAATGCTCTTTCACATGCTACAGAGAATACCAGATCTGAAAACTATAACCAAAACCTCTCAAATTAGCTGAAAAATCCCAAATTTCTTCTGTCAAACCCTTGCTCCTTTTTTTTTCTTCAAACATGAACAAGCTACAGCAGATCCAACTCTAATACCATGTAAGATTTGATGAAAAACAAATCTATTAAGCCCAAGAAATCTGCATGCAAAAACTAGTCACAAGGGAGAAATCTGTAGGAAATAAACAAAGGTTTTGCTCTGACAATATGAAAGTTGTTATTATCAGCCAAAAGAATGAATGCAAATATACAATGGATCAATCCTTATAGAAGGAGATCGAAAAACCTAAAGGGAAACCCTAATAGGTAAACATGCATTTAATAATTAGATTTAATTATTACATGACTAATGCAAGTGCATAAAGGGAAATCTTAAGAAGTAGTAAAGTTAATTTAATCAATGTAATTAAATTAATTCTTTACTCCAACAGTTAGAATTTGTGAGCTTTAATTGGAATTGTACAACTTTACTAAGGCCCATAACTCATGACTATTGGAGCATTTGTGCATAAGTATTATCAATTTTTGAGGTGGTTGTAGTACATGGATATTGGGGCATTTTTATGCATGTATCAAACAACACTAAAAAAAATGTCAAAATTTGATGTGCTAGTTAGGATTTGTGGGTGTGTGAAGTTAGCTATAATGACTATTGCACTTCCTCTATATTAAACTCAAATATAAATGTTTAAATTTTTTAACAATAATTAAATAGGAATAATCAAAGTAGCCAAGATGAATATGTTGGTTCTTTCTATCTATCTTTTGCTCCTTTTTTAGTTGGAGTTTTTATTGTTATTTTTCGTATTATTATCATTGGCATTTGGGTGGAAAATCACCTTCTAAACTTTATGGATTTTATTAAAAGGTGTAAAACCATTATCATCTAAAGAGGAAACAAACAAGACTTTTTGTCCTTCCAATGTACTCTTGAAAAAAAATAGTAGTAATATTTTAACTTGCATACCTCCTTGGATGTTTCCAAGGAGTTTCCCCATTTAAAGCTCTTATGATCCACTCAAAATTTAGATAAATCCCTTAAGTGTGGCATTGAATTATACCAAGGCCACCCTTAACTCTAACGTATATTCAAATGAAGCTAGGAGGTAACAAATATATCTTGCTTATCGTCTCAATTAGACCACAATAAGTTTTTAGTGAGCTTGGTGAGCTGATTATAATAGTTCTTCAAATGAAGCCAACATTATTAATTATAAGTATGATTGGCTATCATGAGCTTGTTTGCAACTTGGATTCTATTGAATCATGAAGAGGAATATATTACTCCAATGCACAGATTTATCTTGAGAAACAATCTCAACATGTTACCAAGAGTAACCCCTAGATCAAGGGTAATACTAAGATAATGAGTTATGGTGTCATGCTTAATCAATTTCATATATGAAGTGATCCATGAAGAACTCAGTTTAGTGAGAATAAGTCTTTGAGCATGAAGCAGATTAAAGTAGGTCTACGTAAGACACCTAATGTGTTGGCCCATCCTTAGTTGATCAATTAAAAATATCATTGCTAACAAAATGTGAAGTGAGGGCATGTGCTCCTTGAAGAAGAGATGTACCCTTAATCAACTAGTTGGATTGTATATGCTCAAGAAAATAACTAAAGGTGCTAACAACTATAACATAAAGGGTGATTTCATGAAGTGCGTCTGACCCATAATATGGTCAAAAAAATTATTTTAGAAGGACAAATTCATTGAGAAACTTTAGAGGTAAAAATGCCTACCAAGTGTAAATAGGGCTTGAATGAAAGTGGTGGTGGGGGGAGGGGTGAAGGTGGTAGTGGTTGAATGAATGATTTTTTCCATTTAAAATGACATGTGTTCAAAACTCCTATAGAAAGGAACATCAAGTGATGGGGCTTTAAAAAATTCAAAGGTCCTTATGTTCTTTTTACACAAATTTTAGAAGAATTTTCTACTTTCACTAGACTTTGCAAAGTGATGGTCCTCATAGTAAACATTCTAAAAGTACATTTTCTTATGTGTTTTATTCACTTATTTTATTTAATAGTGCAATTTTGATGTCCAAGCATTGCAAGTAGTGATATTTTAAATTATGTACCTTGTCAGTGGTTCCAAACAATTTCACCATCTAAAGCCTTTATGATCCACTCAAAATTTAGCCAAACCACCTAGGTGCGTGTCAATTATACCTATGTCACCCTTAATTATAAGCTATATGCAATTAAGCTAGGAGGTGGAAAACATTCTTGATTATTTTCCCACTCAGACCAGAATAAGTCTCTAATCAACTTGGTCAGTTGATTATAGTAGTTCTTCAAATGAAGTCGACATGAGAAATCAAAAAGCATGATTGTCTATCATGAACTTGTTTTCCACTTGGATTCTACTGAATTGTAAAGAGGAATCTATTACTCCAATGTACAAATTAATCTTTAAATATTTTTAATTTAAAAAAATTCTCATTAATAGCATCCCATAGAGCTCGGTATTAATAAATCCTCCATATTTAGCTTCCATGTCTTAAAATTATTTCTCAAAAAATTTCTCCATCTCAATTCTTCCTAATGAACTCAACATTTGAAAAAACTCCTGCAATAAGATCACAAGGTATCTTTTGCACAAGTTCCCACTCAATTAAGGATTAGTACAAAAAGCCCAAAAACCCACAACTAAAACCAAAGGTGATTAAGATTTGATACCACTTGTAAGGAAGTTAGGGTAGCAAAATAACTTCAACCTTGAGTGGAGTGTTAAACAAAACTTTTAATATCTTTAGAACAGTTACAAAAACTTAAAAGAAATAAACATAACTAGCATGCATACAACAAGACAATGTTTTACATGGGAAAAACCCTTTTGGGAAAAATCCCCACACTCCAAAAGAAGGTCAAAATATTATTTAGAAATCAATAGTAAAATACAATATATTTTTAAGGAAAGATTCTCATATGAGTATCACCAACCAGAGATTCAGAGGTAATTCGACAACTATAAAACTCTTACACAAAACCTCCATCTCATACACCTAACATATAGGACATACAAATATGAAATTGTTAAACAATATTACAAAACCATGGGAAAGTTGTACCCAACTTATCTTCAATCCAAGATTCCCTATGATGTGTCAAAATACACACAAATATGTGTAGCTCCCTTTTACAACTCATTTATGTCCCCACATTTCTACATATCCCATTTCAAGAAAAGACCATAACTTTTGATTTGTGAGTTTGAGTGATGTAAGAGAGGATGAAGGAGAGGGGCCAAAGGCACACCCTAACCAGATCCACCTTGCAGAGATCACTGCACACGGAAGTAACAAACACACAAGTGAGAGAGAGAATGCATATATCTTTCATATATTTATTCCAATTTATTCATACATGCCGGGCTATAAGGCCTTCCCGGTTTAGGCTAGATATTACAATTCAAGTACATAAGTCCTCCAACATGCGAGGATCTGAAACAATCCACAATCTTCTATCTTCTATCTTTGATGTCCTAATTCATGTCTAACTCCCCCAAAACTACAAACAAAGATTACAATATATACAAGAGGCTACTGAACAAGTCGGCCTTCAGATCCATCATCAATGAAAGGAATGACCAGATCTAGGTCCACATGCTTCCCAATGATAGATACCAACATTAAATTCATGACCATAATTAATTGCAAGATTCGGCCTCAACAGGAAACTAAAACAAACACCTCGGTAAGCAAGGATAACCGAGCGCCAGACAAGCATCACCGAGCGCCAGGGAATTAACCAAGTGCCAGAGAGATAACCGACCAACTCGGTAAACAAAGGAAATTGGGCAACTACTGAGCCAACTCGGTCAAAGCAGAAACTGAGCAACACAGGAATACACAAACATGTTTTTTTGGTGACACAAGATTGCCAAGGACCCGAGATGCTCTTGCATCATTAAGTGAAAAACTATTTGAAGCATTGAAAATATAATGAAGTGATCTATTAAGCTATAACCTGCTACACTGGTTATGACCACTTTTAGGCCCATTTGAAGCCTCTAAGGCCTTCAAAATTGACTTTGGAAGATTTCAAATGAAACTTTAAAAAATAAAAGATTTAATATCTTCTGATAAGGGTAGAACTTAGGAGAATAGAAGAACAGAATAAGAAAGATACATTCTATTTTCTGAATAAAGATTCTTATTACATGAACATTACAATCAGAAAGTAAAACTACATGCCTCATAGGCTACAACACATTCAAATTTTGGAGGAAGCCCCTTCTCCCAATACCTCCTCTGAAAGATTGTATTCCCACCTTAAAGATGGGTCTTAAATAACCAATTTTGAGTTTTGGAGCCAAATTGAAATTGAAATTTTGAAATTTGGTCATTGGGTGCCAAAATAGAGGATTTAAAATTCAAATTTGAATCAGGTTGGAAAATAGGGCAGTTCCCGAAAATAGTCCAACTTCTAGGAGGCATAACTTTTGCTCTAGGACTCTGATTGACGAACTGTTTACACTATCAGAAAGATCTGTGAGCGCTCTATAAATGTTTAGACAAGTAAATCTTTCCCTCCCATTTTCAAGGCTGTATGAGACCATTTAGTACCCCAAACTTGAATTCGAAGGTTTTTCGATAGGTTTTCAGAAACATAAAAACTGTAATAACTTTCAAATGGTGAATGATCTTGACCTGATTCTTTTTCCAAATTGCTTAATATTACATTAACAAGATTCCCTTTCATTCATGTCCTTGTCTTCCTTATAATTAAAACCCACCTACAAATAGCCTATTTTCTCCAAAATGTAGCAACTTCTTAAAAAATAGCAAGTTCACCCAAAAATGTAGTAGTGGGATTTTGAGAGTTGGAATCTCTATTTTGCCCAAATGGGTATCCATAAATACCAAAACATCAAACATAAACTAGAAAAAAATAATATTTTTGGGTGATGTAGGATTGCCCTAACACCTTTGGATGCTCCTACATCAAACACCTAGGGTAATTTGAAAAGTGACCCTGTCACTTCTTAGCGGGTTGAGGAAAAACCAAGTGATCAACCTCTTCTTTGGAAAACCATGTCAATTATTCCATAGGTCTTCCCTCCCACTTCACTAAATATTCTTCATACTTCTTATTTCTTGTACTCCTTCCTACACAGCTATCCAATATTGCTTCTATCTTCTCCTTCTCTAAAGTATAAATTGGGATGCTAAATTTCTCCAATGCTTGTTCCTCATATGTTCTACATTCTCGATATTCTGTTAAATACACAATGTTGAAAACATGGGAAATATTGATTCCATCTAGCAACTCCACCTCATATGCATTTCCTGGATCATGCTTCTTCGTAATCTTGCAGGGACCAAACTTTTTCATCTTCAACTTGTTGAAGGTTCCCACTGGAAACCTTTATTTCCTCAATTACACCATGACCTCATCCCAAATTGAAACTCCTTGTGCCTCCACTTGTGATATTTCTTAGCCTTATACTGCATGTTCATCTTGCTAATGTGCTCTCACACTTGCTCATGTAGATTTTTTATGTGCACTGCAAAGTCTTCAGTTTCAACAATGGTCCTACTTCCTTGGTCCATCTTCCTCAATTTTAGTGCGGTCCTTGGACTACCTCCATGTACAACTTAGAATTGTGACCTACCAGTACTCTTGTTCACAAAATTATTGTAGGAAAACTATGCATGTGGTAGGACTAGGTCCCATCCCTTGGGTTTATCTTCTACTAAGCATCTTAGTAGGTTACCCAGGCTCCTATTCACTACTTTAGTTTGTCCATCAGTCTGTGGGTCGTGTGCAGAACTAAACTTCAACTCAGTCTTTAATTTCCTCCACAAGGTTCTCCAAAAAATGCAACAAACTTGGTATCATGATATGAAACTATTATCTTTAGAATACCATGTAGTCTTGTATGCAAATTAGATGTCTAATACTAGAAATGAAAAATTAACTATCTAGAAGCTAATAAATCTATCTAATGCAACACAATGAAGAATGCAAAGTAATCATAAATGATAAAACTAAATCAATTACCTTCACCTACCATGCAGCTTGTCTTCATTGCTCTCCTAGCCTTGATTTCTTGAGGATGTTGAGCTCTCAGATTTCCAAATGAAGCCTTTTCCCAAGATTCCACCAAAGTGTGGAGATTTGATGATGAATGCAAAATAGCTCAAAGCTTGATTATGCAGCTAATGGATGGAATGCAAAATGGAATGATGATAATATGGATGCTTGATTGCTCTTAGAATGCTTGAATGCTTGAATGCTTAAATGCTTGATTGCCAATTACCTATTAGCTCACAAAGGGGAAATGAGGCTCCTTTTATAGATTTTTGGAGGATCTAAGCCTAGGTGGCACAATCTTACGATGGAGAATGAAAGGTGAAATATCCTAGGGCTAGGATTGACTTAGTTGAAGGAGTTGAGAGAAAGGGGGATGTAGTTGGAATGTGAGAGGAAGAATAGGGATGATGTTCCTCTCACATTTACATGGAGGAGAACAAAGTGGAAGGGAAAGACACATGTCAAGTGTCTCACAAAGACCAAAGAGAGGAATAGGGAAGGACTTTTTCCTCATGAGGACTCTTGGTACAAGTGTTCCATGAGTCACCTTTGACCCTTAGAGGTGGCTTGAGAAGCCCCTTAGGAATAGGGCATGTCTCTTGACTTGGTTTAAGAGAGGACATGTGGTCATGAGACCAAGTCCTATGAGGCCACATAGCCCTTAAGAATAAGACGTGTGGGTGAGGATAATTACCAATAAATAATTAATAATAATTATTTATTTTAGCCAAAGTGATGTGTCAGATGACTAGGTAAGTGAGGTGGACTAGGGGACTTAGTCATATTTAGGTGATTGTATATTTAATTAAATCACTTTAATAAGACTAATTAGAAGACTTAGGATAGAGGAATAGACTATAGTAAATTTACTAAATAAATTGAATAATCTATTTAATAAATAGAGGAAATAATTATTAATTAAATAATAAATATTTAATTAATTTATCAAGCCATTTTTAAGTGTATACATTTTTCCCCTCTTTGAAATAATGTGAATGTCACATTGTTTCAAAGAAAATTTTAAGCATTTTGCCCCTGCCCCAGACAATGTCTCAGACGACCTATGCATGCCCCCTCGAGAGATTGATTGACAAAAAAGATAATTTGAATTATATATATATATATATATATATATATATATATATATATATATATATATATATATATATATATATATATATATATATAGTGTTATTTGTTTTTTGTCGAGTTGGATAATCAATCTCACGAAAGAAATAGGAGAAAAGATGGGTGAAAATGGGGTGAAATAGAAGAATAACGGGAAATAGGCTCCACACACCAAGCACATCGGGTCTAGAGGCGATAAATAGGGCAAAGAGGTCCACAATAGGCTCATTGTGCACACTTGTCATTCATAGATCAAAGCATGAGAGAGAGAAGAGTAGAGCCACTAGGATACCATTCCCGCTGTCAGATCACCGCATTGAGAGGGCCAGACGCTTCCAGCGACCACCCGATTCAGGAGAGCCGGTAGGTGATTCGATCCTCTTTCTGAATTCATAATTTTGGCATGTTAGAGTAGAATTTGTAGCATGTTTAGGTTAGATTTAATGTTAAGAAAATTTTGAAAATTCTCTTGTTCAAGTGCAAAAAACAAATGCGTAGTTGTGGTGCACATATGCGCAACAATTCGCCATGTTTGCACAACAAACTGGTATGTCTGCGCATGTGTTACAGAATTGTGCATATGTGTAGAATTAAGAATTAGGCTGCGCAAATAGGCTTTAAATCCATGCATATGTAGATTCTACGCATTTGTCAAGAAAAGTTGCGCAAATGTAGAATAAAACTACACAAATGTCTAAATATACACAAATGCTTAAATATGCGCAAATGTTAGGGGATGTTGCGCATGCATGTTGCTATGTTGCACATTTGTTTTGGATGGTAGAATTTGGTCAAATTAGATAATCAGTTAGGTCAAACTTGATGTCGATAAGCCAATTTGATCTGTCAGCGGTTGAATTTGATCGATTTGGTCAAGATAGGCAACATCGTAGCATGGTCGCTAGTTAACCAATTTTGATGCTAGATAATTGATAAAATCATCTATTGAAACACGTGATAAAACATGTTTGTAGTTGTGATATTGCTATCAGGATTTAACTGTGTAGTTTTTTTGAGTCAAACTCATTGACCCATGATTCATGAGCAGTGGTTCACCGAACCCATCTCTCATGAGAATGAAATGGGTTCGGTGAACCACTACTCATGAATCATGGGTCAATGAGTTTGACTCAAAAAAAATACACAGTTAAATCCTGATAGCAATATCACAATTTGACTTCTTGTGGAAAATATCTCCTACTTATCAATGTTTGTAGTTGATATAATAGGATAGATAGATGTTTATATCAGTTTATCAAAATCTGATAGCTTGATTTTGTTTGACTTGGATAGGAGGATATTACCGATATTTTGATGTCACGGGAGAGATATCCCGTCACACAGAACCTGAGACCGACACTGTCAGAGACTGACAGACTCTTGATCGGAGTGTTTGGTTTGTACCATGTGATCTACACACCTGAGATTCAAGAAAATTTGAGTATGATGACTGCGTTAGCAGAGAGATGGCACTTGGAGATGAGTACTTTTCATCTCCTAACATGAGAGATGACAGTTACACTAGAGGATGTATATCACATCCTCTGGCTTCCTATCACAGATGAGCTGGTACACTATGATTGGCATGGCGGAGTGATGGAGTTTAGAGCAGTGTTCGATGATGATGATATTGAGGAGGGAGAGATTAGGTGGGAGGATATGGTTGATTTATATGAGCCTCTACCAGTGGTTCTAGCAAGAGTGATTGGGGGATTCGTATGCCCTGATCGTAGGTCACACAGATTTACAATTGGTTGGGGCCGCACATTGTAGCGGATGATGGATGATGGGACCTGATTTTCTTGGGGTGTATTCCTTTTAGCCCATTTGTACCATGATCTTCATCAGGTGGTGTACCATAGGGGTGCATCATTATCAACAGGTGTCACGTTGCTCCATGTATGGGCATGGGAACATATTGTTGTTACACGACCAGTAGTGATTAGATTCTGCGGCGCAGGACAACCGTATATTCATTTGTACTCATTAGTTTTGTCTCAGGCAAAACTGGGACACTTAGAGTTTTGGCGGTACACTTTTGATACACTAGACACAGTCACATGGAGACCTTACCTAGGGTGTGAGCCCTGGGATGATGAGCAACAACTGGGTTTTTATTTTGAGTCATGATGATTGATAGGGCAGATGCCCTACATTATTGAGAGATAGCTAGTCAGCTGGGTTCTGTGTCAATTTGACAGGATCCAGGGCATGCCATAGGGAGTCACGGAGTTTTCTCAAACACATCCGGAGAGGCGTGACTAGGGGCCCATGGTTTCTTTTGATATAGCTAGATAGGAGTTTCTAGACATGCCATTCCAGGCATGGACGATGAGACAGGGGGTCGTTGACCCAGGAATGATTGCTGATCTAGAGCAGTACTTGAGAGATTTTCCCATACCACACTTGACAGATCCGGAAGCTAGGCCACCAGAGAGGGATCCAACAAAGAGATGTTGTGGGAGAAGCTGAGGGAAAGATAGGAGAGGATGAAGGAGAGGAAGCATAGGTGATGGTGGAGACAGTGATGGAGGAGATGGAGGGAGAGGTGATAGAGCTGGACCTCAGATGAGAGGTGACGATGTGAGACAGAGGGGTTTGATGCCAACTCTAGCTAGACAAGGATGAAGATAGCCTCTAGCACAGCCAGTAGTAGGAGCGCCACCACAGCTACTAGTAGTACAAGTACATATACCAGTTGCCCCAATACAGGGACTAGCCGTATAGGTACAAGTGCCAATACAGGCAGGGCAGGGACAGGATGAGGCAGATGTTTTATTAGCCCAGGTCAGAGTGGTACAGAGTGGACAAATCCATGATGATGTACAGGATGAGCATGATGTATAGATGTTGGATGTGGATGCTTAGGAGGAGCCAATAGGGATGGACATCGGGGGGCAGGATCCCTATTTACAGAGAGATGCTACAGAGGAGGAGGATCGAGATATTGACTCATTGCTAGTCTGACTAGCAATGACATAGGTGCAGACAGACCGTGTCCCTGGACTAGAGAGATAGATAGAGAGACTAGAGAACTAGATGGGAGTGCTGAGACATGAGTGGGATGCGGCCATAGAGAGACTTGGGGAGTCAGAGATGTTATTAGATAAGCTGCAGTGGACAAAGGATTTGGGTCCTCATGGAGATAGTTTGAGAGCCATGATATGTGTCGAGAAGGAGATATCCTACTGGCGAGAGGCCTATAGACAGATGGTTCCAAGGGATCAGTGGATTGGGAGCTATAGAGAGAGCTCAGTGGCTATTAGGACAATGGTATATGATAGACAGGTACCGGCTGGTAGTGGAGGTGTATCATCACACCCTCTGAGAGCACCCACAGGTTTAAGAGATCAAGGCAGAGCCTCAGGATCAGGTGGTTCAGCAGCACAGGGTCTCATTGCATCTCGCAGATAGCGACATATAGAGTTTGGAGGCAGTGGATCATTGAATTTGGAGATCATTGTATACACTTGTTGTATCATTGTATCATTATATTATTGACTTGATGGACACTGTTGGACATTGTTATATTTTTGTCTATCATTGGACATTTGGACAGTTTATTTTCTTTTATGGAATTTATATGATTGGACCCTATATATGATGATGCGGTGCTATCATGATTTGCTTTGATGATTTTATATACATGTGTGTACTGACATATGTAGGATGTGATGATTTTCTTTAATATGCATAGAATGTATGTCCTAGAATGCAAAAATGATTTATTTCTATTTGATGCTTAATGGTTAATGATTGATCATGTGATGTTGATATAAATGCATGTCCTAGATGATTGTACGTTATACAAATGCTATGTGATTACTAATGCAATGATGTAAAACAATGTAGATAATGGATAATGAATGGATAATAAATGAATGATAATAAATGCATGATGATATAATACATGTAATGGATAATAAATGATGGTGTAAGATGCATATAATATGCAATGTTCTTAAGATGACTAAAATATAACAATTTGCATCATAATAAAAAATAATAATGAGATGTTATGATAACTATAACAAAACAATACGTGAAATGCATGTAATATAGATGGGTAATATACAAATGAACATACCGAATGAAAATTATGCATGGCCTAAATGAATTGATTAAATGTTGTAAGATGCGAGGTGAAAAATTAATGTTTTTGTTGTCCAAATGTCCTCAACTTAAATAACAACGTATTTGACACAAGAAGAATGGACTAGGAGAATAGATAACTTAATAAGAAAGATAACCTACAAATCCCTATAAAAGGAGCATTGATATGCAAGTCGTGAACTATTTAAATGAAATATGAAATGAGTATATCTCCACAACTTCATGTAACATCTTAGAACTTAATAATAACTAGAATTTGATTTTCATCATTGAGCTCATTATGTTGCAAGAAAATGCAAGCATCATGGTATAATTAAACCAGGATGACCTACGCGCTTCTTACATGGAGTTTAATATTGCAAACTTGACAAGCATCTAGGTATAATTGAACCGAGATGACCTGAGTTTTGTTTTCATAATAGACAAGGAATATTCCCCCCCCTCCATCGGGGAAAAAATATTTGGAGTCGAGGTATGTGATGGCGTATCACCATAAATAGCATTTGTAGAGCAACATGATTTGTATGTTGTCAATACTATTAAACTGATGAAGGCACTTACACACAAACATCCCAATTATTTGTTCCTTCAATTTAATTGGAAAATATCCCACAAACAACAATCAAAGAAAATACCATGTCCCATCCCAGCTATTCTAATCAATGACATATGGGAGTTTCAAACTCATGTCAAAGATATCCCTGAATAGCATAGAAAACATGATAACAATGAAATCCAAATATGAATGCATAATCTACAACAAACCATTCTAACATGCCTATCATGAATATACATTTTCTTTTGCCAAAAGATAGTGTAAGATACAATGATTAGTTCAATTGATGATGTATAGTCAAGAATGATAGATAAGTGGCCATGTTTCGAAAGATAGATTACAGATTGTGATTCATCATGAAGATACCATTGTGGAAGAACGTTTAATTGTATTTGTTTGTCCGGTGAAAATACTCCATTCTGTCCTCTAAGAGTCATGACTATCATAGATCCACTTCCCAAACTAGGTCGAGGACATGCCCCCAGCTAGGTGATGGACTGACTTATTATGGATGAAGAAGGATGCAACAAGACGAGGATGAAGACCATGACAAACAATCAAGCTATGATGGGGTTTTATTATGGGTAAATACAATGGATGGTGTATGAACTGGCCATTTTATTATGATATATACATGGTGAGAATGGTGACTGACTAGCCAATTTATTGTGGATATATACAATGAACAGACACACTAGAAGAATCCTAATAAATAAAGGAGCTAACTTGATACACATGGCACCTATTTCCAAGTTTTCGCCACATGCTTTTATTGCAATTTTCTTTTGATTTTTTGATTTTTTTTGTATTTTTTTTATTTTTTTTATTGACAGAATATATACATAGCCCTTGCATTGGGATTTCAAGGATAGAACTTCTTGAGGTGTATGCTGTTAAAAGGTTCATCCAAAGGATCTCCCTCAGGTGTGGACAATTGATAAGCCCCGAAACCATAAATTGTTGTAACTACAAAAAGACCTAACCAATTGGGTTCGAACTTGCCCTTCTTCTCATGATGCTATTGTTTCTTTGGATTTTCTCAAAGGAATAAGTCACCCAGCTGAAAGTCTCTAATCTTTACCTTACTATTCTACTGACAAGACATATGCTGCTGATAGACTTTCAAATGATCATAAGCTCTCTGATGGCATTCATCCAGCAGTTCTAGTTCAGTCAGCCTTGAAACTCTATACTCTTCATCAGGAATCAAATCTTTGAGAGTGACACGAAGTGAAGGCAACTTGACCTTGAAGGGAAGGACTGCTTCAGATCCATATACAAGGGAGTATGGGGTGGCTCCAGTGGGAGTACAGATGGAGGTGCGGTAAACCCATAAGGCTGGATTAAGTTGGATATGCCAGTCACGGCCAGCGTCATTGATAGTCTTTTGTAGGATTTTAACAATTGTTTTGTTTGATGCCTCAGCTTGGCCATTTCCTTGGGGATAGTATATGGAGGAATAATTATTGGTGATATAGAATTTTGCACATAGTTCATCCATGTCCTAATTTTGAAATTGTTTCCCATGATCAGTAATGAGATACATAGGTATACCATATCTACAAATGATATAATTTAGGATAAACATGGATACTTGTTTCCCTGTGGCGGTAATCAATGGAACGGCCTCAATCCATTTAGTAAAATACTCTGTTGCAGTGATAATCCATTTGTGGCCATTAGAAGATGGAGGGTTGATAGCGCCCATGAGGTCGAGTCCCCACCGACTGAATGGCAAGGTAGTTGTAAAAGGATGTAACTCTTGTGCTGGAGCATGAATAAGGTTTCTATGTATCTGACATTTCATGCATGCCCTAGCAAAATGAAAGGAATCTGTTTCCATGGTAGGCCAATAATAACCCATATGCATGAGTTTCTTAGCCAAAGAGGGACCACTCAAATGTGTCCCACAAATACCCTCATGTACGTCTTGCAAGGTAGTTTGAGCTTCATCATGCTTGAGACATCATAGGAGAGTACCATCAAGACCTCACCGATAAAGGGTGTCGGATATTAGGACATAGCAGGAGGCTTGGCGGAGAAAAAATCATTTTTGATTTTGGGATAGGTCAGGGGGTAGGATGTCATTTTTTAGATAAGAATAGATTTTTCCTTAGATTGGGGAGTCGTGTCCAATTAGATGACATATAATACTCGTATCAGGGTCATCATATGTAGGACAAGTCAGGGATTCCACCAAGAACTCAAAGAGGGCCTTGGTATCCTCTGTATCAAATAAAGAAGCAATCGTTGCCATTACATCAGCAGCCTTGTTATCATGCTGAGGAATCTACTCAAAAGTGACGACTGAGAAATATTGTTTGAAGTCATCAACCATACATTTATATGGTAATAACTTATCATCTTTAGTCTAATAATCATCATTAACCTGGTTTATAATCAATTGAGAATCCCCATAGACATTCATTTCAGTTACTTTCCATTGTAAAGCCATCTTTAGTCTAATCAGCAAAGCCTCATATTCTACTACATTATTGGTGCAAGGAAAGAGCAACTTGTAAGATTTTAGAATTGTGTATCCTTGCGGTGTGACAAAGAGAATACCAGCTCTTGAACCCTATTGAGTACATGATCCATCAAAGTATAGTTTCCATGTTTGTGTAGATAAGGCCAAGATGTGTGCATCAGGAAACTCTGTGTATAGGTTGGTCATCTGTTAATGGAGCATTAGCTAGCTGATTTTCTATCACTTGGCCTTTGATAGCCTTCCTGTCCACATATTCAATGTCAAATTCACTAAGTAGCATGACCGACTTAGCCAATCTACCTGTCAATGCTATCTTACTTAATAGATACTTTAAAGGATCAATCTTTTCAATGAGCTTGATTGAATGTGACAACATGTAATGTCGCCACTTCTGTGAAGCAAAAACAATAGCTAGACATGCTCTTTCTATAGGAGAATAGTTTAGCTCATATCCCACTAGGGTGTGACTGATATAGTAGATGGATTTTTCTTTCCCTTCATGATCTTACTGAGCTAGGAGAACACCTAGTGAGACTACCATAGCTAAAATGTAGAGCAAGAGTGGCTTGCCCATAATTGGTGACATCAGAGTTGGAGGATTCACCAGATATTGCTTGATTTTATTAAAAGCTTCCTCACACTTATCATCCCATTGGAATAAGATATTTTTATGCAACAAATGTTGAAAGGGATGACTTTGATCTGCTAGTTGAGAAACAAATCTTTGGATGGATTGGAGATGTTCCTGCAAAGATCTTAACTGACTGATGTTAGTGGGGGAAGCCATCTCCATTATTGATTTAAATTTTTTTGGATCTACTTTGATTCCTTTGGCTGAGACAATGCACCCTAACAGTTTACCGGATGTGACTCTGAATGCACATTTCTTTGGATTGAGTCGAATTTGATACTTTTCCATCTGGGTGAATATTCTATCCAACACTCTCAAATGAACAGCTCTATCTTTGGATTTTGCTAAAATGTCATCAACATAATCTTCCATAATGGTATGCATCATGTCATGAATGATTGTGGTCATAGCTCTTTGGTAAGTTGCTCCAGCATTTTTGAGGCCAAATGGCATCACATTCCAATAGTATGTACCCCACAGACAAGTAAAAGTAGTCTTCTCCTGGTCTTCCGGTGCAATCTTGATCTGATTATAGCCAGAAAAACCATCCATTAATGATAACATCTCATGCCCAGCTGTCAGGTCAACAATAATGTCAATATTTGGTAGAGGAAAGTCATCTTTTGGACAGGCTTTATTAAGATCTCAAAAATCAATACAAATCTGGATAGACTTGTCTGGTTTTGAGATGGGGATGATATTTGAAATCCACTCAACATAATCAATAGCCTGAATGAATCCAACATCTAAGAGCTTCTTCAATTCTGCTTTAACCATTAGTGCAATGTGTGGGTGCATCTTGTGGAGCTTTTGCTTAACTAGTTTTATACCTGGTCTGATAGATAAATGATGCATAATGAGATTAGGGTCCAGCCCAGGCATATCAACATAGGACCAAGCAAAGTTGATTTGTCTCTCTTTGAAATTTTTTGTAAAAGATTCTTTCTCTGATTCTGTCAAGGATGTTGCTACTTTGAGGATGCGCGGAGACTCTTCTGCTCCAATGTTAAGAGGTACTATTGATTCAATAATAATGGAAGATTGCTCTTGATACAAATAATTAGGAAGAGTGTCAATCCTTTGATCATCAGGCACCTCAGAGAGGTTTTCACCATTAGATGCATCTTTTCTTTTTACTATTGTTGGATCTAATACTGCCACTGAGTGGTTTTCACCATTAGATCTATTGATTAGTTTTATATTTTTATGACTGAAAGGATTAACACTCTCTCCAAAGTAGGCCATGTCATTGAGTTCTATCAGAAATACTAACTTGTGATCCCTTGGTGGCAAATGATCCCTAATTCCAAGATAGTCAATGATTGTGTCATCATTATGGAAAACATCAAGTTCTGGATGATCGAGAGAATCCCAATCGATAAGCTCATGATGTACAAGGGGCATTGGATCATTCGGGTCAGTTTCAAAGGTAGAGATGGTATTGATGGAAAAGTTGTCAAGGTTTATAATGGTATTAATGAGGTCTATCTCCATACTCTCATCTGATTCATTTATCGCAAGATAAAGCTCACTTTCCTCACAATCAACAAAAGTAGTATCACGCGGGACTAATCCAAGTGAGTCAGTCCTTGAACTCTCTCCCTCATGGTAATCATTACTATAGTGATGGAAAACATAAAATCCTATCTCTTCAGTACAATCAGATAATGAATCCCATTCATAATCATTTGAGTCAGAATCATCATTATCCCCAAGTCTATCAATGATTCTTTGTGCTATCTTTTGTTTCTCTGGATCTACATACATACCGTGCTTTCTAAATTGTAAGGCAGGAGATTTATATATCTCATGAAAAGGTGTGATCTTTGCTTTTCCTTTTGGTTCTTTTGGTCCTTCTCTTTTAGACCCTAATCCTGTGGTATCTCTTTGATAATTGGGATTTTGCAAAATTGGTCTTATAACACCTTCTCTTTGTGATCCTATAGGTCTAGCACCTTGGTATCCCATCTTTTGTAGCAAAGTATACCCTTTACCATAAACATCAAGTGATATATATTCATGTTTGATATCCTCTTCATTCTTCTATGACTTAAGCAAATGATTAGCATTATGCTTAGCTGCCTCTTTGGATATTGTGCCTCCACTTATAAATGTGTCATAAACAAGTGTTAAAGGGGGTTTTGATTGTTGTTTAGTAATCAAAGATCTACCATATGATCTAGGAGATAAAGGTAACTCTATGATGCAAAGAGCTTGACCTAAAGTGTACTCTCCCATACTTCTTTCTTTTATGTCTATCTTGAACCCATTTGATTTAGAAGTTGATGCTATATTACTAGGATCAATGGGTGTGGTTGTAGAAGATCCAGTATGATTATAAGGTACCAAAGAATCAGATGTCTTCACAGAGCTACAATACTGGAATGGATTAGTATCTCCTTTGATAATGATCTCCTGACCATTATGAGGGAATTTCAAGCACCAATGATAAGTTGATGGCACAACTTGCATGGAATGAATCCATGGTCTTCCCAAGAGAATGTTATAAGCAAGATCCATGTCAAGAACTTGGCAAGGTACATCTTTGATTATAGGACCTACTCTAATATGAAGAACAATAGATCCCTTGGATGACCTCTCTTCTTCATTGTAAGCTTTGATTGTGATTTTCTTCTTTGGATCTACAACATTTTCAGAAAACCCCAATGCAAGGACTAGTTTCAATGTGCATATATTCAAGCTAGCTCCTCCATCTATTAGTACTCTCTTGATTTTGTGACTTTGTACAAGGACTTCGATATGTAGGGGAGCATTATGAGGTTGGGGAATAGCTAAATCATCATTTTTAGTGAAGGATAGGTAATGTGGGGTTGTTAAATGTCCCACCATAGCTTGAAATTGATCATGATCTAGATTTGTGGGGACCTGGGTCTCTAAGAGAGCTTTTTCAAGGATATCTTTGTGAGATGGGGATAGGCACAAAAGCTCTAAGATGGATATTTGGGTAGGCATTTTCTTGAGTTGTTCCAAAAGATTGTACTGGTTGGAGATATTTGGTGTGACTTTGGGACATAAACAAACTTGTTTTGAGAAGCATTTGGTTTAGACGAGACTCCTTGGAGAGTAACTTTGGATTGAGCACGAGTAGTAACATGGATTGGTTGACTCTCTAATTTTTCCTTTATGGTAATGAAATTGGCATAATACTTAGAAGGATGACATTCAAAAATGTTACCAACATATCTATATGGTGTAGTATTATAATTGGCTTGATTGTCACCCTTAGTGTTGGAAGAACCTCCTTTTTCATGCTCAGGAAGTGGATCTTTGAAAGCCATATGTGATTCATTCGAGGTATGTCTGTCAACACCAATTTCACTGCTTTCAATTAAGTCTTGGATTGCATTTTTGAGCCTTTGGCAGTCATTGGTTTTATGTCCTTTTCCTCTATGAAATTCATAATAATCATTCCCATTCCACCAAGAAGGTTTCACTCTAGGTTCAAAATCTTTCATTTCAAGAAGCGTAATGAGTTTCTTTGTGATTAACTTCCATAATGCTGATTCGAGAGATTCCCCTAAAGGAGTAAAATTTCTTCGAGGTGACATAAAAGGCAATCTTGGTTTAGATGAATCTTTGTTGGTGTTTGGATTTTTTGATTGATTGTTGTAGGTAGCTTGAGTAGCATTGGCCTGACTTGTGAGATTTAGAAGAGGTTGTGTTGGTTTGACATTACAATTATCAACAATCCCATCATTGACAATGTTTTTATTTTTATTCCAGAATTTCAATTTGTCATTGTTATAATTGTTGGGATTGGAATTTGAGGACCCAGCATTGTCTTTGGAATAAAGTTTTATCTCAACTTTTCTGACCATGGCTTCCTCAATCTTGATACCATTTTCTATGAGCTTATTAAAGTTTGGTGGACATTGCAATTGTAACCTATAACTCATTTCTGGTGTAAGGTTATGCACAAAGATATCCATCTTTTCTTGTTCAGGAATCGTTCATGGATATTTGGCAAACAATTAACGCCATCTTTGCAAAAAAGTAAGGAAGGGTTATCCATTCTTTTGATGTGCATTGCAAAGATCAAGCATAGTGACTTCATGTTTGATTTTATATGAATAATGAGTCACAAATTTGTCAAGAAGCTCATTGAAAGATTTGATGCTTGGGGGTAGTTTGGAGAACCATTCCATGGCTTGTCCTCCTAAACTTCATGGAAATAGTCACATAAGATAAGTGTCATTGTGAGCGACTTCAATACAAGCAGCACAAAACTCACGAATGTGGTCTTGTGGATCTGAATTCCCTTTGTATTTATCAAATTTTGGTACCTCAAAATGAGGAGGGAACAGAATCATTGCTAAATTCTTATCAAAAGGATAAGGACATATACCATCCAAGGAATACTTCTTAGTTGATGATCCAGTTCGGATGTCATGGATTTTTTGTTGAAGCATCTGGATTTGTTGTAGAATGGGATCCAAAGATAACGTGTTTCCTTGAGTGTTTTGGGAAACATTTTGTTGTTGAGTATCCTGAGAAGCATTGGTTTGCTGATTATTTTGAGAGGCATTGTTTTGTTGGTTGTTTTGAGAAGCATTGGATTGTTGATTGGTTTCCTTTGCTCCATGAGTATCTTCAGAACCACTAGGGATTTCTTGATTGTTTGTATTAGGTGGTTCTCTAAGATGGGAAACATCAAAATCAGTTGGTAGTTTGGCTCCTTGTTGAGTAAGCATGAGGAAATACATCTCTCTATCCATGTCTAGGAGTCTTTCCATGACATTATAAAATCTAGGATCTTGAGTAGCATCCCTAAGTTCTTGATCTGTGGGTTCCACTTCTGATGTAAAAAGTGAAGTTTTCTTAGGAATTCCAGACGAAGGATTTTCTTCATTGCTTTTGTTTCCTTCCATCTTGTCTAGGGATTCTGAATCAACGATTTGTTTAAGTTTATGAGATGGAGTTTGAACCATAAAAATGAGAAAATTGATTTGTGGGATGAAAGATTTTTGATGAAAAGATATGGAAAGAGTGTTTGATAGAAAAGATGATGAAAAGTGTTGAAAAGTGATGAGGCAACTTGATAAAATCTAAGTCAATAGGAGGTATAGATTTCACTATGATATGACAAAGAAAAATCAGGAGATAGTAACCTAAGTAAGTTTGATTGAGGATGATAGATCCTAATAGGATAAAATCACAAAGATCAAAATCTGATAGATAAGGTGATGTTTCAACACTAAATTTTTGAATTTTAGAGGATTAGAAGAAATGATTTGATGACTTTTGGTGAAAGAAGGATGATGAGAATTGATGAAAATGGTCAAACTAAAGATCAGAGGTCTCTGTAGTTTGAATGTTTTTCTAGAATCTTACTAAGGACGAAAATGGCTATATGAAAAAGTGATTATGAAATTTTCAAAGCTTGTGGAAATGCTCGCTGTTGTATATGCACAATGACAAATGCACATGATAGTTTGATGAATGCACAACCAAATGAAACAAATGCACCGCTATTTTGAACTGATGTGTGGGAAAATTAATAGATGCATGGAACAGTGTAACAAATGCGCAGGAAAAGTGTATGAATGCCCAAGTTTCTATTTTTGATGGATTGGAACTGCAAGATTTGGAAATTTTTTGATTTTCTGATATTCTAGTTTTTGGAAAATGTAAAATGCATAAACACACACATGCAAGACATAAATGATTTGAATCTAATTGTTCTAATATGAATGCACAAACATGCTTACAATCCTAAGGTTGGCAAGGACAGTATCTATTGAATCCCCACTAGGATAATAAAATCCAGCCACACAAATCCACAGTGGACAGCCTAGGAACTTGGAGGCATGGGCTCCTCCTTACAGTGCACTCACTTCTTAGGCACACCAAGTTCCGAATTCAATGGGTCATTACTTCCCAAGGCACTGCTATCTCTACTATGAACCATAAGTAATGTGGGGTGTCTTCACGGGCTTGGGTGACCCCTTGAGCCAGCAAATAGAAGGTTTTTGGCCACTATATAAAAGTATTTAATAAGGACATCCATTCAGGTGGTTGTGATCAAGTCATTTTCCTAATTAAGGGGGCTCTCCCAATCCTTTCAAAGCAAGGCTTTCACCTCTACTAAGTAGGACTTTAACACACCACTGGGGTACTTGAGGAGATTTTGGTTGCCACAATGAATTCACACCTGTTTAATGTGAGACTAATCACACTAGCATTTTTTATATACCGGTTTGGAAGGGCTTGGCTTTAGCCTGTTACCGGTTGGGTAGTTCCTTGGGGTGAGTACCTCTTTTCCCACCAATGACCACCCTCTAAAAATTATAACAGTTTCTCTTACACCCAAGATCCACGAATGGCGAGGGGAGAGGATACGTTGTTATAATTTTGGGATTACAAATAGCTATTAAGAAAAACACAACAAACACTTAATCTATGCTAAAGAAGACACACAAAGCAAAAACATGTCGCATTTTAAGCCCAAACAAGGTTATAGTTTATTTTGCAATACCCCTTAAGAATCCTGCAAACAAACTTGTTAGAAATTTAGCAATGGGGTCTTCAAACTAACGTCCCACAAAAATAGCCTAAAGACTACCAGAACGAACAAAAACTTGTCAAAATGTTAGCTAAAATCAAATCTAACAGAAAACTAAATTTTACTACAATAATTAACAAATGCGTAGAATAGTGAAATTAATGCGCATCAAGTATGGATTTATGTGTAGAATGGATGAATGTGCAACAAAATGAAATATATGTGTAGTGAGATGGTGTAAATGTGCATAAATAACTAATGCGCAACAAAAAATGTTATAAGCGCAGAAACTTAAGGTAAATGCATAGGAAAATGAAAAAATAGTGTGTAGAAATGCCAGAATGGATGCACAACAGAAATGGATGAATGCGCAGGAATCGGGTACAAATGCATAGAAGTGACCTATAGAAAAAATTGCACATGGAAAACTAAAAATAGAATGTTAAAAACATGGGTTACCCCACGGTGGGTGCCAAAAATGTATGCAAATTAGATGTCTAATACTAGAAATGATAAATTAACTATCTAGAAGCTAATAAATCTATCTAATGCAACACAATGAAGAATGTAAAGTAATCATAAATGATGAAACTAAATCAATTACCTTCACCTACCATGAAACTTGTCTCCATTTCTCTCCTAGCCTTGATTTCTTGAGGATGTTGAGCTCTCAGATTTCCAAATGAAGTCTTTTCCCAAGATGCCACCAAAGTGTGGAGATTTGATGATGAATGCAAAATAGCTCAAAGCTTGATTATGCAACTAATGGATGGAATGCAAAATGGAATGATGATAATATGGATGCTTGATTGCTCTTAGAATGCTTGAATGCTTGAATGCTTAAATTCTTGATTGCCAATTACCTATTAGCTCACAAAGGGGAAATGAGGCTCCTTTTATAGAGTTTTGGAGGATCTAAGCCTAGGTGGCACAATCCTACGGTGGAGAATGAAAGGTGGAAGATCCTAGGGCTAGGATTGACTTAGTTGAAGGAGTTGAGAGAAAGGGGGATGTAGTTGGAATGTGAGAGGAAGAATAGGGATGATGTTCCTCTCACATTGACATGGAGGAGAACAAAGTGGAAGGGAAAGACACATGTCAAGTGTCTCACAAAGACCAAAAGAGGAAGAGGGAAGGACTTTTTCCTCATGAGGACTCTTGGCACAAGTGTCCCATGAGTCACCTTTGACCCTTAGAGGTGGCTTGAGAAGCCCCTTAGGAATAGGGCATGTCTCTTGAATTGGTTTAAGAGAGGACATGTGGTCATGAGATCAAGTCCTATGAGGCCACATAGCCCTTAAGAATAGGACATGTGTGGGTGAGGATAATTACCAATAAATAATTAATAATAATTATTTATTTTAGCCAAAGTGATGTGTCAGATGACTAGGTAAGTGAGGTGGACTAGGGGACTTAGTCATATTTAGGTGATTGTATATTTAATTAAATCACTTTAATAAGACTAATTAGAAGACTTAGGATAGAGGAATAGACTATAGTAAATTTACTAAATAAATTAAATAATCTATTTAATAAATAGAGGAAATAATTATTAATTAAATAATAAATATTTAATTAATTTATCGAGTCAATATCAATTAAATAATAAATATTTAATTAATTAATGAAGCCATTTTTAAGTGTATACAAGTCTCACCACCTCTCTGAAGAATAAATCAACAATGTGAACTGCATAATGGGTCTTTTGGTAGGGAATAAAATGTGTCATCTTTGAAAACCTATCAGGCACCACAACTACTGAATCATTACTTCTTTGTGTCCTTGGCAAGCCAAGAACAAAATCCATATTGATATCCTCCCAGGCCCTTGATGGTATAGTTAAAAGATTATAAAATTATGTATTCTAAATGACTCCTTTAGCCATCTGGCATACTCGATAGTCCTGCACAAATTTCTTCACATGATGTGACAACTGTGGCCAATAATAATGCTCACTAACAATGGAATAGTCTTGTCTCGACCAAAGTGTCTGGATATTCCTCCACTATGCTTCTCTTTGATCAAATTCTCACTCATGGAACTCCTTGGGATGCATAGTCGACTTCCCTTAAACAACATACCATCTTGGATCATGTAGTCTAGCCACCTTGTCCTGTCCAAAGTAACATGTTCCTTGCAAGCCTTCCAAGCCTTTGTAAAATCAAGATCCTTAGGGTACAGGGTCTTGAGTTCATTAAACACTACCACTTCAATCAATATTTCTATCAACAAGATTTTCCTCCTACTTAAAGCATGTGCAACTCTATTAGACCTCCCACTCCTATGCTTAAAAACAAAGGTATAGCTTTGCAAAACAATCTACCCACTTCAAATGTCTCTGATTCAATTTTCCCTATCTATTTAAGTAATGTAATGCTTGATGATCAGTATATAAAACAAATTCTTTTGGCAATAGATAATGCCTCCACTTCTTTAATGCCTGAACTATTGCATAGAATTACTAATCATAAATAGAATACTTTTTGGCATCATTTAACTTCTCACTGAAATATGCAATGGGCTTACCTTCTTGGCTAAAAAAAGCTCCAATTGCATTTCCACTGACATCGCAATCCACTTGAAACACCTTATTGAAATCTAGGAGGGCTAAAATAGATTGCTCTATCATCTTCTTCTTTAATATTTCAAAAATTCTTACAGCTTTTGCAATGCATTTGAACTCTTTTCTATCCCCCCTCATTGTCTCAGTCACAGGCACACAAATACTACTAAAGTTTCTAATAAACTTCCTGTAAAAACTAGTCAGACCATGGAAAGACCCAACCCTAGTAGAACTCATTGGGTTAGGTCATTCTAGAATGACCTTAACCTTCTCTGGGTCCATTTGGAGACTATTTGGTGAGACAAAAAACCCCAATTATACTAGTTCTCTTTTTTAAAAACTACATTTGTTCATATTAATCAAAATTTTCTCCTTACTTATCTTCTCAAAGGCTCTATAAATATGCATTAAGTGCTCATCTAGATCCTTATTGAAAATCAAAATATCATTTAAATATACAATAACAAATTTTCCCATAAATTCCTTAAGTATCTCATTCATGATCCACATGAAGGTTCTCATTGCATTGGTTATCCCAATAGGCATGACTAACCACTCATACATGCCTTCTTTTGTCTTAAATGCAGTCTTCCATTCATCACCCTCTATGATTTGAATCTGGTGGTATCCACTCTTGAGGTCTATCTTTGTGAAATATTGAGCTCCATTCAAGCAATCCATGAGGTCATCCATCCTTGGCAGGGGAAATCTATATTTGATTGTTATCTTTTTTATGGCCCTTGAGTCTGTACACATCCTCCACTCCCCATGTTTCTTTGGTTCCAGTACTCTAGGTATTGCACATGGACTCAGACTTTCTTGAATTAGTCCTTTCCTCAACAATTCTTGAACCTATCTGTTCAAATCCTCATTCTCAGTAGGAGTCATCCTATGAGCTACCTTATTTGGTAAATTGGCTCCAGAGATTAAGTCTATTTGATGTCTGATCTTCCTTACTGGTGGTAATCCCTCAGGGACATTGTCAGATAGAATTTCCTAAAACTCATTCAACATACCATAAACCTCTACTGGAACTTCCCTACTATCTTCCTTATCCATTCTAGGAACTAAATCATGACATAGGTTCTCATGTTTCATGTCTTTTATAAATTTCCTCCCATCAAAAAAACATGCTCTAGCTCTACTACATACCTTTTCTTCTTCTTTTGTGAGGGGTTTTAGCTTATGATGAGCTCCATCCTTTGTCAAAGAGTATGTGTTTGCTCGACCATCATATATGGATCACCTATGAAACTTCCACAAGCTCCCTAATAGAATATGGTATGCGTCCATGAGTATGATGCCATAGAGTACCTCATCTTGGTAGCTTCCAATATTGAACTTCACTGGACGCTGCTCATTGACCAATACTTTGTGGTCATTTTACAACTAGACAATCTGATATATATGTGGGTGTCTTTACCTCTTGATCTTTGTTGGTTAATAGTTTGTCCTCCCTTTAGATTTATAATCTATGACTCTTCTTAACACCCAAGGTGAGAGAACAAGAGGATGTTCACCAACAAAAGGGTCAGTGTAAGTCATCTATCACTACCCTCTGAATTGATAGGTACAACTCCCTGATTATGTTTGATATTCAATGAATATGTTTTTATCTATCATCAAATTATTCCTTGTGAGTTTCAACCAAATTGTTTGTAGGCACAAACAATTCAGGCAGGGATAAGAGTGGATAACCTATAAACCCCAATGGAATGTTGATCATAGATTATCATGAAGTCTATCTTCTAACCTAAATCTATCTACTCTAAGAATGCATATCCTACTAAGGAGAATAGAAGCAGAATTATGCATGGACAGTAAATGGAATTACTTATGCTGCAATTACTAACATGAAATGGAATCCAAGTAGGAATCATAGTTCCATATACAATTGTACTTTCTATTCAGATGCATCTAAATAACTGGATGAATAGGAGAAGAATCACATGAAAGGTAAATAGAATTACTTTCACTATAATTACCAACATGAAATGGAATCCAATAAGCAAGTACAACTTCACATATAATTGTTCTATCTATTCAAATGCAAATGAAAAACTACTGGCACAACAAACATGAAATAAATCTTATCAAATAGAATTACTCTACTCCAATGCCAAGTTTTCCAACCTCTGTATTTACTTTTTTGGTAGTACTTATAGAGATTACATTATATGGCTTTCATGAGAATGCCAAGCGTTTCAACTTCCAGAATTTGAACAGACTGAAGCCAAGTGTTTTATGAACATACAATAAAGAGGAACTAGTAAGACTTTGTCCCTTCATCTGACCTTACTCCATAAGAAGAGTTGAATGGACCTTTATCAAACCAATATGATTGAGTTCATGGTATCAAACTGCTTTGACACTTGGCCAACTTCTTCCAGTAGCTCGATGATTCCTCTGTTTGCATTCTCTTCACTTTGTCTTCATGCTAAGTTGAAGTATATAAAACATGTCATTCGATTTACAATAATCATCCATATGCTCATCATCATAATAGAAATCAGTCAATTTTTCAGCCATTATAACTCATCACTGAGTCATTCATAACTTCACAACAATGTCCCTCAATCCCCTTATAATTTGGTACAGACTCCTTGTCATTCATTATCTTCTCTCATCTGCCCAGTTTATGTCGTCACATGATCGCATGATATTGTTTTAATTCTTGTGATCATGTGACATATGCAGTAATACATCTAAGAGGATGCTATATTTGAGTTTGGCATCCATTGAAAAATTCTTAGATTTGAACTTATGCCATTGATCTGGTAGCTTTTGAAATGAACGGCCATGATTATATCATCTCTGACAGTTCCTTTAAGACTCAGGTCCCACAGGCTACGTGTCAACATCCTACTAAGTCACAAAGCACCTTCCTTCCCATAGCGACTAAGCGACTACCATTGATTTAGTATCTACAACTCTTTTGGTCCCACGACTATGTGTCAATATCCCACTAAGTCGCTAAGCATCTTCGGTGACTTACGTTGTCGCATGATCGCATAGCAATATTTTAATCCATGCGATCATGCAACCGCTTTATCATTGGTGCATCTACGCTATGAGAGTACATGGGTCCCACTGCCACATGGAATTTCTCGCTATGTCATAACTCAAGTCCCACTGAGAAACAGGGCCCACTAATCTGCCCCCTTTTTTTACTTTTCGCATGATCACATAACTCATATTTGGTTTATGTGATCATGCGATAGCCACAATTTTCTTCCTTCAAACCATATTAACTTCTAACTTTCGAACATCTAAACATTTTGAAAGCTATTCTATGATTGTTTCAATTCATTTCAACCAAAGAAAACCCTGGGCATTAGCTAGTTGTATTTCAATAATGCCACAAGCCGCGGCTTCATCACATGACTGTTATACTCCAAGGAAAGATTGCATTTTGCAATTGCTTCATCAATAATGGATTGTAATATCACCATTCTCCTTAGACTTGCATGTTGATATCATGAAGACTAACCATCATTGAAGTGTAATTAAAGAAAAAGCATGTCTTCAAGCTCGAACCAGAGCCATAACCCGAGACCTTCCTCAAAGGCACAGTCACTAAATCAATGCATTTCTGATCACTGCTCATCAACGCAGTATATTACTCATATCCCTATTTAGAACTCACATTTTTGATCCTCCAAAGAATTATACTTTGCGGCTTCTCCATTAGATCTCTGCATTATGCACTTAAAGATCGACTATACTAAAACATTTTTGAGAATAAAGACTGCAAGATGAAATATACCACTGTAATCATGAACTGAGATTTCTTTCCTTCCAAAACTGGTTATCATTTGAGATGAGGCCTTCAATATCACAAGCCTTGGGTAAAATGATATCAGATATGATATAATGATGCTCTGATTACCTTTTCTGCAATCATCTGGAAACACAACTTAATATCTTCTTGATCTACATAGCTTTAATGTAATCAAATGCCTTCCACTTGCAAGCTCTATTTTATAACCAATGTACACATTAAGACAAAAGAAACCTTATCAACTGAATTGTATACACTGCCCCATAGAGTGAAACTCTAAAATTTCAAGAGCCAGACCTATAATTGCATCAATCATGAGAAAAACTCCCATTAGGTCCCTTGTATATGCCTGGAGATCATAGCTTCACAATCATCCTTCATCTGAGAAGATCATCAATGCAAACATGATATCCTTGCCAGGTTGGGAAGTATCACCTACCCAAATAATGAGACCTTGAAAACAACCCACTCGGCTAAAACATGAAGGCAAAGAAAGGGGAACCCGGCAAAGACTTCCTATCCAAGGGATGACCATATGACTCCAATATTGCCAAAAAATGGGTGACTGAAAGTCAGACAACAGCTGTCCCCGACTGGGGGATCATGTACTACAAGGTGCATGAAGAATTTAGCTTCTCTGGTGAGACAGGTGCCTTATGCATTGGGTTGCAGAGTCTAGACCAAAGAGAACAATGAGTAGTTGCATACAAGGAGGGCGGAGGGGAGTAGGGCAGATTGAAACAAAGCAAGAGAAAACAACCACTAACAAAGCAAGGAAAGGCTACACTAGACACACCAAAATTGGAAAGAAAACCTATTTACAAAAGGTGAGGAGACCTCACCAATAGGACCAAAAGAAAAGAAAGATTCATATGTGGCCATTTATAGGGAGAGAAAAGTATGAACCTTTCCTGAATAGAGGAAGATGCTCCACCAATTTGAAACAACATTGGTAACCTCTAGCTACTCCTTCATTGTTGAACTTGAGTCCAAAAGCTATTTGTAACATGACAACCCACAGGACCTTTCCGAACAGCCATGCCTCATTATAGATCTCTGATTCATCTATGCTTTCATGTACATCCTTTCTTATACATTCAACCTTCTGTGATGGAAGAAAATATTCAACATATTCTGAATGCACTACTAGAAAATAATCCAATCTGTCTCTTTCAACATTATCATCTCTTTTTGCTCTATCATCATCCTTAGTAGAGATATCAATGCTCAAATCAAGATTAACAAAATCAGAACATTGCAAATCCTTTAGAAGAGAAATATCATCATACCGTTTGCAAGCACTGCCAATAATAACTTCTGATCTCAAACCGGAGCTGAAACAAAAAGCATCTTTATTACTCACGGTCTCTTCTAGGACTGAAATATCTTCTTCATTTGTTGTAATTGTCAAACCTTCAAGATGTTCATCTGGATTTAGAACTTCAATATCTGAATTGACTATAGAAGAAGATTCACATGTGACTGGCACCATGAATTGATCAATTTTTGTTTCAAGACTAGGAAAATCTTTATCTAATTCTCTATCTTCTATATGATGTTGCAGTACTTCATCAATATGTTCAAAATCTGTTGTTGCATTAATCCCTTCAACACTATTTTCAGTAGGCTAAATATGATAACATACTTCATCTTTTTCATCCACACATATTTGATCAGAAATATCCAGCATTGTATTATTTTCAAAGCAAAATGTTTCAAAAATCTGATCTTTACCAGCTATAATGAAAGAAGAATCAACACTATTATGTTCTTCAATAACATCAAAAATTTCATTTTTAAATAATCCATCAGCCTTGGGATAATCTTTAGAAAAATAGTTTGAAACTTTATCCTCATTCTTTTCACCCATTTCACAACTTTCATCAATACAAGGAAAAGGGAACATAGACACATTTTCTTTTTCAATTTTGTTTACCTTTTCTTCTTGATCTTCAAGAATCTCCATAGGCTGGGAACGTTCTTTTTGCTGGTCATTTTCTTCATGCTGATGACTTGTCCAAGGTGATCCAACATTAGTCTTATCCACCTTGTAAGAAGGAGTTTGATTATTAGAGGCTTGATCTTTAATAGTTGGCTGATGTTCCTCCAAAGTATCAAAACAATTATCTCCATCTTTAGAATCTATCTCATACTCACAATAAAAGTTTACGAAGTTGAAATGAGGAGTATGATATTCTTTATCTCCTGGATATTCAAAGTTTTGTTCTTTTTCTTCTTGCCTGAGATGAAAGGCATGAGAATTATATTTTTTAGAAGGAGCTTCAATAGCCAATCTCTGTGAATTCTCATTTCTACCTTGGTGTTTTAATCCTTCTTGGTAAGGCTGATAAGATGAATGAGCTGAAGCAGTAATTTGTCTTTTTAATGCATTAATTTCATTAGATAATCTCAGCAACATCTCTTCTATACTGATTGAAGTACTGACTACACTACTTCTGAATCCATCATGAAATCCCTTCTTCCATCTCCCAGAGGCTAGCATATCATCTTCCATTTCTTCAGCCAGTGTTTGAGCAGCTTGCAAATCCATTACATTAGCTCTTCTTAATTGATAAGCAAGTTCTGGAGGCATAGAACTAATGTAAAATGTCTTGAGATTATTTCCAGTGGGTGCACTGGTAGTAGGTATTCTTCTGATAAGTTTATTGAATCTGGCATTGAAATCTTTCATGGAGGTAGATGGTTCCTTCTTCATTTGAGCCAGTTGTAACAGTAAAATTGAGCATCTTCAATGGTCTTATACCTTTCTTCAAACTTTTGTTTCATGTCATTCCATCCGGTAATGCATCCCATAGGTAAATCTTGAAACCATTCTGCAGCATCACCGATAAGGCTATCTACAAACAATCTGACAGCAACATCTTCATGTTGAGGATCCACCACACTACATGCCTTATGGAAAGCATTCAAATGTTGTTCTGCAGATATTGAGCCATCACAATTGAATTTTGGAAAGTTTTTTCTGAAACCTTTTGGTAAATCATGACTTGCTGCAAGATTCAAAGGTCCAATAGCATTTCCCCAAGGAATGACCATAATTGCTAATCATGTATTCTATGATTGAATTAAAGCTAAGAGGGGAAATGAACTGAATTCTAAGAAAAACTTCAATATTTTCTTCTTTTCCCTAAAGTTCTCCCCAGTAGAGTCGCCAAAAACTGTTGGTTAACAGTTTGTCCTCCCTTTAGATTTATAATCTTTGACTCTTCTTAACACCCAAGGTGAGAGAACAAGAGGATGTTCACCAACAAATGGGTCAGTGTAAGTCATCTATCACTACCCTCTGAATTGACAGGTATAGCTCCCTGATTGTGTTTGACATTCAATGAATATATTTTTATCTATCATCAGATTATTCCTTGTGAGTTTTAACCAAATTGTTTGTAGGCACAAACAATTCAGGCAGGGATAAGAGTGGATAACCTATAATCCCCAATGGAATGTTGATCACATATTATCATGAAGTCTATCTTCTAACCTAAATCTATCTACTCTAAGAATGCATATCCTACTAAGGAGAATAGAAGCAGAATTATGCATGGACAGTAAATGGAATTACTTATGCTACAATTACTAACATGAAATGGAATCCAAGCAGGAATCACAGTTCCATATACAATTGTACTTTCTATTCAGATGCATCTAAATAACTAGATGAATAGGAGAAGAATCATACATGAAAGGTAAATAGAATTACTTTCACTACAATTACCAACATGAAATGGAATCCAGTAAGCAAGTACAGCTTCACATATAACTGTTCTATCTATTCAAATGAAAATGAACAACTACTGGCACAACAAACATGAAATAAAGCTTAGCAAATAGAATTACTCTACTCCAATGCCAAGTTTTCTGACCTCTGTATTTACTTTTTTGGCAGTACTTATAGAGATTACATTATATGGCTTTCATGAGAATGCCAAGCGTTTCAACTTCCAGAATTTGAACAGACTGAAGCCAAGTGTTTTATGAAAATACAATAAAGAGGAACTAGTAAGACTTTGTCCCTTCATCTGACCTTACTCCATAAGAAGAACTGAATGGACCTTTATCAAACCAATATGATTGAGTTCATGGTATCAAACTACTTTGACACTTGGCCAACTTCTTCTAGTAGCTCAATGATTCCTCTGTTTGCATTCTCTTCACTTTGTCTTCATGCTAAGTTGAAGTATATAAAACATGTCATTTGATTTACAATAATCATCCATATGCTCATCATCATAATAGAAATCAATCCATTTTTTGGCCATTATAACTCATCACTGAGTCATTCATAACTTCACAACAATGTCCCTCAATCCCCTTATAATTTGGTACAGACTCCTTGTCGTTCATTATCTTCTCTCATCTGCCCAGTTTATGTCGTCGCATGATCGCATGATATTATTTTAATTCTTGCGATCATGTGGCATATGAGGTAATACATCTGAGAGGATGCTATATTTAAGTTTGGAATCCATTGAAAAATTCTCAGATTTGAACTTATGCCATTGATCTGGTAGCTTTTGAAATGAACGGCCATGATTATATCATCTCCGACAGTTCCTTTAAGACTCAGGTCCCACAGGCTATGTGTCAACATCCTGCTAAGTCACAAAGCATCTTCCTTCCCATAGCAACTAAGCGACTACCGTTGATTTAGTATCTACAACTCTTTTGGTCCGATGGCTACGTGTCAATATCCTGCTAAGTCGCTAAGCATCTTCGGTGACTTACGTTGTCGCATGATCACATAGAAATATTTTAATCCATGCGATCATGCGACCACTTTATCATTGGTGCATTTGCACTATCAGAGTACGTGGGTCCCACTGCCATGTGGAAGTTCTTGCTATGTCATAACTCAGGTCCCGCTGAGAAACAGGGCCCACTAATCTGCCCCTTTTTTTACTTTTTGCATGATCGCATAACTCATATTTGGTTTATGCGATCATGCGACAGCCACAATTTTCTTCCTTCAAACCATATTAACTTCTAACTTTCGAACATCTAAACATTTTGAAAGCTATTATATGATTGTTTCAATTCATTTCAACCAAAGAAAACCTTGGGCATTATCTAGTTGTATTTCAATAATGCCACAAGCCGCGGCTTCATCACATGACTGTTATACTCCAAGGAAAGATTGCATTTTGAAATTGCTTCATTAATAACAGATTGTAATATCACCATTCTCCTTAGACTTGCATGTTGATATCATGAAGACTAACCATCATTGAAGTGTAATTAAAGAAAAAGCATGTCTTCAAGCTCGAACCAGAGCCATAACCCGAGACCTTCCTCAAAGGCACAGTCACTAAATCAATGCATTTCTGATCACTACTCATCAACGCAGTATATTACTCATATCCCTATTTAGAACTCACATTGTCAATCCTCCAAAGAATTATACTTTGCGGCTTCTCCATTAGATCTCTGCATTATGCACTTAAAGATCGACTATACTAAAACATTTTTGAGAATAAAGACTGCAAGATGAAATATACCACTGTAATCATGAACTAAGATTTCTTTCCTTCCAAAACTGGTTATCATTTGAGATGAGGCCTTCAATATCACAAGCCTTGGGTAAAATGATATCAGATATGATATAATGATGCTCTGATTACCTTTTCTGCAATCATCTGGAAACACAACTTAATATCTTCTTGATCTGCATAGCTTTAATGTAATCAAATGCCTTCCACTTGCAAGCTCTATTTTATAACCAATGTACACATTAAGACAAAAGAAACCTTATCAACTAAATTGTATACACTGGCCCATAGAGTGAAACTCTGAAATGTCAAAAGCCAGACCTATAATTGCATCAATCATGAGAAAAACTCCCATTAGGTCCCTTGTATATGCTTGGAGATCACAGCTTCACAATCATCCTTCATCTGAGAAGATCATCAATGAAAACATGATATCATTGCCAGGTTGGGAACTATCACCTACCCAAATAATGAGACCTTGAAAATAACCCACCTGGCTAAAACATGAAGGCAAAGAAAGGGGAACCCGGCAAAGACTTCCTATCCAAGGGATGACCATATGACTCCAATATTGCCAAAAAATGGGTGACTAAATGTCAGACAACAATCTTTAACTTTATGACCATCTCTTCTGATACTAGATTATCAGTGCTTCCACTATCAATAATCACATCAAAAAACTTATCCTTACACTTGCACCTAGTGCAAAATAGGCTCTTCCTCTAATCTAACTCTTTCTTCATTTAAAAGGGTTCTCCTAACAAAAAATGTTTCTCCCCTCTTAGCATCACCTGATTTTTTTGATTGAGCTTTTTCATCTACATGCACAATTTGTGCATGACCTTCAACCCTTCTATTTGTCCTGCCTTGGAATTGTGGGAATTCATAGGCTCAATTCCCTTCCTCAAAACAATGGGAAAAGGTTCCTCTAAAGAAACCTCTCTTATATCTTTGTCTAGGTATTCCTGTTCCTCTTCCTCTTTTCTCTCCATTATTTTGATCATGAGAGAAATTAATACTATCATTCCTTTGATTATGGCTGGCACCCACATCTTCATTTTCCCTTTTCTCTTCATTTTGATTCCCAAAGGATCTTCCACCACTCCTTCCTTCTTGACTTCACCCTCTTTTCTTTCCTTCAAACCTTTTTCTCAACTTCTCTTCCAACCTTAAAGAAAACTGGTATGCATCTTCAATATTGGTCATTTTGACCGGGCTTAGCTCCTCCTGAATACTTGGCCTTAACTCATTAAAGTAATGGAAAAATTTCTCCTTATTGGCCTCTACATGGCCTGTCCTAATAATCATTTTTAAAAAATATTATGTATACTCCTTAACAAACTTTCTCCCTTGTCTTAACCCTTGGAGTTTCTTCATTAAATCCAACTCATAGTCCATTGGAATGAACTGCTTCTTTATTTTTTCAACCATTCGATCCCACTTGGTGATCTTTCCCTTTCCTCTCCTATTTATTTCTAGTTGGACCTCCTTCCACCAGATACTAGCATGGCCCTTCAACTTTATCTTTGCAAACTTGACTCGATTTGGGTCCTCTATCTCCTCATACTCAAAATATTCCTCCATTTCATTTATCTAGTTGATAAGATCTTCTAGATTCAGATTTATAGAGTAATAAGAAGTTACAAAATTAGAGGAATTTGATCATAGTAGGATCATACATCTAGAAGTTGGTTTGTCTAAAGAAGAGTTGTAGAGAGTTTAGAATTTTGGCTTGGATATATGGGGAGAATTTCCCTAGTTCAATGATAAGGAATTTATCATGTTTTTGTTGAGTTAGTTTTGAGATGGAAACCTATTATTGGATAAACTCTATGAAGTAAAAAAAGAGGTAATTGAGGATATCATAGGGTTGTGTAGTATTGGTGACTTTCTAGGAAAGAAGATGATTAAATACAAGGAAGTGAAAGAACTAACATGTATCAACCATGATCAGTGCACACTTCTGATAAACACTCTTGAAGATCTAGTGGTGAGGTATGTTGGCTATGACATCTCTTACAAAATTTTCTTTGGAAATTGTGATGGTTCTACTTCAATTGTAGTAGTCTCTATTGCACACAAAATGTTTAGGGAAGGTGTTTAGTTTGATATGTGTAAAAAATTGTTGGATAATTTACTTGAAAATGTCAAAATGTCAGTAGAAGATGGCTATGGATTTCGGTTTGGGTTTTTGGTTATATGCTTGGTGTTTTATTTCTTCAGGTCTCTACCAGGTAGAGAAAGCATATAGTGGAGGTGTGACATCCCTGTTGGAAAACATATCTATAGATATCTAGGAAGATGCTTATAATTCATATATTTCATCTTTTCAAATGAATATTTTTTTTTGTTTGGTTGTTTGTGTTGTTGTGCCTATGAGTCATGTTGAGGAGGGTTCCTCCTCTAGTTACAAAAATTTGATTGTTGATATTGGTGGTTCCCTTCTAGAGCCTAAAAGGAGAAGAAATAGTGTTAAAGGAAAACATTGTTACTATCTTAGAGGATGAAGAAGAAAAGCTTGAGGAAAAGAAGGAAACAAAAGAGAAGGAAGACGTAAAGGAGTTAGAAAAGGATGCAGTTTCTCCATCTGAATTTGATTTTTTGGATTCATATGTTATTCAGTCTATGCTAGAGGATAGTGAGTTTGATAGGATTGGTGATATGTAGATTGGTTGCCCTCCAGTGAGAAAAACTAAAATTAAGGATTTGTTGACTAATCATCTAATCAGTAAAATGATTGTTGTTTCTTGATTTGGTAACAATTGTTGAAGTAAAGTTGTTGCAATATCATGCAGATTATTGCCTGGTAAAAGAATACATTGAGAAGAAGTGTACTGATGATAAACATAAATTATCCAAGATGGTTAGTGAAACAAATGAGTTCATAAAAAATTGTAGATATGTACAGGTATTGTCTTCGGTGGCCTATTGTTGTTGATAGGGTTTGAGGCAGAATTGAAGCTATTTAGGGAGAACTGAATGACTTGGGAAAGCCATGAATATTTCAAGGACAAAGAAGGAAAATAAAGGATAATAGTTGGTCAAATTCAAGGTGAGATGTTGCAGTTGCAGAGACAAAGAGAAGATCTAGTGAAAAAATTATGGTTGGTGAAGGACTTGGTTGAAGTTTGGTTAGAGCATGTCTCTGGTATCCTTGTTGATGCATAAAACTATGAATGATAGTTCCAATCTCCAAATTGGAGTTCATCTTTTGACATGCTAGTGGAGCGTGATAGTCTATGCACCCACATAGGTGTTGTTGAGGCCGAGTGGAAGAGGAAGCTTCCAGTCATTAAAGAGAGGTATACAAAAGTTTTACTATGAAGTATGTTGTATTTGTTTAATTTTTTGAGTTGTAGTTTTTGGCCCTTTTTCCATTGTGGTAAAAATGGGAAGATAAATAGGAAGAACAAAAAAATTGAAGAATATCTAACTCGGGGGGGATTTTTGGAGTTGTAGTTTTTTTAAAGTTGGTTTTGGAGTTTTTCAATTTTTGGATATTTTTGCCATCAATGCCAAAAGGTGAGATTGTTGAACACATGGAGAAGATGCTAGCATTGTTATCATTAATGTGAAAACCTTTATAACGGTTAGTTTGTTGTATCAGTTGGTTATTGGAAGTATTAGTTGGATACTTGTTGGATGTCGGTGAGATGAGTGAATTTCAATTTTATGGAGAACAGATCTTGTATGTGCAGTTTTGGGTTATGATGTTAGGTGTACTTGTTCCTATTATCAGAATACATCTCTTTGGTACATCTACGTGTTTTGGTGATTACAAATGAATTTGTTGACTGCTATGTTATAGATTTCTTCTGAGAATCTTTGCTACTTGGACATTCTTTTAGTTCATCATATATTTTGGTATAATGGTTATATCTCATTTCAGATAGGTTTTATTAGTTCTTATCTATCAGTTGGTTTAGAAGTTTTTGTTGATCAAGTCATGAACTTGGTTGTGGTATTCCGATAGTTCCAAAATTTACTTATCTTTTAGTAAATGTGATATTAAGTGTATGTATCTTAAGTGTGGCCTATTTAGGTCCTGTGATAATGTGATGTGAATATTTCTTATGTATGACCTATATTTAGGTTCGATGGTAGCATGTTGAATAAAATTGTAATACCTCTTGTATTGTGGCTGACATGTTTTGTGGCTTAGCTGACATATGTTTTTACCTTATTGGATGTATCTATAAATAGAGATATCTTTTGTATTTGGAAGATGTACGCGAGAAAGAGAGAGAGTTGAAGGTTATACAGTGCAAGTTTGTCTTGATGTATATTTGGCAGTGGTGTATAAGAAGGAAGTTTAGTGAAGTATTATTGTGGTGCAGAGAGAAGGTCTTACATATTGTGTTACAAAGGTTTGGTATATGCTGGCAAAATATTTGTACCATCTTTGTTGCTGATGGTGGTTATTGTGTTATAAATTAGATATATTTCATGCATAGTTTACATTTTGTAATATATCTTTTGTATAAGGGTAGTTAGGCTGATAAAAAATGAGCCAAACATTAGTGAGAAAATTGACAGTGATCCCTTTGTAAAAATCACCTTAATTGGTGTCACCTCAACTAGTGTTTACTTTCATGAGAATTAACTTCTCCGTGATTTTTCCTACTTTGGGTTTCCATATTATATATGGTATTATGGTGTTGATTGTTCTTGTTCTTTGATGCTTTTATCAGCCTCAATTACTTGAATGGTTTATATGCTTACTAGATCAGTAAACATTTTTGAAAATGTTTTGGAATAACCAATTCACCTCCCGCCCCTCCTCTTAGTTATTCATCATGTTCAACACAAGCATCTTGATGCAGTTAAGGATGAAGCTTAGAAAGTGGAAGGACCTCCTACCAGCTACTCAATTGTTAATGAGGTCAAATAGAACAACATATTAAAGGAGTTAAAGCATTGAAGACTTCCATCTCTTCTAGAAGTAATAACTCTTCATTTAGTGTTTGTTCCTAAAAGTTGAATAAATTTAGGAGGATTTTTTGTGCTAGATCTTCTCTAAGGAAGGATTAAGTTAACTTGATCCCCCCCATGCACAACCTCCTCCCTTTTTTATCCTTCCAATAAAGTCAATCCTCCTATTTTTTTGGAGTGGAATTGACCAAGTAGTTAAAAGTGGTTAGGATTTCTTTCTATAGATAAGACTCAATTGTTCCTCTCAAGTGTTAGAAACTTATGAATATTGTAATCTTGTTATTAGTTTTGCTAAAATATAGTTTGATATGTTTTTATGTTATAACCAATTTCATTATGAATAAAATGTTTCTTTAATTTCTTATATATGACTTTAGTTCTAGGAACCTTGCTCAAGAGGGCACACTTGAGGAGAATCTCATCCATTCTAGTTAACTAGGTAATTTTCTATTCGATATTTTTAATCAGTCTTGACATTTTTCTATTCTTGTAGCCACTAGAATCTGATTCTATGTGTGTTCCTACAATAAAGGTACAATAGAATAATCCCTAGTCTATTTGCTAAGGATTTTATTGTTACTTAGCTATTTTATTAGGATTAGTTGATGAAGCATGTTTGAGTGTTTATGTTATTTCCTTTTCCAACATTTTACTTTCCATATAAAGTAGGTGTGACCTTAGTTAGTTCTTGATACACATATAGAGTTGCACTATTTCAGGTTCTACATCATGGGTTTGTATCTAAATGAGTCTTTGTGATGGAAAAATAGATACTTAATGTGGATATCTAATCCTTAAGTTATGGTTGCATAAACCTAGTTATTAAACTATTAGAGAGGTCCAATAACTACCACTACACAAAATGGTAATGCTATCTATGTTAGTAGTGGGAGGAATCATATCAATCAATACAAGGTATGATAATAAATATAATCGTAACATTTTTTAATTTAAAAAAAATTACATAATATAAAATATAGTATATAATAATAATATAATTTATTATTTGGTGGCTCTATTTTTTAAAGAAACATATCACTTCTTTCCATGTATAACCTTTTTTTAAAGTGTCTGGTAAACTTTTTAGTGTGACTGGTGATGCTGACATTACACACACTCTAGCTCCATAGGAAACACTTTTGACCTAGAGCTATGAAATAGTAAGACACAAAATGGGGAGCCTCAACCCCTTATTACAAAGCTGAGGCCAAAACCTATGAGAAAATCTGATCAGTGAAGGCATAAGCCCACAATCACAATAGCCCAACAAGGGGTTTGAACTTGGGTGGGGACAATAATAACAACACCACTTAACCAACATGCTAAGTGGTGAACCCCCTTACCATGTATAATGTTAAATAACAAGTGATAAGCAATAAAATATTTAACCTTTGATAGAACACATTGCTAATGTAATACAAAAGATGCTTAAATTATGTTATGTTGTAAACTATTCTAAAAAGAAAATGGGACAAAATTTGTAAGAAAAGTATTACGAGTTAAAATTAAATATGTTGGAGGGTGAGAGAGTACTATTGAATTGAAAAAAATAAATGATAGAAAGCATGAGAACATTGTACAAATATATTGTTGACAAAATGCACATCTCAATCTAGAGAAAAAGGTGCTATAAAATAGTTTAAATGCAACTATCCTCTCTTATTCCATATATTAATGTATTGAAACTACCTGCGCCGAGATTAAATAATGCATGGAAATATAGAAATAAAACCGACGAAATGAAAATGATGAAAAATGATAGGAAAGACATCTTCTCTCATCTTACATGTTTATAGAGAATTTTCAACTATTGAATTAAGAAAAAAAGATCATACATTCAATTTTCCCATTCTCTTCCTCTCTCTATATCCTCCCCTCTATCTCCCCTCCCCTCTCTTTCTCTTCCCATATATATATATATATATATATATATATATATATATATATATATATATATATATATATATATATATATATATATATATATATATATATATATATATATATATATATATATATATATATATATATATATATATATATATATATATATATATATATATATATATATATATATCTCCCTCTTTATCTGTTTATCTGTTTATCACTTCATATCTATCTCCCTCTATTTTCCTCCCCCTTTCTCTATATTTCCTTATATCTCTATTTTCCCATTACTATATATATACCCCTCTCTATCTATTTTACTCTCCAGTCCTCTCTCATTTTATCTTCCTCTCTCTACATCTATCTCTAGACATACATCTCCCTCATTCATTCTATCTTCCTCTCTCTACCTCTATCTCTAGACATAGATCTTCCTCTCTCTATTCATCCATCCATCTCTCTCCCTCCCACTATTTCTAGACCTCTACAACTATATCTCTTTGCTTCTCTCTCTCTCTCTCTCTCTCTCTCTCTCTCTCTCTCTCTCTCTCTCTCTCTCTCTCTCTCCTATCTCCCTCTCTCTATATATTACTACCTATCTCTATCTTTATCTAAATATTTTTTATTTAATTATTTATTACCTTAATGAGTTTATTATATATAATAATTTTTCAAAATTATTAGTTTTTGTAATATTTAGATATTGATACATTTTGAATTTTCATTTAATTCATTTTTTATTTATTTAAGTTTAAAATTTATTTTTAATTATTTAATATTTTTATGAAATTATAAATAATAATTAAAATTTATTTGCTTTAAAATTCATTGACTTAATTAAAATTTTGATTATTGTAGAATACTTTTATTTTGAAGTTGAATTATAATTTATATAATAAAATAATTTTTGAACTTCATATCTAATAAAAAATTATAAAGCGAGAGAGACAAACTAACTTTTGATTACTCTCTCTCTAACTTTCTAAATGTATCTTCCCATCTCTCCCTTTATATCTATATTTCATTATGAAACAAAATGAAAATGGTAGATATTTTTATTACAAATATATATTGAAAAAAATTAGAATTTTATCCTTTGTATAAAACAAGTTATGTGTAATGACATAACGTCACTTTAAGAATGTTATTTACAATGAAAAATAGGTTATTAAAAGTTATGTAACAAGAAATTCACAATTGTTTTCATTAATATATATATATATATATATATATATATATATATATATATATATATATATATATATATATATATATATATATATATATATATATATATATATATATATATATATATATATATATATATATATATATATATATATATATAATCTACAAACAAAAACCCATAAAACACAATTCACAACATCTTCAAATTCTTAACAATTAAACTGATACAGGTGTCATAAAGTGAAAATTTAGTTGACAATGTTAATTTCAATGTCTTACTTTGGCCAAAAAGTGGGACTCATTCTTGTGAGATTATCACTCCCTCTTTATATATTTATCTCTCCCACCTCTAGATATCCTTCTCCATCTCCATTTTTTCTCTTGCTCTATCCCTATTGCAAACATAACATGATCCTATTGGTAATAGATTCTAATTCAAAGGAAATATTTTAGTCATATTTAAATACATAGAGTGGATGCATAGTTCATTTAAGCCTATCACTTCTCCATTGAGACCTTTATTGCACAAAACATATCATTTATTAAATGACCTTCCAATTGAACACATGTATTGTACAAATGTATGAAAAATAATAATTTTTTTCCCCTAATTGACCTCCCACAACTCTTCAGTGTACCCATTGCACACTAAAGTATATTTTCTAGTAGTAATTACATCATAATCTTATGAATATTGTATGTTTCTCTTCAATTGCACAACTCTTATGATATAACTATAGACAAAATATTCCCCTTACAATTTCTATAATTTCTTTTCAACTCTGTTGACATACCCATTAAACCTTTAGATATACTTATTGGTTATAAAATAAGTAAATCTTAATATTTATAATATATCTTTAAATAGACAACCATTTTAAAATAAATATAAAAAATTACTTTATTAAAATTGTTAGATTTCCACAGTCCAAGGATGATTGCATGAATTTTTTCTAGATGCAATTATGTATTAATTTTTACATCAACGTGTTGGATCACACTCTATGATACACCATAAGAATGAAAGTGAGCGACTATAGGGAAAAAATCATAGAGTGCGGTATGAAATTACTTTATCAAATTTAAATATCAATTTTATAGTTATTTAAAATAATATAATAATAAGCAAAAAAATCTTCATTGTCACATGTTTAATAGACAAATTAATATGAAGCATTTTTACTCCATTCCCCACTTTCATATATCTAATATATATGCTAATTGTAAAGAATAAAAAAATGATTTGGTTGGTTATGGGTATTGTTGATGTGTTCACTAACATGTAAATAATATCCTTTACATAGAGAAGAATTGGGGAAGGTAAGATTCTCTTCTTAACCCCAAATTCCCAAAGGAAAGATCCATATTGATTAACCACAAGAAAATGGTCAATGCATAAATGAATCAATCGATTAGTAATAAGAAGAAAGAGGAAAACCTTACATTCCATTTTGGAAGAGAGTATTAAAATCTTAGTTGAAATGAATTAAAGATAAATACTAACCTCAAAGTATAGTAGATCTGGAAATTGCCATTTTCTAGTGTCTGTACTGAGTTTCTAGAAATTCTGCAACATGCCCTGGCCTGGAAACACAGAGATGGAGAAAACCCAAAAAAAAATTTATTTTCCGAACTAGGTTGACCTTGACCCAAATATGGGGGTACAATCGTGCCCCTTTATATCAACCTTGACCTGCACTACTCTGATGGAAATTATGTTTGCAGATCCTGAAAGTTTGCCAAAAAGGGTATCTGAATCTTCTCTTTAATTCATTATTTTGTACCCGCACCTACAAGAAAAATGGTTTTGTTGTTTGGATGAGGGGTTTGCCTTGGTCAAACCCCGGTTCTAGAATTAACCTTGAAATAGAATTGAAATTGTAGTAATAAATAAAGTAAATAGAACAATTCACCTTGCTTATGTTGAAACCCTTGTGGAGGATTTGAATCCTCGAATCCACAAGTATGGATGCTCCAAATGGATGTATAATTGTAGGATGTAGGATGTCTCAAATCAATTGCATTTAGATCTTCAACACCAATCTTGAATGGATCTTGGAATAGAAAGAAGCTTGAATGGATATGGATGGAGAAATCTTCAACAAGAGGGCTCCATAGAGCTTGAATCCTTCAATGGCTACCAATGGATCTCCTTGATGAATTGAATCTTGAATGCTTGAATAATTTAATGCTTGAATGCTCACTTTGATAAACTATGCATCAATGATCCTCCCTTTTCTTTCCTTTCATTTTCTTTTCTCTCTCTTTTTTTCCCTAAAATGAGAGGAGAAGGTTTCTTTATATACTAGTCTAGGACACCAACTTCTAGAGGCTGACATATGAGAAATAAATTCCCATTAGGTTCATACACTTAGAAGAGGACCTATATTAAATGTATTTTAAGAGTCACCATTTAGAAGCCCAAAACAGCCGACCCGAAAGCGGGAAAGAATTCTTTCCAAACCCCGACATCTGGAAAACTTTGGAATTTAAAATTTAGACCCTGGGTCAGGGTTGAGGTCAACCTTGACCTAGGTCAGGGTTGAGGTTGACCTTGACCAAGAAGGTCAACCTTGACCCTGAGGTCAAGAACCTCAAAATCTCAGAGCAAGATACCATAAATAGGTAGGAAAGAAGTGGAAAACATGGCAGGATAGGGGAAAAACCAGATCCAAGTCAAAGACCCATTCAAGGCATTTGACATGACCCCAAACCACTTACTCAGAGGGCTAAACCAGTCCTAAATGGAAGTGCTTCCATTTTTTGATGATACATTTAGCTCCCACTTTAGCAAGAGTATGGACTCGATGCAAACTCTCGGTAAAGGAAATCACAAAGAAAAATAAAATCTTATTGAAATCAAAGGGAGAAAGAAATCCTCAAGCCCCCAGGGACTCAAGTCTTTGTCAACCCCAAGATTCCAATAAGAGAGACATCACTAGAAAAAAGAGAGAAGAGGGTGTGATTACCTCACCCAGTAAGATGCTCACCCTACCATGAATCACCAAGGAGGGAGATCCCAACAGGTAGCCAAACCTGATAGTTCATCCATAAACTATGCTTTGTAGTTGTAATGCATCTTCTGATAGCTTTTGGAATACCCATAGATCCACATTCTTGTATCACTATGGAATATAAAATGCGTGTCTCTTCAAGATTTAGCAACTTATGTACGTTACCTTCCGAGGATTTAGCATGTTTGAAATTGAAAATGCATGTCTTCTTCAGGATTTAGCAACTTATGTGTGTTACCTTCTGAGGATTTAGCAAAAATAAAAAATGAAAATGCGTGTCTCTTCAGGATTTAGCAACTTTTGTGCATTATGTTAGAATAACTGAAAGGGGGGTGAATCAGTTATCCACAGTCCCAAATACAAAGTGTATATCCAAAAACAATTTAAACAAATTTTTGCAGCTCAGTAACATAGAATAGTAAACTGTCTGTGCTTTCACTGATTACTAGTTTATAACTTATATTAACTACCAATCAAATCAAATGTGCAACATGTAAAGTATGATATCCAACAATCATCACAATCAACACATAACATAAGAGATTTAACGTGGAAACCCTGTAAAGGGAAAAATCACCTAGGACTGGCAACCCAAAAATTGTTCACTCTTCTGAAGTTAGGTCGGTGAAGACCCAACCCTATTAAAGTTTACAAAACACATTGTAAGGTTTGACCTTGTTAGAGGATTTAACACTAACCATTATTGTCCAACCAGCATTCACTATGGGGCTGACAGGATAACAAATGTGCATTCTATGAATGACATTACAAGACTTTCAAGTCTACTTGGTTAAGAGATTTATTTGATTACAATGGTTAAACTGTAACAGTAGGTGATCTAATTACAATACAACTTGATTTGTAGATGTAAAAATCTATATTATGCTCATTCAAATCCTCTGATCAATATATCAATTTTGTTCAACAATATTCAGTAACTTATTGTCTCTCGGTTATAGCTTTTTGACACTCGGTAATATCTACAATTTGGTTCTCCTTAACCAGTTTGATCAAGCATGCATGAAGCTTGTTCACGTGATATCTCTACAGTATTATTTCCTTTGGCATAAGTTTCATAATGAAACCCTAGTCTCTTAAATAGACACGTAAACCATTTTCTTTTCATCCATCAAATTTTGCCACTTAATCTCCTTCATTGATTTTACCGCTTAAACCTTCATCGACTGATGTGTTAGTAACATGTTTCAATTTTGTCCTTTAGATCTTCCTTGAATTTTTCTAGCCATTGATCTCGTAACAAACTTTATCTTTCCACTCTAATCACAAGGTACTTTCCAGCTCATCAACTTCTGTTGGCTAAACTAATCATTTAGTTCTTTTGTCCATACTTGGTTATCAAAGAAATACGTCGGTGAACACAAGCTCGGTTTATACTGTGCTCGATATACACTACACTACTCGGTGTATATTGGAATGCTTCTTTAACTGACCACATTGCTTTGTAACATTTTTCTCCCAACTTCATAACAGATTAATGCAACATAATCAAGTCAACAATATGAAGTCATAGAATCATCAATAAGTTACCAAAGGTATTCCTTATCCTCATCTGTCACATCCATCTTCCTCAATGTAGATATCTTGGTTCTTCATCTTCCTCTTCTCTTCTACAGATGTGTTAGATGTTTGCAACTCCATGATAAGTACTATCAAAACTAGTTGACATCAATGACAACATAAAACTAATTCAATTATCTTGCATAACAGTTCAGTGTTCAATGATCTTTAATAACTTGAAGTTCTTCAATTAGGTTCTCAATCAGTTGTAGTTCATCAATCTCTCCCTTTGGCATTGATGGAAACTCAAGCAATATGAAGTGTACCATACACATACCAAAAATGTATTCTACAACTCTGTAAACAAATGTTGTAGCTCGGTAAGCTCTCCCTAGCTTAATATGTTTAATCACTATGTTACATAACAACATTGTAAGTACAGACTATCTTTTGTAGATATGATCTTTAGCATCTCTTAGGTTCCTTATGTTTATCTCTCCCTTTATCTCCTCAGATTGTCTCTCCCTAAGATAGATGTTCTAGTATTCTCCTTGGTTATCATATTGTTTATCTCTCCCTTTGACAACAATTCCAAAGAAACAAATAAACATATAGCTCTATAGTATCCATGTAACTCTCTATTGTCCTGAGCATTTACTATATCTCTGTATACTGATTATGCCACTGGTTTCTCAAATCTTTCACAACTTTAGACAAAAATCCAAAGTGTGAACTATGCTACATCAACATGAATGATCTTCTAATAAGATTAGGCTGATGCAACCTCTAGATTACATTAGTGACCGGTAGACAGGGGACAGACCCCAAGTCTAGTCCTCAAGTATTCAAATGTATCTTTCAATAGGGGCTTTGTAAATATGTCTGTAAGTTGCTCTTTAGATGTAACAAATTCTAGCTTCACTTGCTTCTCTTGTACTTGTTCTCTTAAGTAGTGATACTTGATAGATATGGGTTTTGTTTTGTAATGCATCACTAGATTCTTTGAAATGTTTATAGCACTAGTGTTATCATAATATATAATCACCAACTTAGTGATTACCTCATTTATTCCTTCCAACACTTGCTTGATATATGCAATATTTGAATAGTTTGTAGAAACAAAAACATACTCTGCTTTGGTTGTAGATTGGGAAATACAAGTCTACTTCTTACTTGTCTAGGTAAAAAGTCTTTCACCAAAGAAAAATGCTCCTCTGGTTGTGCTTTTTCTATCATCCACATTTCCAGCCCAATCAACATCAGTGTATACTTTAAGATCAAACTTTCCATCCTTAGGATACCATAATCCATAATCCTTTGTCTTCTTCAGTTATCTTAAGATTCTCTTTGTAGCAACCATGTGTGACTCCCTAGGATTTGCAAAAAATCTAGCAACAATCCCCACATCATGTGCTATATCTAGTCTACTATGTACTAAATACATTAACTTACCAATCATAGATCGGTACAATGTTTGGTTCACCTCTGTAGTTTCATCCTCTTTAGTCAATTTTTAGCGTGTGACCATTGGTGTTCCAACTAGTTTAGCATCTTCCATGCCAAATGTTCTTAGTACTTCTTTTATATATTTGGATTGTGTGATGAATATCCCATCATTCTGCTGAATAACCTATAGTCCTAGAAAGAACTTAATCTCTCCAAACATAGACATTTCAAAATCTTTTCTCATCTCATCAGCAAATGATTTACATATGTGATTTTGTCCTCCAAAGATAATATCATCCACAAATATTTTAGCAATTAGAATAGTATCATCAATATCTCCTTTCATATACAAATTGTTGTTCTCACTAGTTCTAACAAATCCAATACTTAACAAATAAGTATGCAGCCTTTCATACCAGGCTCTCAGTGCTTGCTTCAAACCATACAAAGCTTTATGTAATCTACATACCATGTCTTTCTTGTTTGGATCTACAAACCCTTCTAGTTGTTCTATGTAGACTTCTTTTTCAAGTATCCCATTCAGAAATGTAGACTTAACACCCATTTGATAAACTTTAAATTTCTTATGTGCTGCATAGGCCAGTAACATTCAAACTCCTAGTCTAGAAAAAGGTGCAAATGTCTCACCATAGTCAATTGCTTCCTCCTATGCATACCCCTTGCAAACTAGTATGGCTTTATTCCTTGTAACCTCTCCATTTTCATTCAACTTGTTTTTGAAGATCCACTTAGTACCGATAACATTTTTATCCTTAGGTCTAGTCCATGTCTTGTTTTTCTCTATCTATTCAATCTCTCCATTCATTGCATTTATCCATTCTTCATTCTCCAATGCAACTTTAACATTTTTTGGTTCATATTTACAAACTAAGCATGTATTTTGTCTTGACTTACTTCTCGTTTGTATGCCAGCTTGCTTGTCACCAATGATTTGGTTCTCAGGATGATGTCTTCTAAAAAATCTTACCAGTATCTAATCTCTTCTTTCTTGTTCATCCTATTCAGGTTCATTTGCTTGCTCGATAGTCCTTCCTACTCGTTGATTTCTCTAACTTGTTCCTCGGTGTTGTTTTCCTGCTGACCGGTTGTCTCAGTCTGCAGCTTCGGTAAATAATCTGGTTGTCCAATGTATGTGAATCTACCGTAGTCTTCTAGTTCCTTTGTGATTTTTTCTATATTCTTGTCATCAAACTCATCAACCTTGACATTATCACTTTCTATCATTTTATTTGTAACTTTATTTAGACACTTATATGCTTTTCTTTTAGTGGAATATCCAAGAAATATCCCTTCATCACCTTTTGAGTCAAACTTTCCATTTCTTTCATCTTTCAGAATAAAGCATTTACTTCCAAAATTTTTGAAATAACTTACAGTGGGTTTGTATCCAAGCCATAACTCATAGGGTGTTTTGTTAGTGTCCTTCTTCAACTGTACTCGGTTCAAAACATAAACAGTTGTGCTAACTGCCTCTCTCCAGTATGTTTGAGAAACATTTTTCTCTATCATCAATGTCCTTGCACAATCAACTATTGACCTATTCCTCCTTTCAGCAATTCCATTCTACTGAGGTGTTCTCGGTGTAGAGGCCTATCTTTTTATACCATGCTCATTACAATAGTCAGTAAATTCATCAAAAATAAATTCACCTCCTCTGTCAGATCTTAAGCATTTCAATTCTTTTCCAGTCTCTTTCTCTACTTTTGCTTTAAACCAGTTGAACATCTTAAATGCCTTCGATTTTTCTTTCAAGAACATGACAGTCATCAATCTAGTAAAATCATCAACAAAAAGAATGAAATATCTATCTCCATAATAACTCTGTGTTCTCATGGGACCACACAGGTTGGTGTGAACTAACTCAAGTATTTTCTTTGTTGAATAATCTTTGGTTTTGAAACTAGATTTTGTCATTTTACCTTTCTGACATTCATGACACATAACATGATTAGGCTTAGATAAGTTAGGCAGACCTCTTACCTTTTTCTTTTTATTGATCTTAATCATGTTATCGAAGTTCACATGACATAACCTTTTATGCCATAACCAGGCATCTTCATTTTTCATCATTAAACAAGAAGACTCTGCATTATCAAGATAAAACAAGTTACCTTTTGATTGTGCTCTTGTTCCAACAAGTCTTCCTCCATCATCAAATATTTTTGCTTTTTTGCTCTCAAAAGCTACTCGGTGACTTGAATTATTTAGTTGTGCCACACTTAGCAAATTATAGTTTAGTCCTTCTACCCAATAAGCATTATCACATTAGATTCTATCATTTATCAGTAATGATCCCTTTCCTCTAACCATACAAGGTGTATCATTACCTATTTTTATAGATCCTCCATTATATTGCTCAGTATGATCAAAATTTTCTTCATCACCAGTCATGTGATGTGTACAGCCACTATCTATAATCCATGTATCATTTTTATTAACCTTAGAAATCAGTTCTATTTCTACATACTTTTCTTCTTCCTCAGAATCATCCTTCATATCAACAAATACTACCTCTACATCATCATTTGAATCAGAATTAGATTCATTTTCTTCAGATTTGTAACATACCTTTTTGCCTTTATCACTATTGTCTCAGTTGTCTTTGTTGTAGTGTCGGTAACTTCTGTTGTCTCTTCTCCCATAGCTTCCTTCACTAGATCAGTCCTTGTTTCTGTCATCTTCCTATTTGGACATCTAGCAGCAATATGACCAAATTCTTTGTAGTTAAAACATGCTAAAGGTAATTTGCCTCTATATCTACCTTTTCCTTTAGGTAATCTCCTGGCCATAAGAGCTTCAAGATCATCAAGCTCATCATCAGTATTTCTATCACTATCATCCTTATTATTTCTATTGCTAGGCTTACCAATCTTCAGAGAGGTCATAAAAGCAGATTCAACAGTCGGTACAACACTATTATCATAGTTGTTTAGTTCAAAAGCTGTTAGCTTTCCAATCAGATTATCAAGAGTGAGAGTACTATTAGGTGCTGACCTATTTTCATGTATTGTAGATATTCTGATTGCATAAATAGACAATAAAGTCCTTAGAATTTTGCTTACCACAATGTCTTCATCAATAACACCATTAGATCCTCTGATAGCGTGAACTACCTCCTTTATTCAGTTTGTATAATACACAATGTTTTCTCCTTCTTTCATCTTCATATCATCAAATCTTCCTCTTAAACTTTCAGCTCTATCTCTCTTGACATTTGTATCACCACTATAAACTTGAGCAAGTTTATCCCACATATCCTTAGCAGTAGTGCAATCTTTGATATCTTCAAACTCAGCATCTGTCAGAGCAGCAACAATCTCCATCATAGTAATGTTATGCTCATGTCTATCTCTTAGTTGATCAAGATTCAAAGGTTCAGTGGGCAGTGCAATGTAGCCATTCTCTAATAGTGTGAGGGCAGAATTCCCAATTCCAGATATATGCAATTTCATTTGGCTTTGCCATATTGTAAAGTTGTCCTTGTTCAACTTTGGCACATCCCTCTTATACATTTTGTGATCTTTTATGCTGAAGTCCTTAAAAATCCATTCCAAGCAACCAATAAGCCCTGATACCAATTATTAGAATAACTAAGAGGGGGGTGAATTAGTTATCCACAGTCCCAAATGCAAAATGTATATCCAAAAACAATTTAAACAAATTTCTACAGCTCGGTAACATAGAATAGTAAATTGTCTGTGCTTTTACCAATTACCAGTTGATAACTTATAGTAACTACCGATCAAATCAAATATGCAACATGTAAAGTATGATATCCAACAATCATCACAATCAACACATAACACAAGAGATTTAACGTGGAAACCCTGTAAAGGGAAAAACCACCTGGGACTGGCAAACCAAAAATTGTTCACTCTTCTAAAGTGAGTTCGGTGAAGACCCAACCCTGTTAAAGGTTACAAAACACACTGTAAGGTGTGACCTTGTTAGAGGATTTAACACTAACTGTTATCGTCCAACCAACATTCACTATGGGGTTGACAGGATAACAAATGTACAATCTATGAATGACATTATGAGACTTTCAAGTCTACTCGGTTAAGAGATTTATCTGATTACAATGGTTAAAACATAACAATAGGTGATTTGATTACAATACAACTTGATTTGCAGATGTACAGATCTATATTATGCTCATTCAAATCCTCTGATCAATATATCAATTCTGTTCAACAATATTCAGTAACTTACTGTCTTTCAGTTATAGCTTTCTGACGCTCGGTAATCTCTGTAGTTCGGTTCTCCTTAACCAGTTTGATTAGGCATGCATGAAGCTTGTTCACGTGATATCTCTATAGTATTCTTTCCTCTGGCATAAGTTTCATAATGAAACCCTAGTCTCTTAAATAGACAATTAAACTATTTTCTTTTCATCCATTAGATTTTGCCGCTTAATCTCCTTCGTTGATTTTTCCACTTAAACCTTCCTCAGCTAATGTGTCAGTAACACATTTCAATTCTATCCTTTAGATCTTCCTTGAATTTTGCTAGTCGTTAATCTCGTAAAAAACTTTATCTTTCCACTCTGATCACGAGGTACTTTCCAGCTCATCAACTTCTGTCAGCTAAACTAATCATTTAGTTCTTTTGTCCATACTCGGTTAACAAAGAAATGTGTCGGTGAACACAAGCTCGATTTATACTATGCTCGGTATACACTACACTGCTTGGTGTATATTGGAATGCTTCTTTAACCGACCACACTACTTTATAAAATTTTTCTCCCAACTTCATAACAGATTAATGCAACATAATCAAGTCAACAATATGAAGTCATAGAATCATCAATAAGTTACCAAAGGTATTCCTTATCCTCATCTGTCATATCCATCTTCCTCAATGTAGATATCTCGATTCTTCATCTTCCTCAATGTATATATCTCGATTCTTCATCTTCCTCTTCTCTTCTACATATGTGTTAGATGTTTGCAACTCCATGATAAGTACTGTCAAAACTAGTTGACATCAATGACAACATAAAACTGATTCAATTATCTTACATAACATTTCAGTGTTCGGTGATCTTTAATCACTTGAAGTTCTTCAATCAGGTTCTCAATCAGTTTTAGTTCATCATGTTACCTTCTGAGGATTTAGCAAAAATAAAAATGAAAATGTGTGTCTCTTCAGGATTTAGCAACTTATGTGTGTTACCTTCCAATGATTTAGCATGTTGTAAAATGTAAACTATAGTATAAGGAAGACCCTATATATGCCCCCCTCCTCATTGTGGCTACCTAATAGACAAGATAAGGAAGAGAAGGAGGATACCTACTTCACAAAGTAAGGATATATCTTGTCAACAAAAATGTACACTATATTCTTAGCAAAGAGTATTGAAGCTTACATCGAAGAGCATAGATAATCATGAAAAAGGATATGTCACTTATGGAAAAAGGATCCTCAAAGAGAAAGGGATCTTATCAACAAGACCCCCACACTAATACATTTGGGGCCAAATTTTGACAGAAGTTTTAGAAGAGTAACTTTTTATTATGAATTTGGTGTTTTTTTTTTGTAATAGGCCCTGATGATGTCGGTATTTTGATGGGTGTTTAATTGACCATCGGAATTCTGATAGATTTGGGGTATACATAAAAAAAAAGTGAAACAACCTCATTATTTTTATTTTGATTGGATAGAGAAGGAGCAGGAGAAAAGGAGCGAAAGCTGAGCACGAGAGAAGGTATGTGATTTCTTCTTCTTTCGAGCCTCTGGCATCATATTCAAATTCATTTCATTTTATTTGATTATGAATGCTCTCTGAAATGACCACATTCTACTGGTGTCATGCCCTAGCTAGTGCTTTATCTCTATTATTTGATGTTATTGGTGCTTGTGCTCAAGGATATCGATTCATTGTATTCAAATGTTTGGATTCATGTTTGTTGATATTACTGGCATATATGTTTAATGATGCCATTGTATATTGTTGTCACTGAAATGGCCACATTCTACTAGTGTCATGCCCTAGCCCATGCTTTAACTCCATTATTTGATGTTATTGGTGCTTGTGCTCAAGGATATCCATTTTTTTGAAATGTTGATTGTGGTTATCAAATGGACAACCTGTGATCTTCTAGATAGGCACCATTTTTATTGATAGCTTAGGGCATCAAATGTATTGTATCATTGATAGTTGAGACTTTTTAAAAAGGAAATAGGACAAAGAATGATTTTTATTTAGTTTCTCTATTTTGATCCCTAAGTGGCTTACAAACCTAGAGAAGTATATGCAGATTTACGGATGCAGTTGCAGGATACATAGCAGCATATAATTCACAAGAAATCCATGCATCCAATTTGAATAGAAATTAATACAAAGAACTAGGGTCCTCCAATGGCCCAATCATCTGGACCTTGACTATCCCCTCAACCAGTGACCCTTCACAACTGGGTTATCATGCAATCAGTGAGTGATCCTTCATTCTCATGCTCTTCCCTACATCCAAACATATTGGAAATACACAATACAATGATAACAAGTCTTTCACAATCCCCCTTCCCCTAAGGAACACTATCAACCATCCCTTCCACATAGCATTTCACTATTTTATGAGTGGATTGTACAGGAACAATTAACATTAAACAAGGAGAAAACTCCTCAACACATCTTGGAAACCATTAAATTCAATAATAAATGAAACCTAACACCAACACAATTCCTTCCATAGTTGCAGGATACATAGCAGTCGATAATTCACAAGAAATCCATGCATCAAATTTTTATAAGGATATCCTACTAATCAATAGGAATTTTTTTGATATGACCAATGATTATGCATTTTGATGGCAGTGTGCTAGTTCAAAAGGATAATATAAATCTGAAACAATCTTTTCTGATTTTGTAAAACTATAAATGTGGTTAAAGGGAAAATATTATGTGGAAAACCCACAAACCAAGCTAGCAAATGATTGTACATCAAATTATTCCTATATTCATTCAAGTATTGCTATGCTTCAACTACCTGACCTTTGAGCTTCATCTAGATGAATGTGTAGCTTTAAGATAGAGTTACTTCTTGGGCCTTACAATAGGGTGGAATATGATCAAGATTTGTTTAGGTTGTATCTTTGTTAGTCCCATTGTTAGGTTCTTATGGTTCATGGTTTGAATCTATTATGGTTGTGTAAGGGATTTGCAGATGCTTTTTCTAACATAATTATTGGACACCATGATTGGAACAATTGGTTGTTGGCTATTGTACACATGAATCATAACTGTCAATTGTTCTTTGTGTTCAAGAATTAATTGATCAATCTTTGAGATTTATTGTCCTAGCTTTAAAAGAGTGATAAAAGATATAGTGAGTGCTATCTTTTTCAAGTGTTTTGTGGGTGCCATTATCTTCTAGGAGTAGTTGCTAGAACCAAATTATGTTCTTTGCCTCTAGTAAATATTGCAGACGCAATCATCTTCTTGGTGAACGGTTGCTTCCATCCCCATGAGGCACTATTACATGGTTTCCATTCCCTTGTAGTATAGTGAACCTAATTTAATACAAGTGTGCACTATTTTGGGATCCATAATTTATGGCCCCTACACTATGGTTGTTAGCCTAAGATAGGCCTACCTTTGCATATAATAAGAGGCCAACATGAAACAAACATCCAAAAGTTAGGGGGTTGTTCCCTATCCATAATTTGTTATTTAAGTGCTAAGTGATGATGGGTATATCGTGTAATTCATACCTATTGTGTCTCTTTCTTTCTCTCCACATTTCACATTAGGAGTATATGCTATAAAATACCAATGAAATCAACTATTGGTCAAATCTAATCAAAATTACAGTATAAAGATTAAAATAGATCTTGAAGAAATATGGGAACCATTTTTGACAGATATTGTACAAACAAAGAGAATACTCCCAAGAGGAAATGCTTCAATGTGGAACAACTGAAGGACAATATTTTACTTTTATATGCACATCTGCAATGTTTTTGATATATTTCTAAGATAACAAAACCATAGAAAGAATAGCATATAGAAGAAAGTAAAGAATAATGATCATATTTTGAGATATTGTGGAAACTTAAAGGAAAGAATTCTTGGTGGGGTTATCATGCAATCAGTGAGTGATCCTTCATTCCCCCCTCCTCCAGTGACCCTTCAAAACTGGGTTATCATGCAATCAGTGAGTGATCCTTCATTCTCCTGATTTGCCTTGCATCCAAACATATTGGAAATACACAATACAATGATAACAAGCCTTTCACAATCCCCCTTCCCACAAGGAACACTATCAACATCCAGACCTTGACTATCCCCTCAACCAGTGACCCTTCAAAACTGGGTTATCATGCAATCAGTGAGTGATCCTTCATTCTCCTGGTCTGCCCTGCATCCAAACATATTGGAAATACACAATACAATGATAAAAAGTCTTTTACAATCCCCCTTCCCTCAATGAATTACTATCAACATTTGAACCTTGACTGTCCCCTCAACCAGTGACCCTTCAAAACTGGGTTATCATGCAATCAGTGAGTGATCCTTCATTCTCCTGGTCTACCCTGCATCCAAACATATTGTAAATACACAATACAATGATAACAAGTCTTTCACAATCCCCCTTCCCTCAAGGAACACTATCAACAAGTGATTCTTCTTCTTATCAGCCATATCCAATGTTTCATTGAAGTCATGGCCAAGAATGAAGGTCACCTTACCCATACCATTCATGGATTCTGAAATGTTGTTCCAAACTCTTGAAAAATTTTCTATTGCTTCTTTAAATACTTCTTCTACCACAATGTCCTCCTGCCCCATCTTCTTGGTCTTCCTGGCTAAAGTGGATGGATCCACACACAATAACCTAAAATGAAGGGTTTTGTATCCTTTAATGAATCTTAGTCACTGGTAACGCGTGGATAGTCAAACTAGTAGTCTCCAAAGCATTCAATAAGTGAATATGAATGTTTGAAAACTTTCCTCTCAACTTACCCAACCACTCCTAATCGGTTAGAGGGATTAGTTGAGTGTTTAGACACTAAAAATTCTTAAAAATACTTTATTTGATATGATGAATTGTAATATCAACAAACATGAATCCAGACATACTTTATTTGATATGATAATAACATGCTAAATTGAACCAATGACATGTTCTTCATGTGGTACAAGGAAGATTTGGCTATCAAATCTTCCTTCATGCAAGCTGAGCGCGAGATAAAGTATGTGATTTCTTCAGCTTTGATTGGTATCTTTGATGGACATTGTCTTTCGAGCCTCTGGCATCATATTTGACCACAAATTTCAAATGCATTGCATTTTATTTGATCATGAATGCTCACTAAAATGACCGCATTCTACTGGTGTCGTGCCCTAGCTCGTGCTTTATCTCCATTATTTGATGTTATTGGTGCTTGTGCCCAAGGATATCGATTCACTATTTTCAAATGTTTGGATTCACATTTGTTGATATTACAATTCATCATATCAGATAAAGTATGTTTAAGAAGTTTTTGTGTCTAAAAACTCAACTAATCCCTCTAACTGATTAGGAGTGGTTGGGGAAGTTGAGAGGAAAGTTTTCAAACATTCATATTCACTTACTGAATGCTTTGGAGACTACTGATTTGACTGTCCATGCGTTAATGTTTAGAAGATATCAATAAAGTATTTAAGGACATTCTTACATGTTTGGAGAGGTTTAAGAGGCACTTATCATGACTGTACCCTCACAAACATTGGCATAGACTAGTTTTACTAAGTTTCCTTTCTCTATTTTGAGGTTTCCTTTCTCTGTTGTAGGGGTACAGTCAAAGGGTTCATTGAAAAAATGATACTTTGAATGGTTACTATGAATATGAATGATTTGATATAGTATATTTCTTATTTTACTTGAAGTTTGGAATAGCTTGTGCAAGGATGAAAGTAGTTTTGATCGTGACTGTCCCTCTACATAGTCAGAAAATGTAACTGTCTAATGATTATATGTAATGTTGAATGGATTAAATGCTTTATTCTTGGTAGAAGTGAATGGAAGGAATAGTATTGGTGTTAGGTTTCATTTATTATTGAATTCAATGGTTTCCAAGATGTGTTGAGGAGTTTGCTCCTTGTTTAATGTTAACTGTTCCCGTACAATCCACTCATACAATAGTGAAATGCTATGTGATTAAAAATTTCATACAATTGGTCCTTTGGCATGTATTAAATACAATCTAGTCACTTATTGAATGCTTTGGAGACTATTGGTTTGACTGTCCATGAGTTACCAGTGTCTGAGATTCATTAAAGGATACAAAACCCTTCATTTTGGGGTTATTGTGTGTGGATTCAAATGTAGGTTTGATTTGCTTAATGCTTAGAAGAGATTAATAAAGTATTTAAAGACAATCTTACATGTTTGGAGAGGTTTGAGAGGTACTTATCATGACTATACCCTGACAAACAATGGCATAGACTAGTTTTACTAAGTTTCCTTTCTCTATTTTGAGGTTTCCTTTCTCTGCCGCAGGGGTACAGTGAGAGGGTTCATTGACAAAATGATCCTTTGAATGGTTACTATAAATATGAATGATTTGATATAGCATATTTCTCATTTTACTTGAAGTTTGGAATAGCTTGTACTTGAAGTATGGAATAGCTTGTGCTTGTGCTGGAATTCTTGGTAGAAGTGAATAGAAGGAATAGTGTTGGTGTTAGGTTTCATTTATTATTGAATTCAATGGTTTCCAAGATGTGTTGAGGAGTTTTATCTTGTTTATTGTTAACTGTTCCTGCACAATCCACTCATACAATAGTGAAATGCTATGTGATTGACAATTTCATACAACTGGTCCTTTGGCGCGTATTAAACAAAATAGAATTTTTAGCATATTATTATCATTCTATTTCTTTGTTGTAAACATGCCATTGGTTTAGTTTTGTAAAAAAAATTCATGTAATTTTTCTTTTTTCTATTTTTTCCATTTGATAACCACAGTCAACATTTCAAAACAGTGAATAACATCAAATAATGGAGATAAAGCATGGGCTAGGGCATGACACCAGTAGATTAAAACTAAACCAATGACATGTTTACAACAAAGAAATAGAATGATAATAATATGCTAAAAATTCTATTATGTTTAATACATGCCAAAGGACCAGTTGTATGAAATTGTGAATCACATAGCATTTCACTATTGTATGAGTGGATTGTGCAGGAACAGTTAACATTAAACATAGCTAGTGTTCTCTTTACTTTCTCAAATATCTGCAAGTTAAGAGCATTAGAGTTGTATAATACATTGTTAGTATCCTTTTTCCATGGGTCCTAGGTCTTTGGGTCCATGGAAAGGAAATAGATTACAAAATACACTTCAAAACAAAGGAAAAACTTAGCAAATTCAGTCTAACTCATTGTAGATGAAGGAACAGTCATGCTAATAGTTCCTCTAAGTCTTCCAAAACATTTATTGAACTCTCCTAAAGTCCTATTGGATCCCCAAATTACTTAATCCAATCAACTTACATCAGGATCATGAGAAACTTCAAAGGATTAAAAACATTACTTGGAACAATCAAATCATTATGCTTTCAAATCAATTACCTATCGACATATCCCTTGCGAGGGAGAGAAGCCAAACACATAAAGAACATGCACATAAACATGGCAGCTAAAAAACTTAAATGGAATACACCAAGAAGTACCAAATGATGAATGCTCAATTGTTGTAATGGCAAAGGATCAAAACCGTACATTTTTAGAACTTGATTTTAAAGTCTAAATAATTTTTCTATAGTCGTAATGATTTTGCTAGAACTTGATTTTCTAGTCTTAATGATTTTTCTATAGTCCTAATGATTTTTCTATAGTACTCTTAATGATTTTTCTAGAACTTGATTTTCTAGTCTTAATGATTTTTCTATAGTCCTAATGATTATTCTATAGTACTCTTAATGATTTTTCTAGAACTTGATTTTCTAGTCTAGGCCTTGAATTTGAATTTTTGTTCACTGTTTTATTTCAGCTTGATATTTCATTCATTTTTCATATACACAATGACTACACATGCTGATAAAAAAATGAGCTATTTGATTAAGGTTAACTATTCATGATTGTAAATAGTCAATATTTATGATGGTACTCCTTGGTGTATTTCATTTTAAAATAATCATGTTTCTATGGCTATGATAAATGTCCCTTTGTGTTGAGAAAATTAGAGTTGAAAAAATGGTTGCAAACAAATCATCCTTCTTCCACCAACATTCTAGTCAATGTACAAGTAACGAGTCATTCCATTCAAGAAAGACCATGTCTGACAATATCAACGCAGGAAAAAATGAGTATGCAAAATTTAGTGATTGTATCTTCTATTAGAGCCACTTCATATGCACAGGTGATGAACATGCATATTTGCCTAAGCGCTATTGGGAGCTTACCCAGCAACACATGTACTATTGTGAAAATCACCACAAATCTATTTGCTGCTGGGTCTAGCTCCTAGTATTGCTTGGTCAAATATGCATATTTTTCACCTGTGCATATACCTTCTATGATCAACTCTTATATGCACAGGTGATGAACATTCAAATTTGCCTAAGCAGTACTTTGAGTAGTCCTCCAACACATGTACTATTGTGAAAATCATCACAAGTCCATTTGTTGGAGTAAATCTCATAGTACACATGTTTGGAGGCTAGGTCTGAAGGAAACAAGAGAATTTTAAGAGTCACAAGTCTTAAGATTGTACTTAATATAGACAAGCTTCATTCAATGGTACATTCAAACATGAAACAAACCATTCTTAAACTAGATTAAACTAGTAAACCAAAGGACATATTGATTATAAGTAAACTAGTAAACCAAAGGACATGCTTTTACTACTAAGTCTCTATTTGTTGGGCATACTGATTATAAGTACTTGACATATATCACAAATGTTGCTAATTAAGGTTAGCAGGATGATTATGCCTATCCTGAAAAAAGACTGTCAAATCATTATGCTTTCAAATCAATTACCTATCGACGTATACCTTGTGAGGGAGAGAAGACAAATACATAAAGAACATGCACATAAACACGACAACTAAAAAACTTAAATGGAATACACCAAGAAGTACCAAATGATGAATGCTCAATTGTTGTAATGGAAAAGCAATATCAGAACTGTCCATTTCTAGAACTTGATTTTTCTATAGTCCTAATGATTTTTCTTATTTCTTGTCTGTGCCTTGTGACATGATTTTGAACATTGTTGACATACTTAAATGGCATACACAATACCAAATGATGAATGCTCAATTGTTGTAATGGCAAAGCATCTGAACTGTCCATTTCTAAAATTTGATTTTGTATAGTCTTAATTATTTTTCTAGTCCTAATGATTTTGAAAATTTGCTGACAAAGAGTGTTTCTTTTTTTTATTATAGTATAAATGATTTTTCTATAGTCGTAATGATTTTTCTTATTTCATGTCTTTTGTCCCTTTTTGATTTCCTATGCTTGTGCTTTGTGACAAGATTTTGTCACCTTCTTTTGATGGTATATTTCATTCAGTCTATGTGGAATACTATTTTTTTCACTATTATATTTCAACTTCATATTTCTTTCATTTTTCATATACACAGAGACTACACATGCTGATAAAAAAATGAGCTATTTGATTTAGGTTTACTTTTCATTATTGTAAATGGTTAATATTTTTGATGGTACTCCTTGGTGTATTTCATATAAAAATAATCATATAAAAATAATAAATGTAGTAACGATGGTGCGGTGCATTATTGATATATAGGTTCGATGACTCTTGTCAATGTGCCAAACTATCAATGTGGTGGTGGGCAGTGTGTGTTGAAGACTTCATGGACACCGAACAACCTTGGACGACAATTTTGGTGCTGCCCAAATAGAAAAAAGGTTGCTAATGTGTATATATTTCATGTTTCTAATGTAAATACTATTCATTATAATATAAGAACTAATGTAGACTGGGCATCATAGGGAAACAATGGCTGCAGATACTTTAGTTGGGTAGATGACAACTCATTTGCATCTATCCGCCCATCTCCACTTATCCACGATGAAGGATTTGAGTGCAAAACATGTTAGGCTAGGGAAAATTTTGAAATTATATTTTTACGATGCCTTCTCTGTATTGTAATCACATATCTTTATTGTGACCATATGCAAAGATGAACTCAGGAATTAGTTAGTTTAGTATTTTCATATTGTAACTAATATTTTTTATGGATATGACGTAACTTCTCTTTGCATCAAGTGCACATATATATGGTTTACATCTTTTTTTAGAATAATTCTTCATGTTTATGACTTAGGTGAGCCCCAATCTGCTATCAATCACATGATTTAACATATAGTGTTTTCTTGGTTATTCCATTTGTTCCTTGACCTTGACTATGGATTGACTATCATTTTCAAGCTTGAGCGTGGCTTCATACCATGCACCGTCCATAGATTTATACGCAATGCTAATTTATGAATGTAAATAATGCATTGAATGTAATCTACAAACGTTGTGTGGTATGAAGTCTTGCTGAAGTTTGAGCATCCTCCCTTTATTCCAGTGAGGGATTGGAATGAGTTCATTTTGGATGCAAAGGAGAAAGGGGATACTCAAAGAGGAATTACACCAGCAAATGAGAGAAGAAGGTATAAATATTTTAATAGATTTTTATTATTAAATAATGAAATTTGCATATACTAGTGTTCTAAGCCTCCTCATTACATTATTTAAGGTATTAGTCCATGGAAAAATTAAATTAGACTTACTATCCAAAACACATAAAAAACATGCACATAAACATGACAATTGAGAAACATAAATGTAGATTTCATAATAGCTAAGAAACATAATTGTAGGCATCATAGTGACAATCTTTTGGAGACAACGTAATTGATTTGTGTACCCAAGCGATGGAGAGAAACTTTTGTACCCCCGATTCCAAGTTGAATACATTTGTTGGAGGACCTTGTATTCATGAGCAACAGATGTAGTCAACTTGGAATCAGAGGTGCAGGAGTTTCTCTCCATCATCTGGGTATACAAATCAATTACGTTGTCTCCAAAAAATTGTGACCACGATGCCTACAATTATGTTTCTTAGTTGTTTTGGCCCAGGGCCCTTTATGACCATTTACAATCCCTAAGAATACATCTTAGAGGTCTTAAAATGTCGTAAAGGGTCATAAGAGGATCCTAGGAGGGGCTAGATGAGCTTCCACCTTCACGTGGTTGGCCCTGTTAAGTAGAGAATGTTAAAATATTCTTGAAACAAAGAGAAGCTCAATAATTTAAGGTCTCAGTCCACGGAGATGCTGAAAAAATGACGGGAATCAATGATGGAGAGTTTTTGGATTCTGAGAAGATGTATATGGAGTGGAGGCCAGATTGAGTACCAGTGTAGAGATGATGATTTAGTAACCTACATCTATAAAACCTTCACAATTATCCCTTCTTTTGCCTCCACTCATTCCTCTTCTCAAAAATGGTTATCTAGAAACTTTGGATACTGTTTCTCATCCATGCACAAAATGTGCTAGTGATCATATAAAATTACTTTAGGCCTCCAGTATTGATGAGATGTACAAGTGTAAAATGTTTTTGCGAGACTGGGATCAATTTGTGCAGTGTACATAAATGCAAGGTGGTGATTATTCTCGACGATCGACAGGTATAAGTCTTCCAGGCCTTACCTAGTAGCTAGGACTAAAGATAACATAGCTCAAGAGACCATCATAGGTTGTCTCTTTCTTCGGTCTAAATTATTGATAAAATGTTTTACCTTTCATTAGCTCATCAAATCCAGGGATTTGAAAGAATTTAATAGAATATTTTCATGACAACTTATATTATTTAAGTTGACGTTGCATGAATTTATCTACTTCGCGCACTTGTAGACCATTAGGACAGTGATAAATAAGCATTTGATGTTAAGTTCCAACATAAAGTGAGTAAATTTGTTTTAAGTAAGAAAACAATGATAACATGAATGCGTATGAAATTGAAATGCAGCTTGCCGATTCTTGTCATACACAACCTATGCGTGTTGATGACAATGAGGATGTGCATCACAGTAATACAAGTAAACATCTTAAATTGATTGGTGTAGTAATACAAATTTAATTGCAATTGGTGTTTGGATTAATGTAACAATTTGTATTGCAGTTGTAGAGAGTGTAGAGGCCATTGTTAATGAGCAGGTTGAGGTTGAGGCCGAGACCAGACAAACTGACCTCAATGTTGATGATGTGACTAGATCAGGTAAAGAGCTATACGATTATGGCCTGTAAAGTACTGAAATACTTTAAAATGTTTTTAATGTTTTTAATTATAATAATTTTTTTTTAATTTAACCCTTTTATATGTTATTGCAGATGACCCCCCTTTGCATCAATAGAAAACTAGGCATGCATTGAGATCTAATGAGAGGGTAGATGATCATCATGATGATATTGATACTCCTCTTAATGATTACTTCTTAAAAAGTAGAAATCAAAAGAAAAAAAAGAAATGATTGTCATCTATGCACCTTAATTGATAATGACTAATTTTTATATGCCAATGAATTTAATTATGTTGTATTGAATGTTCATAAATTTTATAATGTGTTAATGAATGTTATCATGTGATAATTAATGAATGTCACATTTTATTAATGTGTGAATGAATGTTAACGAATGTTATCGTGTGATAATTAATGAATGTTACATTTTATTAATGGATGAAATAATGAATGAATGTTAGATGTTAATGGGGAATTTAGAGTGATGTTAGGGGGGGGGGGGGGGTGGGGCCAAATGAGCTTCCACCTTCACGTGGTTGGCCCTGTTTAGTACAAAATATAAAACTATTCTTGAAACAAAGTGAAGCTCAATAAGTTTGTCCCTTATATAGGGTCTCATGTGTAGCCTTTATCCCACTCTCAACATTGCAAAGCTTCAAGTGGTGTTCTGAGATTGGTTTCTCCATCTCCCACTGACATCTTGTCTTTCTCCTAAGAATTCTCACCGAGCTCTGATACATGGATGAGAAGAAGATGTCCCTTACAGGCTACACATATATAATATGGTAGATCTAGGGAACAAATATACTACAACATAGAATGAGTTAACTTGAATCTATAGTTTCTTCATTCACAATGAAAATTCAAATTACAAGCCATATTTTAGATTTAATATTCATATTCATCTTCATCATGATCATAGCCATCATGGTCAGCATTTGGTTCAACCTCATTTGAACCACACTCCATGTTGGGTACCATTATAAGGCATGGAGTGTGGTCATACCCATGTTACCATAATAATGAGTTAGCCTATAAAATTATGAATAAAATACTGTAGGTGCACCTGGGATTGGCCCAGGCATCCAAGTTCCTACCAAAGGAACCCAAGTCGAACCCAGAGGAGAACAAAAGTAGAACCGGAACCCAGCCTCAAAAAAAGAACCGGATAACTTGGATTTTTTCTAATTCAAGTTTATTTCTGAATTCTTCTCTAATTCCAACCTGATTATTCCATATTTTGTTTTCCAATTTTCCTTCTTCCTCGCTCCAAATTATGTTATGTTGTTATTTCCTTTTACTAATTGTGCTATTTCAAGGATCACCACCCATGACTTGGTTAAGATGATGAATGATGTCAATGCCTTTATTACCAAGGAATCACCACCTGCCATTAATGAATATTCAGATCTGGGTATTCAGAGATGCTAGAAAACAACAGTATGAGCCAACTCTTCGAAGAAAAATAGCTGGACAAGACTGCAAACTTGATCATCAAAATGCACCGAAGAAGAGAAGAATTAGTCAAAAGGTTATAGCTAGATTAGGCAATTATCGACTGGTGGGTCCCATAGGCTTCTTGGGCCTCATGGACATTATTAAAATCTTTCATTCATTCAATGATCATTGTTTCCTAAGGGTAATCGTTGTTTGTGTATGCTGATCACCCAAGTCTTTGGTTGTGATTTGCATACTGTGATGTTTGTCAGAAGTGGGGGTATGACATGATGGTTGGATTATAACATATTGACACTTACACCATGAAGAAGACAAATGATTAAATAGAAAGAGAGGACCAACTGAACCATCTTGTGGTTAGTCTATATCACATTGAGAAACAACGTCAAGACTTGAGAATCAAAACAATCAAAATTTTCTTCAAGACCATGAATGATCAACAACATTCCATCAGAAAATAAAACACTAATCTATGTTATCATTGAGCCATAAAATATGTCTTTAAAGTTTAGAAGCATCAAAAAAACTTTCAAGAAACATAGTACTATCCAAAATATGTCTTAAAAGTTTATTTCTAATGATTATGATGATGTTGACGTTGATGTCTATAATTTATTTCACTTATTGATGCTTGCCTAGATTGAATTTTCAATTGCCAGGCTGGAGAATGCTTTCAAAGTTTAGGGTCTGTTCCACATGATACTCTTAGTTATAGCTCAAATGTAACTCAACATATTTTTGATGCTGCAAAACCCACTGCAGAAACTCATCCGCAGGTGAAATTTAATGTTGTGAATCTTGGCATTGTTAATGTTATTACTTTTCCTCATGTTTCATATTTGTGAAAATGTTTCTTGGCACTATGTTCTTTTTCAATTCCTATATTTGCAACTTTTTAGATCATTAAATTAAGCATTACATGTCTTTGTTCAAAGTTTATTCTAACACTATTTTATATCTTATTCTTATTAAAATTTTCTTTGTTGTGGGGCAGGAGGTCATTCTTCATTGTCTTCATTGTGGGGGACAATGAAGATTTCTCTGACAAATAGCAAGTCTTCTTTAGTATCTTATAATAACATGCTAAACTAATAAAGGTGTTATGGGAATTTAATCTGCAATTACTAATAGATTAAGCATATTATTACTATGCTTAATGTTCCATTTAAATGTATTTAACACAAAAAGTAAATTTACAAAATTGAACCAATGGCATGTTTACAACAAAGATGTGTTGAGGAGTTTGCTCCTTGTTTAATGTTAACTGTTCCTGCACAATCCACTCATACAACAGTGAAATTCTATGTGGAAGGGATGGTTGATAGTGTTCCTTGAGGGAAGGGGGATTGTGAAAGACTTGTTATCATTGTATTGTGTATTTCCAATATGTTTGGATGCAGGGTAGACCAAGAGAATGAAGGATCACTCACTGATTGCATGATAACCCAAATTTGAAAGGTTACTGGTTGAGGGGATAGTCAAGGTCTAGATGAGTGGGCCATTGGAGGACCCTATTTCTTTGTATTAATTGCTATTCAAATTGGATGCATGGATTTCTTGTGAATTATCGACTGCTATGTATCCTGCAACTACATCGGTAAATCTGCATATACTTCTCTAGGGTTGTAAGCCACTTAGAGATCAAAATAGAGAAACTAAATAAAAATCATTCTTTGTCCTATTTGCTTTTAACAAAGTCTCAACTATCAATGATACAATACATTTGATGCCCTAAGCTATCAATACAAATGACCCCTAGCTAGAAGCTCACGGGCTATCCATTTGATAACCACAGTCAACATTTCAAAAAAATGGATATCCTTGAGCACAAGCACCAATAACATCAAATAATGGAGTTAAAGCATGGGTTAGGGCATGACACTAGTAGAATGCAGTCATTTCAGTGATAGCAATATACAATGGCATCATTAAACGTGCCAATAATATCAACAAATGTGAATCCAAACATTTGAAAACCAATGACATGTTTACAACAAAGGTCTAATAGAACTCCCAACAATTCTTAAACATACTTTATCTGATATGATGAATTATTAAACAATTAAGGTTGGAGTAGACTTAGTTATCACACATTTTTTTTGTGTGGTACAAGGAAGATTTGGCTAGGTCAAATCTTCCTTCGTGCTAGCAGTCTACAGAATTAGACCTTTATTAACAATTGATCATATCAGATAACTAGTATGTTTAAGAATTTTTGGGATTGGTCCTTTGGCGTGTATTAAATAGAATAGAATTTTCAGCATATTATTATCATTCTATTTCTTTGTTGTAAACATGCCAGTGGTTCAATTTTGTAACTTCACTATTGTATGAGTGGATTGTGCAGGAACAGTTAACATTAAACAAGGAGAAAACTCCTCAACACATCTTGGAAACCATTGAATTCAATAATAAATGAAACCTAACACCAACACTATTCCTTCCATTCACTTCTACCAAGAATAAATCATTTAATCCATTCAACATTACATATAATCATTAGATAGTTACATTTTCTGACTATGTAGAGGAACAATCATGACCAAAATGATCAAAACTACTTTCACCCTTGCACAAGCTATTCCAAACTTCAAGTAAAATGAGAAATATGCTATATCAAATCATTCATATTCATAGTAACCATTCAAAGGATCATTTTGTTAATGAACCCTCTGACTGTACCCATGCGGTAGAGAAAGGAAACCTCAAAATAGAGAAAGGAAACTTAGTAAAACCAGTCTATGCCACTGTTTGTGAGGGTACAGTCATGATAAGTGCCTCTCAAACCTCTCCAAACATGTAAGATTGTCTTTAAATACTTTATTGATCTCTTCTAAACATTAACCAAATCAAACCTACATTTGAATCCACACACAATAACCCCAAAATGAAGGGTTTTGTATCCTTTAATGAATCTCAATCACTAGTAACGCATGGATCGTCAAACCAATAGTCTCCAAAGCATTCAATAAGTGACTGGATTGTATTTAATACATGCCAAAGGACCAGTTGTATGAAATTGTCAATCACATAGCATTTCACTGTTGTATGAGTGGATTGTGCAGGAACAGTTAACATTAAACAAAGAGCAAACTCCTCAACACATCTTAGAAACCATTGAATTCAATAATAAATGAAACCTAACACCAAAACTATTCCTTCCATTCACTTCTACCAAGAATAAAGCATTTAATCCATTCAACATTACATATAATCATTAGACAGTTACATTTCTTGACTATGTACTAGAGGAACAGTCATGACCAAAATGATCCAAACATTTAAAAATAGTGAATCGATATCCTTGAGCACAAGCACCAATAACATCAAATAATGGAGATAAAGCATAGGCTAGGGCACAACACCAGTAGAATGAAGTCATTTTAGAGAGCATTCATGATCAAATAAAATGCAATGCATTTAAAATTTGCAGTCAAATATGATGCCAGATGCTCAAAAGATGAAGAAATCACATACGAAGAACATGCCATTGGTTCAGTTTTGTAAATTTTTTTTTTGTGTAATTAGTAATTGGTAGATTAAATGCAGATAACACCTTTATCAATTTAATTAAAATGTTATTATCATATCAGATAAAGTATGTTTAAGAATTGTTGGGATTGGTCCTTTTGCATGTATTAAACATAATAGAATTTTCAGCATATTATTATCAATCTATTTCTTTGTTCTAAACATGCCATTGGTTCAGTTTTGTAGATTTTTTTTTTGTGTTAAATGCATTTTTCATGAGGAGGGTTCTTGTTCTGAGGAGATTGATGAAGATTGTGCACCTCAAAAACCAATTCATAAGGTACCAATCATGTTTCCTATTCGCTTATATTTTTGGATTGGTAAATCTCCTTATAAGTTTCATGTCCTTTCTTTTTATTACTATGGATGAGATATATATCTTACATTTAACATTCAACTTCTTTACATTTTAGAACATGTAGTGTGTTTTTTGAGGATTTTACCAAATCAACTTTTAACATAAACCGAAAACACCAAACTGATATCTTGCCCTTTCAACTTGACAAAATATTTGCATTTGACCAATAACTGCAAGCAACTGAATGATAAATCCACATACCTATATCTTTGTAAAATACCTGGAACATCAAAAAGATGGCTAAGTGGTTGCCGCCATGATTTTTATCTACTGAATATGGGAAAAAAAAGCACAAAAAATAATTGTATAGAAAACATGATTGGTCATTTCAGAGAGAATTAATGATCAAATAAAATGCAATGCCTTCTCTCGCACTCGATCAGCTTTCACCCGCTCATTTTCTCCCACTCCTTTTCTCTACAATCAAAATAAAAATGATTTGGCCATTTCAAAATAGTGAATCAATATCCTTGAGCACAAGCACCAATAACATCAACTATTTTGATCTGTGGATACCCTAATGTTGGCAAGGGTTCTTTTATTAATAAGATTACTTTGCAATCTTGAAGAAGCGATATATTTTGGTAAATGAAGAGTGGAAAGATGATGATGTTCTTAAGATCATGGATGGACACAATGTTGTAGACATAATAGGAAGACATATTTCTAGCCTGACCCTGGATCCTTTGATAATTGGGGTAGGATCCAAACCCAGGATAAAAGGATGTCTTCCTTTTTGTTGTGGAATATAGGCTCTGCTGCTGCAACAACAACAAACTGCAATGTAGATATCACAATAGCTAAGAAACAATGACAGACTATGATGTAGGCATCATGGTCACAATTTTTTGGAGACACAACAGAATTGAGTGCTATTCCCAGATGATGCAAAGCAACCACTACTTTGCATCATCTGGGAAAGCCACTCAATTATGTTGTGTCTCCAAAAAATTGTGACCATGATGCCTACATTTATGTTTCTTAGCTGTTGTATCCCAGGACCCCTTATGACCCTTTATGATCCCTAAGAATACATCTTAGAGGTCTTAAAATGTTGTAAAGGGTCATAAGAGGCTCCTAGGAGGGGCTAGGTGAGCTTGCACCTTCACATGGTTGGCCCTTTTAAGAAGAGAATGTTAAACTATTCTTGAAACAAAGAGAAGCTTAATAATTTAAGGTCTCAGTCCACAAAGATGTTGAAAAAATGATGGGAATCAATGATGCAGAATTTTTAGATTCTGAGAAGACGTATATGGAGTGGAGGCCAGATTGAGTACCAGTGCAGAGATGATGATTCAGTAACCTACATCTATAAAACCTGTATTGTCTTAAAATGGAAGAACTTCCATGTTAAGAGCCTTTAGCCCTCCAAGTGAGTAGTCTAGGTCATGTCAAGCACCTTGAATCAAATCTTTGCTCAGATCATACTTGTTCTCCTCATTCTGCTTCTCTCTATCCCTAATTTTCACTTCATATCCGCATTTCCTAGCATTCTAGGTTAGGATCCTGAGGTTTTTGACCACAAGGTCAAAGTTGACCTTATGGGGTCAATGTAGACCTCAACCCTGATCTGGTCAGGATCGACCTTGACCCTAACCTAGTTAGATTCAAGCTCATCCTTGACCCCTTGTCCAGATCTCAAATTTCTTAGATTTTCGGGTGTCAAGTTTCGGGGATATTTGTTTTCCTGCCTCCAGGTCGGTCATTTCGGGTTTCAGAATGGTAAATCCTCAAATTGCATTTAATCTAGGTATATTTTCTAAAATTTAGGACCTAATTGGGATTTAATTCTCCAAGGTGGCCCCTCTAGAGGATTGTGCCCTAGTTCACTATAAAAGGAGGCCTTCCTCTCTCATTTTATCCATCAAGTTTTGTGAGAACATCTCTCAATCAAGTTTTGCAATCTCCTCTCTTAAGTTCTCAAGGTGATCAAGCAAGCATCCATTCAAGCATTCAAGTCTTCTTCTCCATCCAAGTTCTCCATTGAAGATCAAGGATTCAAGCATTCAAGCCATTGAAGAGATTTGGTTCAAGCATTCAAGATTCATCATTCAAAACCTAGATCTAGCCATCATGATGGTGTGATCTTCCTTCAAGATCCTTTTTTCATCTTCAAGATCCATTTCATTCTTCCCTCAAGGTGGATTCCAAGCATATAATCATGGAGGTTTGATTTACATTTATTGATGTTATGTTCAAGCTTTCATATCAACATACTTGATTAAATTTCAAATACAATTGCATATCTATTGAATGTCATAGCTTCATTGTTAGATCTACTTCTACTACTTGCTAGCATTCTCCATTTCAATTTCAATATTAAGGTTGATTCCAAACTGGGGTTTGACCAAGGTAAACCCCCCAAACAAACAACAAAACCATTTTTCTTACAGGTATAGGTGCGGAATTTCAGATCTGAGAGTAGATTTGGATACCCTTTTCACCGAACTTCTGAGATCTGCGAACAAGGTCAAAATCAACCTTCAAATAAATAATATAGCCTTTGACCTTTTATGAGGGTCGAAGACTACCTGCCGTCGGAAAGACAAAAGATTTCTAGGTTTTCTTCATCTTGACATTTCTAGTCCGAAACAGGTTACAAAATTTTTCGAAAGTACACACAGACATCAGAAATTAGCATTTTCCAGATTTTCCCTAATTTGAGGTTAGTACTTCCCTTTCAATTTCAAACACTTCAATTCCATCATAGGGAAATATAAGGTTTTCTTCCTCTTTCTTATTCTCCATAGATTGATTCGATTGTGTATTAACCTTTTGGTTGATCAATTTGGATCTCTCCTTTGGGAATTTGGATTTAGAATTAGATCTCATATTTCCCTCATACATTTTAGGGTGAATCCTATTTCATCTTATTCATTTTGGTGAACCCGACATACTTACTCTCTTTCTTTTTGGTGTTAGATCATTTTTTTTCTTGGCTTAAGATTAGATTTCTTTTATGCTCTTATATTTCAAAAAACCAAAAAAAAATTTGCAAAATTTCTCCAAAAATACAAAAACATTTACATTGCTTTGTGGAATTAGATGCTCTATTGTGTTTGATTTCCTTTTCATGTTTATAAATTTCATTTGAATGTATTTGGATATATCTCGATCTATTTGTTATCATGTTGCACAAGTTGTTTCAAATGTTTTCCAAAACTTTTGGGATTACACAACATCCTCCTCTTACCTTACCATTGCATGGTGTTACACCTAGTAAGACTTCATCTAGTGCATGTGATGTTTCTTTGTCCTCTTTTGAATTACCTTATAAGGATATATTAGAGAAAGAAGATGACCTTAATCTATATCTCCATCATTTTTCTCTTTGTGGAGATGAGTTGAGGATTGATGTTAATTCTTCTCCTAATAGATGTCCTTCTTCCCCCTCTAGGGATCAATCTTTAATGACTTATGACACTCCTACAATGCGCTTAATGGATAGGGATGATAATCCTCATATTTGGGATGAACCTTTGGATTTGGATGTTGATTAATCTCTTCCTCATGAAACCATTGTGGATAATTCTACTATTTGGGATGAACCCTTGGATAAATACATTTATTTATCCTCTCCTTGTGAAGAATTTTTAATACAACCAAATGACATATTCTCTAAAACACACTTCCCTTATGAGAAATAAGATGACATTATAAATCCTTCACCTCCATTTGGGATTCCTTCTAGTGATGAGGCATTAGTGGAAAAAGATATGAATTCTCTTAATGCTCTTTCTCTTAGTGGTGATCTTATGGGAAATCAAGATCCTACCTTACCGCCTTCTTACCATAATATTACTTATATCTATTCAAATCCTTTTCCAACTATAGTTCCAAGTGTTCCTCTAGTGGTGTCTTCCATTCATATCACTTCCTACACAGTGTTCATAATCTTCCTAATCCTAATCCTATATTTCCTAATGCTATTCCTAATTCTCCATCTGCTATTCCTAGTTTTTCCCACACTTATGTTGAGGTTCAAACTCTGGTTCATGATGTAGATGTGCAAAGATTCTTCGAAGTACCTTCTCCTTACTATCTGATCCATAAAGATAAAAGAAAAGAAATTTCACCTTTGAGATTTCTTCATAATTTTACCCCTCACTCTGATATAACATAGATCTTTTCTCCTCTATACTGGGGGGTAAGAGGTATATTTCTTCTTGTTTTCTAGAATCCATTATATTCCTACTTTGAGCTTAATTGGTTAAATGTTTTCATGGTTTTTATTATGATTTCTTTTCCTCCATTTCTCTCTTCTATTATTCAAGATATCTTTTCTAGGACATGTGTTTTGTAGAGGTATCCCTTGCTTTCATCCCTGGGGGGCAAGGTTCTTCCTTCTCTCTCTTTGTCTAGGGAACTACTTTCCTTAGCTTAGTGGTATTTATTTATATTGAAATATTATTTCATCATATTGACAGATGTTTTGACTATGGATAACCTTATTATATGAGAAGTTGTTGTCCTAAGTCGTCACTTCTTCTCTATGTTACAAATTATGTTCTTTATAAACTCTCACCCTTGCTTTGGTGTTAGAGTTGTTTCCCTCATTTCAAAGATTCCTCTTCCTCTTGTTTGCAGGGGGCTTGATGATTTAATCTTTGTTCCCACCTTTGAAATATGATATTTTATCTAAAGCACTCCTCTTTGTTGGGGCTCTTATTGATAAGATCTCTTTCATTTGAGGATCCTTTTCCATGAGTGACATATCCTTTTCATGATTATCTATACTCTTGGATGTAGGGGTCAATATCCCTCACTAAGAATATGGTATACATTGTTGCTAAATAGGATATCTCCTTGCATTGTGAAGTAGGTATCCTATTCCATCTTTATTCCTACACTTGGGGGGCAAAGATGCCATCTCCTTCTTTTTCTATCTTTCCGGGATTCACCTCTTTCTTTGGTTAAGCAATATCTATCTATTATGTGATATCCAATCATACATGAAAATTTTGGTTTGCATTGAGGATATATGTCCTTGATAACAACCTATTTTATTGTTTGACATTGGGTTTTAATGGTTGATATATCTCTCACCCTGGAAACTGAACAGTGTGCTATCCCTCACAAGGGTTACTTTTTTCACTTCTTGCATGATATCTCTTTGCATTCGTTCCTTCCACAGCCTCATAGGAGCTATGAACTTCTTGGCTTGGATTGGGTGTTGTCTATGGATATTGTCTTGATGCTAAAGAAGGCATTATCCTTTTTCTTTTCTTTCCTTAACATGTCGAAATAGTATGTTTTTGCCATATTAAGGAGGGGGGCATATATAGGGTCTCCCTTGTACTATAGTTTTTTATTTATTTATATGCTAAATCTTGGAAGGTAATGCACATAAGCTACTAAATCCTAAAAAGACACACATCCATATGCTAAATCTTCTGATGGTAATGCACATAAGTTTCTAAATCCTGAGGAGACACGCATTTTTCAAATTTTCCAATATGCTAAATACTGGAAGGTAACGCACATAAGTTGCTAAATCTTGAAGGGAAACACATTTCCAATTTCAAATATGCTAAATCTTGGAAGGTAACAAACATAAGTTGCTAAATACTGAAAAGACACGCATCTATATGCTAAATCTTTTGAAGGTAATGCAGATAAGTTGCTAAATCCTAAGGAGACACACATTTCATATTCATAGTGATACAAGAAGGTGGATCTATGGGTATTCCAAAAGCTATTAGAAGACACATTACAATTACAAGCACAATTCATGGGTGAACCTGTTGGGCTCTCCCTCCAGGGTGATTCATGGTAAGGTGGGCATCTTACTAGGCGAGGTAATCACTCTTTTCCCTTTCTCTCTTTTCACTTTCATGCTAGTAGGACTAGATCATGAAGCTATGTTATTTATAGTGTTGCTCTTGTCTTTCTAATGTAATCATTTATGCTTTTATGATAGCTTTCCAAATATGATATTAGTATGAGAAATATTTCTTAGTAAGGTTTCTTATGCTAATTGATTTGGGTTGTTTGTACTAACCCTTGTTCTTTTGGCACCCTCATGCATGTATGTTGAGTTAGAATCCTTAGTCTGGGGGCTTGTGTCCTTAGCTAAGTATTATTTTATCTTCTTGTGAATCCACTGGGATCTCTTCTTCCTTCTACTTTACCAAGAGTTTTCATCAAATCCATACTCTTACTAAAGTGGGGGCTTAATGTATCGTCTTAAAATGGAAGCACTTCCATGTTAAGAGTGTTAAGCCCTCCGAGTGAGTGGTCTGGGTCATGTCAATCATGTTGAATCATCTCTTTTCTTGGATCATACTTGTTCTCCTCATTCTGCTTCTATTTGTCCCTGATTTTCACTTCATATCTTCATTTCCTAGCATTCTGGGTCAGGATCCTAAGGTTTTTGACCACAAGGTCAAAGTCAACCTTATGGGGTCAAAGTCAACCTCAACCATGACCTAGTCAAGATTGACCTCAACCCTGACCTAGTCAGATTCAAGCTTGTCCTTGACCCCCTGTCCAGATTTCAAATTTCCTTGATTTATTGGAAGTAATGAATTAGACAAGTACCTATCAAACTTCAATCTTTGATTTAGCTTTTTCAATCAAACCTTGCTTGAGATTCTTATCTCTTATTTGAGACCTGAAAATATCCTATTTATAGGTATGTTTGTCTTCTCTTTCAGCTTATCTTTGTTAGCTTATCTTTATCTTGATGTATTCCCATCTGTCGAACACATGTTTGGGTTATTTTGTGATCCCAAATCGATCTCACATTAGTCAAAGAGGGGCAAATGTATGCACCCTAAAATGGTCGCCTAGACTTTGGACCCCCATTCAGCAATTTATCAATTTCCTAAATCAGCATTTTTCGATTCAATATCAATTTCCTTGATCAAATCCTAATTCAATTTTATTCTATGGGCTAACCATTGTATCCTAAGTCTTTATTTAATTAAAAGGAATTCCCTACCCTTTTATTAAATAAAAAGCCCCCACTTTTCCTCTTATCCTAAGTTGCACAAATAAAACATTATTCTTATTTTATAAAAAGAAGAAAAGGCCTTTTTGTCTCATATGGGACACAAAAGTCAACTCTTATTTTCTCATTGGAGGAGATTTGTGCACAAGGATTGATCTCTCTTTCAAGCTCCACCCTTGATTAAATCTTTTGCCTCTTAATCTCCATGGTCCATTCCTTTTCAATTCCTTTAAAAGGAGAGCTCTTTTCTCATTCTAGGATCCCAAATTTTGATTACTAATCTTATGCTGCATGATTTCTTGGTGACTTTGGAGCTTTGGAGATCTTCTTGCATTCTAGCTTTCATTTTTGCATCATAGCCTCATGTTTATGCTTTCTTAGTTTAGATTTCCTTTCAAGTTCTAGATTAGCTCACATAGCTTAATTAGTAAGGCTTGTAATAATTTCATTTCTATAGCTTACTTGTATCTTTATTCTTAGCATAGTTGCATTGCATTTCCATTATTGATTCTTGAAGATATTGGCATTCTTGCCCTTGTCTCTTTGAATCTCCCATTGTGTGGTTTACTAGCAAGGTTGCATGCTTGAATAGCTCTAGCTGAGAGCACTATCAACATCCTTGTGACTCCATACCTAGGGAGCTCTAGGTCGCTTTCTCAAGGTTTCCCATTCATGGGTTCTCTTGGAAGTAATGACTTAGAGAAGTGCAAAATTTGAGTGTACATTTTTGGCACCCACCATGGGGCAGAACACTCTTGTTTTGTCCTTCTTTTCATGCATTTCTGTCAATTTTTCATCATATTTTGCTTGTTGTTTCGGCTCTTTTTCCATACTTTCTAATAGAATATCATACAATAGTCTTCCAGTATCGTACGATAGTTTTTTGTATACCTGTGTGATACTTTTCTAGTAAAAGTATCATACACCCTTGTAGGATTCTGTTGCACTGGTGTTTTATACTTTGTCGCATGCAGGTAGCATGAAGTATCGCATAGAGAGAAAGTATCGCATCAATATACTGAGAAGTATCGTACGATTATTTCTCAGATAGAATTGTCATACAAGCCTGGTAGTGAGTTATTTTGGTCATTTCTTTCCAAGATTTGGCTTATTTGCTTTAGATTTTTGATTTGCTATGGTAGAACAGAGGTTTATTTGCAGATTATTCTTGATTTTATTATGCTAACCTTTGTGGGGCTAACAAGTCATGCTTGTAGGTGCTTTTCATTGCTTGAAATATTTTCTCAAAAGAATGCATGTCAAAGCTCCAAATGTACAAGGGCTACTAATCATTTTTGCAGGGCTTCCCAACGCATAAAAACCAATCAAGTGCTTGTTTATTGCTTTCATTTGGAGTGTGGCATATAATAATTGTTTCTTTTCATAGGCACTTAATATCTTGTTGTAGGAATCTTTTGGTGGTAGGAGAGTATGCTCTTCACCCTTGTGGTGAACCAGAAATCTTGACCCATCTTTAGAATTTTAAAGCAAGAGGGTAATTGAACCTTTTCTTGGTGTGTTTGAGAGAAATTTTTGAGCTAGGAGAGTATTCTCTTCACCCTTGAGGTGAACCAGAAATCTTGACACTCAAAGGTTGATCCACTTTTTGTTTAGTTTTAGAATCCTTTAGCGGGCCTGCTCTTGAGCAATCAAGAGGAATGACCCAAGAGGGGACAAGCTTATAGCTGGCTATTCCGATCCACTATAAACTCAAGGCTATCAAGGACACAAAACCTTGGTAGATGTAGTACTTGTCTTCGCTTGGTGTGAGTATTTGTGGGATTGTGACCATGAGGAAAATGCTAGGCAAGAATGCTTAAGGTACTCTTGTGGCCGCGAGGTCCATTACTTGCTGCAAGGTAAGGAGTCCCTTTGGGGAGCAAGAGGGGTATTATGAATGGAAGCCCTTACTAAGAACCATAAATAGAAGCTACCCTATTTTGCCGCTTAGCATCTTGGTGCAAGGATTGATCCTAGTGGACTAACTTGGATCACCCCAAGATTACTCACCATCTGTGTTCCTTTGGTTGTGTCATTGGCACTTCCACGACAAAGCCAATATCTATTGTGGGCAACCACTTTGTGTGAGGCAATGGGACATCAAGTGTGGGCCAAGTTGTTAATTATTGAGCCATTTTCTTTTTAGGCTAGTAAGTGCTTGAAGTGTTCTCACTGTGATCTACTTGGGTAAATATTCTCAAACATCAAACATCATGGTAGCATTCATAGCATCTTTTTTTTCTTTGATATCACAAGTGTTTATCTTGGCAAGGTTTCTTTTGCCCTTGTGCAAGTGTCTTATGACATGTTTGATCACCTACTGTTTGAAAAATTGTCTGATTACTGCTAATACTGTGTTTGAAATAAAAAAATCCAACCATTAGATTGCAACTTTGACCAAATTACCCTCAAAAACAAAAATTTAAGCACTCACTGGTCAAGAGTCGTACGATCCTGAAAAACCATCGTACACTATTCTAAGTTTTATCATGCGATACTTCATTGCTGCACAACTGTCACATAGCTTGCCTGGATTTTATTGCACAAGCTACCTAGAAACTATCACATGATCTTCGTAAGAAATATCACCTAGCCAGATTGTATCACCCCAGTATTTTGTGAACTATCACACAGAGTCTTTTTGTTGTCTGTTTGATTTGTGTCACTTTCAAATTTCCTTGGTCGACCAAATTTTAGTAGGTTACTTACTCTGTCGCTAAAAACCTGTTTGTACCTTGGGTTCTTTTATTTAGACATCTTGAGTTAGTGATTTTTGATTTCACAAGTGATCTTGCCTATAATTGATAAGTTAGGAATCATCCTTGTTGAGAAAATCAACCTTTAGACTCTTTGATAGCACACTTGGAGAGTGTTAGTAGTCTATTTTCCAAATTCACTTCCATATAAATTCAATTTCAATCAAAATATATTTTGGGTAAATCATCCTCCTAATCCATATGTGTTAGGATATTTATCCTTTTATTATACACCTCTGTGGCAGTGTTGGTTTATACCTCTTGTCAGCTTTCTATCTCACCATCTCTTTTTTTGGACAATTGAACACTTCTACTATCCTAGTTTGATACCAATGTTTCTTAGGGTCATTTTATCACCTAGGGTTCTTTCTTTCATGTTGGTTATGACAAGGTATCAAGTGAACCAAGGAAAATGACCTCAGGTAGTTTTTGAACAATTACCCCTAGTCCAAACTTGCCAAAAGCGAAAGGGAAAGGAACCCATCTTTGATCAATCTCCTAGGAATACTGCAGAAGTTTGGTTTGAACCTAAGAGTAGTCTTAGTGAGTTGAGTACTTCCTTACCACCTTCTCATTCAAATATGGACATGAGTTACACCATGACTCGGAGAGAGAGGGAAACCATGGATCAAAGTCTTGATGACATTTTTCAAAGACACAGAGACAACATGCTATTTGGTGATGAAAATCAACCAGAATCACCCCCTATCAACACCAGATATTTAGATGCCCATCAAAGAGCTGAAAGGTATACAAGACAAGCTCACCAAGATGAACGATCACAACATGAAGACCAAAACAACAAATCTTGTGATGCTCATGTGAATGCAGCATTTACTAATGACTTGTTTAAGCATTCTAGACCAAGTTCTCCTCTTCAAACAACCTCTAGATATACTAGTGAGAGGCTTAAAAGAATTGAACGTGAAAAGAAAGCTTTTCTAGAAGAACAAGCCACAAAGGAAGAAAATTTTAGACTCCTAGAGGTGGAGAAACAAGCCTTATTGGACATAGAGAAGAGAGTCGCACAAGAAGAATGAGATAGGTTTTTTTCCCAACAACTCAATGATTGATACAACATGTGTGTTGGTGGTGGAAACAACTCTTCTCCACCCACTCCTCCTAAAACTCCATGAAGTGGAAGGTATTCAAGATCACCCTCAAGATCTCCTAGCCCTAGAGGAAGAAGGGCTTCACAAAATGCCCATTATAGGAGATGAACCCCTCCTAGGAACTCAAGACAACCATCTCAATGTGCCCACAATGGTTCATAGTATGGAGGAAGTAGCTCAAGTCTTGACGTCAACTTTCAAGATTTTATGAGAATGGAACAAGAGCCACTTTTCCAACAACATGTGGAGAAATATGTGGAGCAAAATAAGGATAAGTTCCTAGAGAGCTTGATCAACAAGGGTGAGAGGGTCCCTTACAACTTTGACATGGACAAAAAGATCAAGAAACAAAGCCCATCACAAGAATAGGAAATCAAGCAAATGAAAAGTATGATGGAGAAAATGATGGCACCCAAGAGTTCTTTCAACCTTGACTCTATTTGTCCCAATCCTTTCGACAAGAGTGTGAGTATGAAGGATTTTCCTAGAAAAGTTGAAATTCCCCAATACAACAAGTATGATGGCAATGGTGATCCACATGATCATGTGCGTTAGTTCTACATCATGAGTTTTGAGTTTCACCAAGATGACTCCTATCTTATGAGATTGTTTCTAGCAGTCTCAAGGGCCAAGCCATGGAGTGGTTTACCAACATAACCCCTCCTATCAAAAATTTCGAAGAACTTGTCCACAAATTTGTTCATCATTTTGCATACAACTTGTCAAGATCAGTCACTATGTTAGACTTGTGCAATTTGAAGCAAAACCAAGGGGAATCCTTTGTTACCTTCTTACAAAGATGGAGATGATTGTGCTCTCGCTATTCTAGGACTATTCCTGAGCATGAAAGGATTGATATCATTGTTAGAAACTTGGTGCCTGAAATGTGGTATGAGGTTCAGAAGATGGTCTTTGATTCCTTCGACACTATGGTTGAAACCGCATGTCAGATTAAGGATGTCTTGAAAGAGCAAGGAATTTTGACCAAACATAGAAATAACAACAATGGTCAAAATACTAACAACTCTAATAAGGACAAAGGTAAGAACTCACATTGGAACAATAACAAGCAAGTAGTCAACGACAGAGTTGTGGACTCTTCTCAACCCAAGGATCAAGGTATCCTTTATTTGTCTAGTGCAGTTCAAGCTATGAAGCTCAATACATCCTCCAACCAACAAGAGCATAAACCAAAGTATCAGGATAAGCCTAAAAAGGAGAGGTGACAATTTTCTAAACTTGGTGACTCGTATGAGGATGTTTTCAAGACACTTATTGCCAATAACCTTGCACAACCTCAAGATCCATCAAATTTCCACATACCGGATGTTAAGCCACATTGGTGGAATGAAAAAGCTTTTTGCAAATTCCACAATTGGACATGACATTGAACATTGCTGGAAACTTAAGCACATTATTCAAGATCTTATTGAGAGCGGAAAACTTCAGATTGATGGGTTGACCACCAATACAGACCATAAGCCATTCAACAAGCCTTTTCCCAAATATGAAAAGGGGGAAACCTCTAAAACTAAGAACGGCAAGGCTGAAATCAACTATACTTACACATCTACAAAAAATGTTGTCAATATGCTTGAAGTTGTAGAAGAAAGTGCCAACATGATGGGAAGAAAAGATCCCTATGGATATGAATCTCCTCCTATATTTGATGAAGGACCTATGGTGGTGCTAAGAGGTCCCAACACTAAAATGTCATCCCAAACCCTTAACACTATCACAAGAAGTCAAAGTCAAGGTCCTGTGGTTATTAGAGGTCCTAGTTCCAACTAGTCGAACAAACCCAAGCAAGTGACATCCAAGAATGTCACCACCAAATCAGTTGTGAGTCCTCAACTGAATTATAACCTTGTTGATCAGCTACAAAGAATGCTAGCTCAGATTTCAATCTTTGAGCTTTTAGAATTGTCTCCAAGACATAAACAAATCCTTGAGGATGATTTGCGTGCAGCAAATATTCCTAACAACATAGATGTTGACCAATTCCAGAACATGGTTAACCACCTTGCCAGTCCTCATTACCTAAAATTCTCAAAAGAAGATGACAAAGCTTTGATCCATCTCCATAATCTTTCCCTTCATATCCAAGTCATGATTCACAAGACTTGTGTTAGGCATGTGTTGATTGATGGGGGTGTTGGGCTCAACATTTGTTCTTTGAGTCTATTGAAGATCCCGAGTTATTCTGAGTAGGTTATTGACACCCAAAAGAAAATTACCATTAAAGCCTATGATGAGGCAGAGAGAAGTTCTAAAGGGTTGGCCATCCTTCTTGTTAGGATTGGCCCTGTTGCAAAGGACATTTTGTTCCAAATTGTTGATGTTGGTCCTCTAGCATATAATATCCTACTTGGTAGACCATGGATCCATGACATGCAAGCAGTGTTGTCTACCTACCATCAATGTGTTAAGTTTCCCTATAATGGAGTAGAAGTCTATATACCCAGGGATAGCACATTATCTATAAATGCAATTTCAGCAGGGACTCATGTTCCTCTCAATAGGGAAGCAAAGGATTTCAATGCAACCCTAGCATAGTGCAAGGATAAGTTTAAGTCCATGGATCTTGGTATGGGGGGATATCAACCAGATTCCTTTATAAAACTACCAGTCTCACCTAGGTCCTATGGAAAACCCTCACAAGAGATGCATCCTTCATCTTCAACCATGACTTTGTTTGGTACATTTGTAGAATCCTCAGTTCCTATCTAGGATGAAAAAGAAGAGGTAGTTGTTAAGGACTGGATCTATAGAGAAGACAAATACATGCATAATGAGAAATTATCTCCCTCTCCTTAGACCTATGGAAGAGGGTACACTCTTGTCAAAAATATGGGCTATCCAGGTCATGGTCCTCTTAGTCACAAATTAGATGCTAGAGCTGAACCTCTTGATCATGCTCTTTTTGGCCGCAAGTTCAAGACGACAGTTGGCCTAGGTTTCGAAAATCATAAATAGAACCCTATTCCTATTCGTGGTGAGATGGATAGTGAGGATGAAATGAGGTATATGCCAGATTTGACAAATCAACAAGACATGTGTGAAGATTGGGTCCCTTCCACTAATCTTCATTGGGGAGATTCATATACTCTAGTTGCCCATGCAACAGTTTCAGGCCTAGAACAAGAAGAATCCGCTATTGAAGACCCTGTCCAAGAACATCAATACATGAATGACATTCAAGAAGGTGTTACCCTTGGTGACATTAGAGCTTCCACATCTAGATGTCATAAACATTCTTGGTGTAAACATCCCAGTCGGGATTCAGATACCGACTCGCATGAGTATGAATGGGAATCTCTCTCTGATTCTTCTACAATTGACTTGGATGTTGATGCCATCCATACATATAGTTCCCAACCTGAGGTTGCAAATGAGTCAAGTGTAGGATTAGAGTATTTGAATCCGCAAGTCACTTTAGCGGAGGATGCTTCGCTTGGTAGGATAAATCCTGATTTGGGTACCTTAGAGGGATACTTGATAGACCCTGACTCTGCAATCACTAGAGATGATACCATTCATATCCACAATATTGAACCCATCATTAACCTACCCCTTGCCAATCCCCACCTAATTGATTGGTCTCAATGCTATCAAGAGCCTCAACTCTTAACATTCTAGAATGACTATGAGATAGCATGTTACCTAAATGCCCTTGAACCCGTAGTCTCTTACACTAGTGAACCAACAACAAGCATGATAGAACCAGATATCAAGTACCTTAGTCACAAAATGAAAAGAAAATAAAAAAAGAATAAGAGTTCTGATGGTGAAAACCACTATGTGACGGTGTCAGAACCTAAAAAAGTAAAAATAAAGGATGTATCCAAGGGTGAAAACCTCTCCGAGGCACCTAAGGATGAGGTACTTGATCATCTCTCAAGTTACTTTCAAGATAGATCTTTAGTGCTTGTCAAGCCTACATAGCTAGTTAATTTGGGTACAGAAGAGGCTCCATAAATAGTGCATTTGGCTCAATCTCTATCAACACAGGAAAAAGAAGCATATACCAAGTTCCTACAGAATAAAAAGATTAATTTTTCTTGGACTTACTCAGACATGCCAGGGTTGGACACTAATCTCATTATGCATCACTTTTCCATAGCTCCAGGAATAAAACTAGTTAAACAAAAATTGAGGAAAATGCATCCTCACATAGCTCTTCTCGTCAAAGATGAATTAGAAAAACTCCTCAGCGCAGGATTTATAAGAGCTATTGATTATGCCGAATGGATATCCAATATTGTACTAGTTTCTAAACATGACAAGTCCATTCGTGTCTGCACAGCTTTTAGAGATCTTAATAAGGCATGCCCAAAGGATGATTTTCCACTCCCAAACATAGACATGATAGTGGACATGACTGCGGGTTATGAGATCTATTCCTTGATGGATGGTTTTTCTGGATATAATCAAATTAAAATAGCTCTTGAAGACTAGGAAAAGATTGCATTCACTTGTGCATGGGGTAACTATTGCTGGAACATTATGCCTTTTGGATTGAAAAATGTAGGAGCTACTTATCAAAGAGCTATGACAACTATCTTTCATGGCATGATGCATAAGAATATGGAAGATTATGTAGATGACACCTTGGAAAAATCTAAAAAAAGGGATACACACTTAAGAGATTTAGAAGTCATTCTAGATCATATGGAACAATTTCAACTAAGATTAAATCCTAAAAAGTGTGCATTTGGAGTCACCTCTGGAAAACTTCTAGGATTTATCATTTCAACCAAAGGAATAGAGGTGGACCCAGAAAAAGTTCAAGCAATCTTGGATATGCCACCTCCCAAAAACATTAGTCAAATGAGGAGTCTTCAAGGACGTCTTCAATTTATAAGGAGGTTCATTTCACAACTGGCCGATAGAGCTCAACCCTTCAATAAGACATTGCATAAGGGGGTTCAATGTGTCTGGAATGAGGATTGTCAAAAGAGTATGGACCAAATCAAGTAATACTTGGCCAATCCTCCTATCTTAATGCCTCCTATCCTAGGAAAACCACTCATATTGTATGTTTCAGCAATAGACTCTTCCTTGGGGGCATTATTATCTCAACTTGATGACACTAGAAAAGAAAGAGCTATATACTACATCAGTCGTACTCTTGTGTCATATGAGGTTAATTACACTAGTATTGAAAAATCTTGCCTTGCAGTGGTGTTTTCTTCCCAAAAGTTGTGACATTACATGCTTGCACATATAGTACACATCATAGCAAAGATTGATCCTCTCAAATATCTTCTTGGTAAGGCTGCTCTCATAGGTAGACTTGCTAAGTGGATGATGATCTTATCAAAATTTGACATAGAGTATGTTGAGCGTAAAGCTATAAAAGGACAAGCCATAGCCGATCAATTGGTTGATTTCCCAATTCAAGACAGCATGCCTATTCAAGTTGAATTTCCAGATGAGAACATAATGTACATGACTACAAGAACATGGAAGATGTTCTTTGATGGCTCTTTTATACAAAATGGTTTAGGAGCTGGAGTGTTATTTGTTTCTCCTCATGGGTACACAATTCCTAAGTCCTATAAACTATTATTCCCATGTACAAATAACATTGTTGAATATGAGGCTTTGACAAATGGATTAAAAATGGAAATAGAATGGAGAATCACAGAGCTACATATTTATGGGGATTTGCAATTAATAGTCAACCAAGTTAATGAAGAATACCAAACAAAGGATGAAAAATTGGTACCCTACAAGAAAATGGTTGATTCATTGAGACAATATTTCACCTTTGTTACATTTCAACAAATCCCTAGAGTAGAGAACAAAGCAGCTGATGCTATGGCTACACTTGCTTCACTTCTTTGGCTAGAACAACATGAGTCCAGATTCAAATTCCTGGTGGAAGAGATACACTATCCTATCTATGACTCACAAGAAAGCCAAGTTTTTTGTACCCTTGTTGGCCATGAGTTATCCCACTATGGTTCCATTTACTCATATCTCCATGATGGCATAATTCTCAAAACCTTCAACCATTCTGAATGAAGAAACTTAAACTGAAATGCCTCTCGCCATACCCTTATCTCCAGTGATCTGTATAGGAGGGGTTTAGATGGGACACTTCTTAGGTTCTTGGAAAAGGATGAGTCTGACCAAGTGTTAGCTGACATTCATGAGGGCATTTGTGGAGGACACTCCAATGGTCTTGCCATGGCCTGAAGTTTGCTTAGGGCTAGGTACTATTGGCCTACCATGCAGATAGATGCAATAGCTTTTTCTAAATCATGCGAAAAGTGTCAGAAGCACGGTAACCTAATACATGCTCCAGATAGAGAGCTTATTCCATCTATATCTCATTGGCCATTTCAACACTGGGCCTTTGATCTTGTTGGGCATATTCATCCCAACTCATTAGGTGGACACAAATTTATCATCACTGCTACTAACTACTTTACTAAATGGGTAGAGGTTGTCCAACTTTTTGTTGCCTCAGGAAAGATAGTTTCTCTTTTCATCCTAAACCATATCATCTTTTGGTATGGAGTGCCTTTTGAAATAATCATTGACAATGGAGGTTAGTTTAAAAATAAGGACCTTAAACAACTCTGCAAGAAGTTCAAGATAAAACAACATTGGTCCTCCATTTACTTCCCACAAGGAAATGGACAAGCAAAGGCTTCAAATAAAACCATTCTCAAAATTCTCCATAGAACAGTTCACAAGAATGGTAGAGATTGGCATTTATAGATAAATCTAGCCTTATGGGCTTATAGAATGAGTATTCGTACTCCAACTAGGGCTACTCCTTTTTCCCTTACCTATGGTGCTGAAGTAGTGTTACCTATAGAGGTGGAGATTCCTTCCCTTAGAGTTTCCCTCAAAGGCTTGGTTACAGATGAAGACTACCGCGCCATGAGACTCCAAGAATTAGAACTTCTAGATGAAAAGTGTAAAGCATCATTTGATCACATGAGGGTTTGCCAAAAGCGTATGTCCAAAGCATTCAACAAGAAGGTTCACCCTAGAGAATTCCAAGTGGGAGATCTTGTCCTATGTGAAAATCCTAAGAACCAAGAACATAGAGAGCAAAATGGAAAATTTGAACCTAATTGGCTTGGACCATACATCATTACTGCTGCTTTTGGGATAGGTGCTTATTTCTTATCTACTGAAGATGGAGAATAGCTCCCCGATCCTATTAATGTCTTGCACCTAAAGAAGTTCTATCCATGATGCCTGTTCTATCTGGGGGCATCCTTTGTACATATTTATTGATCCTGAAAAAATCCCCAAAAAATTCATATATACTGCTGAAAACATCCTAAAAAGCATATAAAGTCCTGAAAAAATACAAAAAATTCAAAAAATTCAAAAAAATAGAAAAAGTGCCTTGGTGAAAACTTGGAAATAGGCGCTACTTGAGGCCTTTGCACCCTTGTTTCTTAGCATGCATCCTTGACACTTAACCTTTTTCCATCATGCCTTGACCTTGTTGCCTTGGTTTGGAATTGGTCTTTGTCTTTGTCTAAGGGGCATAACTATGTTAGCTTTGGTCTCTTGGATACGTTGATCTTTAGGACACCTTGCAATCAATGTTTTTCAACACTACCCTAGCGTCAAGTGTTTCTCAACACTTATCAGATATCTTACCCACAGTCTAAGCATGATATGATATTTTCCACTAACAGATGTGATACTCAAAGTTTGACTCTATGACCTACACACATGCACTTAAACACTCGACTCATTGAAACTTGTTTGACTTTATTTCTTTGTGTTGTCTATGATAATTTCTTTGATGAGTGTTCTCTCCCTAATAGTTTTCCATGATGCTGAGCTAGAAGACTGGGGGCATGAGGACATGTTTTATCTCTTTCCTACTTGTGGGTATATTTTGTTAGGTCCTAACTATCATTAGCATTTATGCTTGTTCCACTTGACACTAGGATCTACAAGGTATTATCCTTGACTATTTTTGCAAGTGCATACTTATAGCCATCTTGAATTTCCTTGTATCTTGATGCAAGTATAATCTTGCCATATCAAACTTAGGGAACCTCACTGCACTAGTCATCTTGACCTATATGTCTTTGGTGCCTAGGTGGGATTCCCACATCCTATCTGATATAGATAATATTCAGATTCACATAGTTATACTAGTGTGTATTGTATGATCTTACGACGCTACCAATAAAGATCGATGATGAATATTAGAGTCTAATAAGCTTTGTGACCTTGCAAGTAAACCACTTTTCATAGTAGCTTGCATTCTTAGGTTCATGCTAGTTTAAGTCTTGCATCTTGCATATGGAGAGAGCTCTCCTTTCATCTTTCATGGACTTGTCGGTCAACTGCACTCACCTTTCACTTTTTCTTGATCATGTCTTTCACTCCTTGTCTTTCACATCACATCCTTTTCCTGTCATCACAAGGGGTTAATCTTATCATCATATCTATATCAAAGAGATTATTTTTAGAAACATGAGTCTATATCATAACATGAGAACTAAACATACATCTATGAGAGAGATTATACATGAGTATTTATCAGCATATATCATACATTTTGAGCAATATCACAAGACAATAAAATTGAACAATCCATCACAAGTGGGACAAATACACAAGATACATCACAAATCTAGTAAATCTCATATATATATATATATATGTGTGTGTGTGTGTGTGTGTGTGTGTGTGTGTTTGTGTGTGTGTGTGTCATGATACAAAATACAATGTGGGATCCAAAATCTGGATAATGTCCCAGGATATGACTCTATACATCTAAATACCCTAGACCTAAGTCTAACTCTCCCCATCATGTGGTGGTGGTGGTGCTGCTCTATTCAGTACCATGTCAGATCTCCTAGCCCTCTCAAGGTACAGTGGAACTCATTGTGTGTTGGGTATGACTGCTATATATAATCCATGGTAATAGGCTACTCGAGCCGCCTCTCTCCAGATCTCTACAATGTCAGCCTGTGCTGCTCTCTCCCATCGATCTATCTCAGCTCATGCATCTGCTAGCTGTTGATCTTGCACAATAATAGTAATCCTAAGCTACTAGATCTCAATCTCCAAAACCTGCACTCTAGCCCTAAGATCCTCCCCTCCTCCCCTTTCAGGCTGATCCTGCCTAGCATCCACCTGTCGGTGAACCAATCTTGTCGCATCCTCTCCCTCATCATCAAAAACCTATGTCTATGACCATCTCTAGCCACTAGATCGAGATCCCTATCCTCTCTTTCTCACCCTCCCTCCATCTCCCTTGTCTCCCCCATCTCCATCACTCCCATCACCACCCTGTGCCAGTAGCTGTGCATCAAGAATTGTAAATCATGGGAATAGCTATCTCTTTCACTCTACCCTGTAAGCTACATTTGCACCTGCATTTGCCATATTAGGAAGGTAATCCCATGGCTCCCTATGTATCCCTATCATCTCCTATGATGCCTGATGGTAGTCCAACATCGGCAACCATCCCTATCCCTCCTCATCCCTGGCCCGGTCGTATGTGGTCATCTCTGTGGGCACCCTCTGCTACCATCCAAACTATCTCTAGACCCGAGTGATCACAAATCTCTCAACAATCTTAGAGTGGTGGCCTAATAGTGGCCAATTACATAGCATATATCCCAAGTCCCGCTAGCAATCACTCCACTGCTCACAGGGACTATATGGTCTCCACTCGAAAGATGTGAGCTCATCTAGGAGCCTCCCGTAATATGTGAGATCTCCGCTGTGAGGATGACTCACAAAACTTGTGTACCTATAGATATAGGGGCATCTTTGCTCCATAGGCTACAGATGTGGGTGCACAATATCGATGTGCTCCCATGCCCATACCTGTGCTAGAACAACACCGCATGCCCATGTCCTACTATCCTTGTAGATGATCTCATGGAGCTCGTGGTACATATTAGCTAAGATAGCTGGTCTCCATGCCATTCATAGAGGGTGTGCTATCAAGTTGGCAACAAACCTACCCCAGCCCAATGGGAAATCTCTTTGACTCCTATTTGTGATAAGTGCCTGTGCTACTATCGAGCACAGAATGCATGGAATCGGAAAATCATGCCCAAACTCCTCCATTAGCTAGTCCCAACTGAGGTGTCTATCAATGATGGTGACATCCTAGAACATGTCCTGGATGGCCTGTCACTCCTCAGTCAGATCTTGATCATAATATACCTATGTTAGTAGAAAAATCATGTCAGTTTCTATCATATGGAAACTTTACATCTTTGTACATTTAGAAACATGATTATATTCACTGGATTGCCATGGCTAGATACCTGAAGGATCTGATAGATGTCCTCTAGGGTGATCATTGCCTCTCCAGTAGGTAGATGAAAGGTGTTGTGCTAACTATGCCATCTCTCATCCAATATTGTCAGCAACCCGTGATCTACCTGAATATGGGGCATATCTAGCAGAAACCCGAATCCCATGCTGATCAGGTCATCTCTGCCAGGAGTATCTAGATCTCTAACACAGCATAGTCTAATCACTCTCAGCACTCTGATAATCAGTACTATGAAAGTCTCCAGAAAGCCATAACCCCAAACCAAATTTCAGAACATATCATGATGGATGTCTAAAATCAGTACAAGAAATCTTAAATTCAAAAATTGTCTAGACCCATGTTATATTGTTCAAAATCAAAGCATGTGGTATTTCTTATTATACTAGTGCAATACTATTTTTGGATATAGTATCATGTGATAATTTCCTTAATAGTAGTGTGATACTATTTTACTCTATGATAGTTTGCACAAGATCATGCGATATTTCATCTAGTGTCGTGCGATACTGGATTGAATTGTTGCGCGATGCTTTGTGGACCCGCGAACTATCGCACGATAAAAAGTATCAAGGTGTGCGATACTTTCATAGTGTCGTATGAACTTTCACATAAGTAAAATTTGAAATATTAAAGAATAATTTAAAACATGTTTTAAATGCAATAAATAGCTCATTAATGACTCAATAGGTGAGTTTTTCTAAAAACTTACCGGGGCACCATACTGAGGAGACCGGTTGTGCAATCGACCATGCTCGAATTAATGTGTGTGGATTGGAATTACTGCTTGTTAGGCCATTTTCTCTCTCTGAGCTCTCAAATTTCTTAGAATCACAAAAGACAAATGAATTTGAAAATGACCTTTTTACCCCTTTTATAGCATTTTGACTTTTTGACCATTTTTCAAAACACCTCAAAATTTTGTGAAAATTGCACCCCTGGCTAATTTCAACGTCCTGGATCCATTTTTGGGATTGAAATTGAAATCTAAGTTCATCTTGATAGTCAAAATTGCATTTCAAATTTCCCCCTCTTCTGCGCAGTTGGCTGACCGCTTGAGGCCTGATCCTCCAATCTTCGCTGGGGCATCTTCATTTCTTCATCCCCATCTCTTCCAACCTTCTAGTCTTTCATTCATTATCATCCACTTCATCTCTCTGAGGTTTGACTTCATTTTTATCCTATATCTTTCTCAGTCAAACCTAGTCAAACTGGGGCATGTTTTCACTGCTTGATGGTTATCCTATCATCTTTCATCTTCGATTATGATTTCTAGTGATTTGATCAAATTTATCAATTTGTTGTTTCTCCTCTACCTAATTTCAATTTCAATTATGAGGGGGCAGTACCTATCAAACTTCAATCTTTGATTCAAATGTTTCAATCAAACCTTGCTTGAGATTCTTATCTCTTATTTGAGACCTGACAATCTCCTATTTATAGGTATGTTCGTCTTGTCTTTCAGCTTATGTTTGTCCTGATGTGTTCCCATCCATCAAACACATGTCTGGGTTGTTTTGTGATTCCAAATCGATCTCACATTTCAATTCCATTCTTTGACCACATGTGATCCCAAATCAATCTCACATTAGTCAAAGAGGGGCAAATGTATGCACCCTAAAATGGTCACCTAGACTTTGGGCCCCCATTCAAAAATTTATCAATTTATCAATTTTCTGAATCAGCATTTTTCAATTCAATATCAATTTCCTTGATCAAATCCTATTTTATCATTTATTTGATTTTATTCTATGGGCTAACCATTTTATCCTAAGTCTTTATTTAATTAAAAGGAATTCCCTCCCCTTTTATGAAATAAAAAGCCCCCACTTTTCCTCTTATCCTAAGTTGCACAAATAAAGCATTATTCTTATTTTATAAAAAGAAGAAAAGGCCTTTTTGTCTCATATGGGACACAAAATTCAACTCTTATTTTATCATTGGAGGAGATTTGTCCACAAGGATTGATCTCTCTTTCAAGCTCCACCCTTGATTAAATCTTTTGCCTCTTAATCTCCATGGTCCATTCCTTTTCAATTCCTTTAAAAGGAGAGCTCTTTTCTCATTCTAGGATCCTAAATTTTGAATACTAATCTTATGCTGTAGGATTTCTTGGTGACTTTGGAGCTTTGGCGATCTTCTTGTATTCTAGCTTTCATTCTTGCATCATAGCTTCATGTTTATGCTTTCTTAGTTTAGATTTCCTTTCAAGCTCTAGATTATCTCACATAGCTTAATTAGTAAGGCTTGTAATACTTTCATTTCCATAGCTTACTTGCATCTTCATTCTTAGCATAGTTGCATTGCATTTCCATTATTGATTCTTGAAGATATTGACATTCTTGCCCTTGTCTCTTTGAATCTCCCATTATGTGGTTTACTAGCAAGGTTGCATGCTTCAATAGCTCTAGATGAGAGCACTATCAACATACTTGTGACTCCATACCTAGGGAGCTCTAGGTTGCTTTCTCAAGGTTTCCCATTCATGGGTTCTCTTGGAAGTAATGACTTAGAGAAGTGCACAATTTGAGTGTACATCGGGTTTCGGGGATATTTGTTTTCCCCCCTCCGGGTCAGCCATTTCGGGTTTCGAAATGGTAAATCTTCAAATTACATTTAATATAGGTATATTTTATAAAGGTTATGACCTAATTGAGATTTAATTCTCCAAGGTGGCCCCTCTAGAGGATTGTGCCCTAGTTCACTATAAAAGGAGGCCTTACTCTCTCATTTTATCCATCAAGTTTTGTGAGAACATCTCTCAATCAAGTTTTGCAATCTCCTCTCTCAAGCTCTCAAGGTGATCAAGAAAGCATCCATTCAAGCATTCAAGTCTTCTTCTCCATCCAAGTTCTCCATTGAAGATCAAGGATTCAAGCATTCAAGCCATTGAAGGGATTTGGTTCAAGACCCTTTGTTCATCTTCAAGATCCATTTCATTCTTCCCTCAAGGTGGATTCCAAGCATACAATCATGGAGGTTTGATTTACATTTATTGATGTTATGTTCAAGCTTTCATATCAACATACTTGATTACATTTCAAATGCAATTGCATATCTATTGAATGTCATAGCTTCATTGTTAGATCTACTTCTACTACTTGCTAGCATTCTCCATTTCAATTTCAATATTAAGGTTGATTCCAAACTGGGGTTTGACCAAGTTAAACCCCCCAAACAAATAATAAAACCATTTTTCTTATAGGTACAGGTGCAGAATTTCAGATCTGAGAGTAGATTTGGATACCCTTTTCGCCGAACTTCTGAGATCTATGAACAAGGTCAAAATTGACCTTCAAATAAAGAATATAGCCTTTGACCTTTTATGAGGTTTGAAGAATACCTACCATCAGAAAGACAAAAGATTTTTGGGTTTTCTTCATCTTGGCATTTCCAGTTCAAAATAAATTGTAGAATTGCCTGAAAGTACACACAGACATCATAAATTAGCATTTTCTAGATTTTCCCTAATTTGAGGTTAGTACTTCCCTTTCAATTTCAAATACTTCAATTCCATCATAGGGAAATATAAGGTTTTCTTCCTCTTTCATATTCTCCATAGATTGATTTGATTGTGTATTAACCTTTTGGTTGATCAATTTGGATCTCTCCTTTGGGAATTTGGATTTAGAATTAGATCTCATATTTCCCTCATACATTTTAGGGTGAATCCTATTTCATCCTATTCAAAACCTTCACAATTATCCCTTCTTTGGCCCCCACTCATTCCTCTTCTCAAAAATGGTTATCTAGAAACTTTGGATAATGTTTCTCATCCATGCATGAAATGTGCTAGTGATTGTATAAAATTACTTTAGGTCTCCAGTATTGATGAGATGTACAAGTGTAAAATGTTTTTGTGAGACTGGGATCAATTTGTGCAGCATACATAAATGCAAGGTGGTGATTATTCTCGACGATCGACAGGTATAAGTCTTCCAGGCCTTACCTAGTAGCTAGGACTAAAGATAACACAGCTCAAGAGACCATCATAGGTTGTCTCTTTCTTTGGTCTATATTATTGACAAAATATTTTACCTTTCATTAGCTCATCAAATCCAGGGATTTGAAAGAATTTAATAGAATATTTTCATGACAACGTATATTATTTAAGTTGACATTGCATGAATTTATCTACTTCGTGCACTTGTAGACTATTAGGATGGTGATAAAGAAGCATCTCCTCCCATGGCCATGCTTCTTTATCGCCATCCTCATAGTCTACAAGTGTGTGAAGGAGATAAATTTGTGCAACATCAACTTAAATAATATACGTTGTCATGAAAATATTTTATTAATTTATTTCAAATCCCCAGATTTAATGAGCTAATGAAAGGTAAAACATTCTATCAATAATATAGACCGAAGAAAGAGACAACCTATGATGGTCTCTTGAGCTGTGTTATTCTTAATGTGCATATCCGTCAATTTTTTGACACTTTATAATTCATTTCGACAACAGTGCTATATGTTTGACATCATTTCCCATCGGAATATAGGGAAACACATCTCCTATCTGATAGATAAAATGTTGGAGAAAATAATTTACGATAATTATTGTGACAATAATGCTATACGTCTGACAAGGAAACCTGTCAGAGATATGTTGCACTACTGTCGCTCTTCCGACAGTTAAAATGTCGTAGATATGCAATTTTTGATAGACAGTTCTGACAGTAATGCTATGTCACTGACATGTTTATCTATCAAAAATTGGTTGCAGATCTGTCACTATACCAACAGTTCTAATGTCGGAAAGGATATCTTTTTGACAGTTAGTTCCGACAGAGATTGTGTATTTTCGATAGGTCTTTGTGTTGGAATTTTGATAGATGGACCGTAGGAAATGCCATAACAAAGCTCTTATCATGTGCAAGTTTCTGACATAATGGGGTGTCGGTAAACTAACAGATATCTCTTCCATCACAATTTCCAACACAAAAACTATGATGGACACATGTGTCGAAATGCCGACAAATGACCATTGCAAATCTGATAAATGGTCATCAAAATTTGACCTCAAATGTACTAGTGCCACCGTAGAGGAGTGCTTTCGATAAAATATCATCTTTCAAAGAAAAGAAAATAAAAGAGGGATCAAAGATTCAAGCATCAAGCCCCCTTCGATCAAGATGAAGAGGAATCTTGGAACGAAGGAAGCAAGCTCTAACCCCAAAGAAAGGGAAAGAGTTTATAAAGACCATAATTTACAAAATAAAGAAGAGGTGATGACCTAGGACAACAACCTCGCACATAAAAGGATATCCATATCCAAAATATCAGTCAGTATAATGAAATAATGTTGCAGAATAAACAAATGCCACTAAGCTAAGGAAAGTAGATCCCTAGATAGAGAGAAAGAAGGAAAACCTTTCCCCCCAGGGATGAAAGCAAGGGATATACCAAGATATGCCATAAAAAGGAGATATCTTTGCAAAACAAATGTCTTTAGAAAAGATATCATGAATACTAGAAGAGAGCTATGGATGATTATGAACAAAAGAAAGATATCATAATACAAAACCACAAGGATAAAATATAGAAAGAATAATCAATTAAGCTCAAAAAAAAATACATCCTAAGAGCATAATGAATCCTAGAAAAATGGAAGAAATACCTCTTGCCCCCTAGTCAAGAGACAAGAGGAGAGAAGATCTATATCATAGAAGAATGTGGGGTATTCCCTGTATGGAAATTATGAAGAAATTGTACAACCACATGAGAGTGAGATATAATTCCTAAAGAATCTCTTTCTCTAACATACATCTTGAAATGCACACAATCAACAATTAAATGTGTATTACTATAGTGAAAAGAACATTTGTACTTGGAGAGAGCATCTCTCGGCATAGTTTTAAGGATTTTTTTCTTAGAATTCATTAACTGAACATACACCTTCTTAGCCACATCTTGAGGGGTATTAGGGTAATCTAAGGAAGGTGTTGGAAGAAGAACATGAAGAGGAGGGCGACGATCGGAATCAACTACCTTAAATTGAGATAGCGAAAAGCCAAGACCATGCATATCTTATTTAGGGGATAGATGAATCGGATATTTAATACCTTGTTCATTAACACCAAGCCCTAAACCCTTATAACCTTGTTTAGCCATCATATTGTATCTTGTAGTGTACATATCTTTTAAAGCTTATGTAGGAGGTGATTGTTTACAATGATCATGAGAAAATGTTGTGTAAGGTGGAATGATAGGTTTAGAAGAAGTTTATTTTCTCTCCCCTTTAATATCATCATGGATCAGATAAGAAGGGGAAGGTAAATCAAAGAATTCTTGCACATCTGCATCATGAACCATAGTTTGAGCCCCATCATAAGTGTGGGAAGAACTAGGAATAGTAGATGGAGAAATGGGAATGGGAATATTAGGAATTGGATTAGGAAGGATAGGATTAGGATTAGGAAGATTAGGAACTAGATTAGGAAGGATAGGATTAGGATTAGGAAGATTAGGAGATGGTGTATCATCTACCAAAATTTTCACATAATCCAAAAGAGTAATAAGTCCACACAAATTTTTAATAAAACTTTTGAAAGTAGGAAGGCTAGTATTAGTCAATCTCATAATAGCGTAAGAAAGTGAAACATGAAGAGTGACAAACATGATGAAATGTATGATACTCTCATAAACATCATAAGTACTATAAAGAGATGCTAAGAGGAGATTAATGAGGAAAATAACCACACACCAAAGCCTCTTAAGGATCTTCATAGTGAATGAAATGCAAGAAACATTTTTGTATTTTGATGAGTATGTATATTTTTTTTTTGTTTTTGTATTTTAAAATGAAAGAGCATAAAAGAAAACTAATCTAAGCTAGTCTTAAGGAAAAGAGGCAAAGCATCCAACACCAAAAAGAAAGAGTTGTCTATCGCGGGTTCACCAATATGTAAAGAATAAAAATAAATAATTGGTTGGTTATGGGTATTGTTGATGTGTTCACCAACATGTAAATAATATCCTTTACATATAGAAGAATTGGGGAAGGTAAGATTCTCTTTTTAACCCCAAATTCCCAAAGGAAAGATCCAAATTGATTAACCACAAGAAAATAGTCAATGCATAAATGAATCAATCGATTAGTAATAAGAAGAAAGAGGAAAGCCTTACATTCTATTTTGGAAGAGAGTATTAAAATCTTAATTGAAATGAATTCAAGAAAAATACTAACCTCAAAGTATAGAAGATTGTGAAATTGCTATTTTATGGTGTATGTACTGAGTTTTTGAAAATTCTGCAACCTGCCCTAGCCTAGAAACATAGAGATGGAGAAAACCCAGAAATCTTGTTCTTTTCTAAACCAGTCGACCTTGACCCAAATACGGGGGCACAATCGTGCCCCTTTATGTTTACCTTGACTTGCACTTCTCTGACGGAAATTATGTCTGCGGATTCTGAAATTTTTCCGAAAAGGGTATCTGAATTTGCTCTACAATTCATTGTTTCATACCCGCACTTGCAAGAAAAATGGCTTTTTTGTTTGGATGAGGGGTTTGCCTTGGTCAAACCTTGGTTCTAGAATTAAACTTGAAATAGAATTGAAGGTGCAGTAATAAACAAAGTAAATAGAACAATTCACCTTGCTTATGTTGAAACCCTTGTGGAGGATTCGAATCCTTGAATCCACAAGTATAAATGCTCCAAATGGATGTAGAATTGTAGGATGTAGGATGTCTCAAATCAATTGCATTTAGATCTTCAACACCAATCTTGAATGAATCTTGTAATAGGAAGAAGCTTGAATGGATATGGATGGAGAAATCTTCAACAAGAGGGCTCCATAGAGCTAAAATCCTTCAATGGCTACCAATGGATCTCCTTAATGAATTGAATCTTGAATGCTTGAATACTTGAATGCTTGAATGTTTGAATGCTTGAATTATCACTTTGATAAATTATGCATAGATGATCCTCCCTTTTCTTTCCTTCCCTTTGGGTGGTCCCACAATAGTGTGTCCCACTTTTTGGCCAACTTTGACACAGAGATCAACATTCTAAGAAAAAACTTCACTTTCAAACACATGTTGCCGCAAAACTATTAGGAATTTGAAGATGATGTAAACTAGAGTCTTTTAGAATTTTCTTTCTAGTTTTTAAATATATTTTTAAAAAAATTAAAATTCATTTTTCCTTCTCCTTCAATAAGTGGTTTGTTTGAAAAACCATGTTTTTAAGGAGTTACTGTCACTTGGATCAACATAACTTTTTTTAAAAAAATGATAATGATATAATTCTTTCGGGATTATATTTGTAACTTCAATATCTAAAGGATACAATTTGTTACATTCATTTTGGGTCAACATTTCATAGTTTATTAAGTTTTAAAGTGACAGTAACTGTAATTTAGACATAAGGTCACTTGGATTGATCTAACTTGATCTATGTATATCAAAATTCATTTTTTCTTTTTTTTATAGAAAGCTAACAAAAATACTCTTTTCCTACATCTTTTTCATAATTTTTTTTTTGTAATTTACTATTTTTTCCCAAAGTCTTGAAGAGACAAGTTGTTGAATGACCAAACAACCTATGTTTAGTTTAAGTAATATTTAAAAGTGATAATGAACTCAATATGTATTAAAATTATATTCATTAGAAAGATTATTTTGAATAGCATCATACTACATAGATAGGTTTTTCAAATGGATTCATTTGATCTACCAAAACATAAAGTCAAAGTGATTTTTTGTCAGCATTTTAATAGGTGTGAAGGAGACTCCATTGTAGGAATGAATGAGGAGTATATATGTTATATCAATGTTTTTTTAATCTAAGAGGCTTTGAGCTAACCATTTTTAATTAATTACTTCAAATGGAACCTGTCAAGGCTTAAATCATCATATTTTTATTCAAAATGTGTTATTTCAGAAAAAATCAGCATGTCTAAAAAAGTGGGACACACTATTATGGGACCACCCATTTTCTTTTTTCTCTCTTTTTTCCCTAAAATGAGAGGAGAAGACTTCCTTACATACTAGTCTAGGACACCAAATTCTAGAGAGGCTGACATATGAGAAATAAATTTCCATTAGGCTCATACCCTTAGAAGTGGACCTATATTAAATGTCTTTTAAGAGTCATCAATTTGAAGCCTGAAACAGCTGACCCGGAAGCGGGAAAGAATTCTTTCCAAACCTAACATCGAAAAATCTTTGGAATTTGAAATTTAGACCCTGGGTCAAGGTTGAGGTCAACCCTAACCTAGGTCAGGGTTGAGGTTGACCTTGACCCTGAGGTCAAGAACCTTAAAATCTCAGAGAAATATACCATAAATAGGTAGGAAAGAAGTGGAAAATAGGGCATGACAGGGAAAAACTAGATCCAAGTCAAAGACCCATTCAAGGTGTTTGACATGACCCCAAAACACTTACTGAGAGGGCTAAACCAGTCCTAAATGGAAGTGCTTCCATTTTCCGACGATACACTAATAAGAAACACTTTTAAAATAACTCTTGGTTACATGAACTATACTTGGTCTAACAAAAGTTTTACAATAACATCGATGTTGGCCCAAGATGTTTGTTGAGGAGTTAGATCAAAGGAAGAGGACTTGGATGAAATAGGACAAGAAGTGCATGAACAAATGAGACATTAAACCAAAGGAATGTCCTAATACCAATGGAGAGAAAGAAAATTTTGTTTGAGAAAAATTTTGGTTTTCTATGTGGACAAAACAAATTGGTTGAAAAAGTACTTTATATCAAAGAGTTCAACCCCTTTGGGAACATGATGAAAAACTTATTTAAAGGCCACAATTAAGGGAAAAGAAAGGGTTTTAGTTGCTCACATAAGGATTGGGTTCTATCATTTCACATGTGATATGGGTAGATGGATGGTTACCAAGGAAGAATAGAAAAAAATGAATTTGCATTTTCTATAACAAAGGGGTAGTTGAAAGTGAATGACACTTGATCCTTGATTATGTAGTCTATGAGGCAAATTGTATCAAGTTTGGAAAAAAAGTTCAAGTAGACAATCTGAATGAGATAGTAGAGGAGTCAAGGCTCCACAATATTACAAGTTTCTTAATCAAGATACACAATAGAAGAGAGATTGGATAAAAAAATTGAAAATGGATTAAGTCTAGCTCTCTTGGTCCCTTAGATGACCTAATCTCATGGACATAATTAAAACACATTCATTCAAATCTTCCATTTAATTTCTTTTGCATAATAAAAATGACAAGACTAATTTGCAACACAATCATCACCATCACTAGAAAAACATTGGATGTCATTTTTAAAGAATTTTTCTAAAACATAATATTCTCAAGTAGTAAAGTATTAAGCTTCATGTTATAACAATACTTTCATGACACATGTTGAACAAAAGGTGAGGCATAAAACCAAAGCCACATTAATTTAGAAGAAGACATTTTAAATGAACTTCTTTTATATAATTTATTTTTAAAATTATGTTTTCATGCATATAATCTATGGAATTGGATAATCCTTGAATATTTTGATTAAGTCTATTTACCACAACATATGCAATAGGGAAATTACCAGATTGCCATATATGTTGTCATTCTTAATTGGGTTTAGAGCTTCATTTATTGTGTTTCATGTCTATTAAAGCTCGTATTTTATTGTCAAAGGAATCAATACTACCATTTTATTTCACCTTAGATTAGAAGTTGGTTATTTATGGCCACTTTTTATTTTCAATATGAGTTTGGGATAATTTCTACTACAAGTTTAAGTAAAATTCTCATAAGATTAGGTTTTGTTTTAGAGTATTACTTTCACTTGTAACCTTAGCATCAATATTTTGTACTAGAAAGCGTGTAACATTTAGAATGAACAAATGATTTATTGTAATGACATTTGAATTGGATTAACCAATCTATGTTATCAAGATAGCACCTTTAATTTATCTTTAGACTCTTTTCAATGTTAGATCTCCTACTACTAATTTTGACTAGGAAATTGGCGCTTGGTTAATCCTATCATCCTCATAAAACAATTGCATGTTGTCAACCTTCAATCTATTTTTGTATTGAGTACAAATATTCTCATAAATTATGCATTCTCTAATGAGGAATCATCTATTTCCTTTGCCCCTTTATTGTATAATATTCAAGCTCTTTCTTTCCAAGTTTACTTGGGTATCTTCCACTTTCACTTAAGGCAATGTGATTCTTTCCTCAATTGTCCAACTAACAACTTCATTTTCCCTTTAATAATTGCCCCTAAATATGTTTTTTTTGCCATGGTCCTTACCTGGGTTAAATTCTTCAATGTAGTATGCATTTTATTGACCAATCTAATTTGTCCACATGACAATCTTTTTATTTCTTCATTAGTATTAGAATATTTATTTATTACAATTTTAAAAAGAGATAGGCAAAATTTCCCCAATTTAAGATATTTAATTTGTGTAGCCATTTTTTTTCCATTACAACATGTAACTAATTAGCCATTATAATCAATTTATCTAAACATACCCCTCCCTTATTTTATATATTTACTTTGTCACCAATTAGTCACTATCTTTGATATTTGAAGTTTCCCATATTCTTTTTAGTCTAATTTAATACTTAAAATAAATTTATTAGAGATAAATAATCCATATATATCAAAAGAAAACATAGTTTAATATTTAAAAGAAACTTGAAATGAATAATTATTTATTGAAGGACCCAAACAATCATCAAATTATGAAATTGAAAAATGATTAATTTGGTGTTTCTTGATCATTTAGGTCTCGTAAATGTAATTAAAATAAAGTTATTAGATTTCCATAATCCATTTGAATTCAACATTAGCTTCTAATTTTTATTATGTTATACTTTTAGCATCAACGCTTTGGATCACACTCAATGATCCATCTGTTGGATTAAGGAGAGGGGGGGTGAATCAATAATCCCTGATTCTAAATAACTTTAAATTTTTTTCACTAATTAACTCGGTAGAAGCTCAGTAACAAAACAGTTCACTATTTACCGACAACAATAAATAAACTATAGTAATCAGTAAATTAGTCATACAAATCATTCACAATATGTAACACCAATTTTTAACGTGGGAACCCAACTTTGGGAAAAACCACTATGTGAATTGTCATCCACTAAGAAAATACTCTTCTAAAGTACACCCTGTTTAGAGCCAATCCGGTTAAAGATTACAAAACACACTGTTAGGTGTGACCTGACTAGTGGATTTACCTCAGATTTGTTAGGATCTTCACCCTGCTAGGAGTGGCCTTGTTAGAGGGCTTTAAACACTCTTTAGAATGTCACCTTTCTCAAGGATTTTACAATAAGACTGTTAAGTCCACTTTGTTAATAGATTTCTCTATTAAAAATGCTAATAAGCAACATTAATAAAATTGACCTGTAGATTTGTAACTATCTTTGCATATCAGATCCTTTGTTCGCTCTTCAATCTTCACTTCAATTATTCATCATCCACTGACATCAACACTTCATCAAATCCTTCTTTTCCCACTCGGAATCTCTTTGTTCCTTCTTCACTACAACAATCGGTAACCCTTCAACTATTCAATTTTCCATGTGTTTGTCCATACAAGATCATCCTTTATATAGATAATTTTTTCATCTTAATCTCATCTATTACATTTTTCTTAGTCAATCTTGACCATTCAATTCATTATACCTTGAATTTAAATCTCGGTAACATGTTTCTTTTTCACCTAAGAACTTAAACTTTTCTAGAAACTTGGTCCATCTCTTTTTTTCACTTAGATCTTGCTGTAGATCTTCTTCTTGAGTTTTCATAACCATAGATCTCTTGTAACTAACTTTGCTCATCATCATGATCATCCAGCTCAACATAACTAATCATTAAATGCCAATTCCATCCTTATTTAATAATTGTTCCTTCAAATTTTAGTTAACTTCACTAAGTGCCTAAACCTTTCCTCGCTATTCGATGTCTTGAGTTCCTTTTTCTTTATTGAGTGTTTTTACCTTTACCTTACCGAGTGACTTTACTTGCTCAGTAGCCAAAATAAATTAACTTACCGAGTTGTCAATTCATTACCATGCTTTACCGACTTAACATAATCATATGTTAGGTAAAAAAAAATTATATCAACATTCTCTTAACATTGTTTGATATGTATAAGTTGCCCAATTAAGTTCTACAACTTCTCATTTCTTATTCTCCTTAACGCATTCATCTTATATCAATACCAAATGATATGGCAACATAATATAAACCAGAAATCAATTGCTTGACATCATTGAAAAGATAATAACTGATCTAACCTTTCTACTATCATCATGTACTCTTCATCATCAACTCCATCAGATAATCAATCATCAACATTACTATCAGTTACGGTAACAATCTCCCTCTTTGGCATTGATGGCAACACTAACAAATTCAGTTCTCATTTGATGATGGTATCCTTCACTATCATTCATATTCTATACTCCCTCTAATTATTATCTTCTCATTGACTGATCTTCATTTGTAGTCTTTATCCTTCTATCAGTAGCACTTTCCATTATGATTCTATCAACAACATTCTCTTATTCATGTCAATCATGTCAATCATCTCCCTCTGGAGTCATATGTTCATCTCCCTCAAGATAAATTATCATTAATCAACATTCTCCCTCTTTCAGTAAACATCTCCTTCTTACATCAATTGACTTGTTCATCTCCATTTATCTCATGTTCTTCAATAATCTTCTTCGCTTTTGACAATAATGCAAAAGAAACATGAACTTCTCAGAGTATACCTCATGTGTATATATTTTTTATTGCAGTAAAAAACTTCCTTCAAAACTTCAGGATTCACCTAAAGAGTGAAATACTAGCATCGACTCAAAAGATAGATATTCTATTGAGTCTTGAATTGATGCAACATGCATCTTTCCTTAGTGTACATTGGATAAGGTAAGAACCCCTAACTTACCTCGGAGATACTCAAAAACATTCTTTGGTAATTGTTTAGTAAATATATCAGCTATCTATTCTTTAGAATTCACATTCTCCAATTTCACATGCTTATCTTGTACTTTCTCTCTCAAGTAGTGATACTTAATAGATATATGCTTTGTCTTGGAATGCATCACATGATTCTTCGATATGTTAATAGCATTGGTATTATCACAATAAATTATAATAGGATTAATAATATCTTCATGCATACCTTCTAGTAGTTGTTTTATCCATACAATGTTAGAACAATTCATAGCTACTACCACATACGTAGCTTCAATAGTAGATTGTGAAATATAGCTTTGTTTCTTACTTAACCATGTCACTAGCCTTTCTCCTAAAAAGAAAGCTCTGCAACTAGTGTTTTTCTTGTCATCAATATTTCCTACCCAATTAGCATCAGTATATACCTTAAGATCAAAATTTCCTCTTCTTGTGTATAACAGACTAAAATCTTCAGTCCCTTTCAAATATCTAAATATCCTCTTACCTACATACAAATGTGTTTCCTTGGGGTTTGTTGAAAACCTTGCAACAATACCAACTGAATGTGCAATTTCAGGTCTATTATGTACAACATACTATAACTTACCAATCATGGATCATTAAAGTGTTTCATTCACTTCCTTAGTATCATCTTCTTTTGACAATTTATAGCCAGTAGCCATCAGTTTTCCAACTAGTTTTGAGTCTTCCATATTGATTTTTTTAAGGATCTCCTTGATATAATTAGATTGAGCTATGTAGATCCCATCCTTAACTTATTGAATTTGAAGTCCATTAAAAAAATTAATCTCTCCTATCATAGACATCTCAAATTCCTTTCTCATTTCCTCAACAAATGACTTAGACATTATCTCATTACCACCAAATATAATGTCATCAAAAAATATTCCAGCAATCAGAATTTCATCAGACTTATGACATTTCAAATACAAATTTATGTTATCACTAGTTCTTTCAAATCCAATCTTAACTAGGTAAGAGTGTATCCTTTCATACCATGCTTAGGGAGCTTGCTTCAATCCATATAAAGCTTTACCCAGTTTGCAGACCATATTCTTATTACCTTTGTCAAAAAATCCATCAGGTTGTTCAATGTAGACTTCTTCAATAATTTCATTCATAAATACAAATTTAACATCCATTTGATAAACTTTGAATCCTTTGTAGGAAGCATATGCAATCAATATTCTTACACCTTCTAATCTAGCAACTGGGGAAAATGTTTCACCATAGTCAATACCTTCTTCTTGTACATACCCTTTGTAGACTAATCTTGCTTTATTTCTTATCATGTCTCCTTTCTCATTGAGTTTATTTCTAAAAATCCACTGTGTTCCAATCACATTATTATCCTTAGGTCTCAGTACCAGTGACCAATTATTATTATTTTCAATCTGATCAATTTCTTCTCTCATTGCATTCATCCAATCTTCATTCTCTAGTGCATCTTTGACTGGTCTAGGCTCAAATTCAGAAATAAAACATGTGTTATCTTTCAACTTACTTCTTTTCATGACTCTTGCATTCTTTTCTCCAATAATTCTTGTCAGTGAGTGGTGTCTTCTCACATAATTTTCTAATACAGGTTTGGTGGAATGTTCATTAATATTTTCATCTCTTGGTGGAGGCTCATCTTGTTCATCAATTCCTTCTTGTTGTTGCTCAGTTCTATCAATAGAATTTCCATCTTGTACATAAACAAATCTATTATAATACTTAGGTTCATTTTTTCTATCCTCTTCACTCCTTTCTACAAATTCATAAACTCTTACATTTTCACTTTCAATAGTTTTTTTAGAATCCTTGATTAAAAATTTATATGCTTCTCTCTTTGATGAGTAACCAATAAATATTCCTTCATCACCTTTAGAGTCAAACTTTCCATTTCTAGCATCTTTTAGTATATAACACTTACTTCCAAAAATTTTGAAGTGACTCACATTCAGTGTGTGTCCAAACCATAGTTCATAGGGTATCTTGTTGGTACCTTTATTCAATTGTATTTGATTGAGAGTATAAACTATAGTACTTATAACTTCTCTCCAAAATGTTTGTGCAACCCTTTTATCAATCAACCAAGTTCTAGCACAGTCAACACTAGATCCGTTTCTTCTCTTAGCTATCCCATTTTGTTGTGGAGTCCTCGGTGTAGAAACTTGTCTCTTAATTCCATGCTCATTGCAGAAGATAGTAAATTTATCAGAGATAAATTGACCTCCTCTATTAGATCTCAAACACTTCAATTGTTTCCTTGTTTCCTTATCAACTCTTTCTTTATGCCACTTAAACATTTAAAATGCATCATATTTTTCTTTTAGAAACATAGCAGTCATCATTCTTGAATAATCATCAACAAAAAAAATAAAGTACCTATCTCCATAATAGATTTAAACTTTCATAGGTCCACATAGGTCAATATGAACCAATTCCAAAATACCATTTGTAGAATAATATTTACTTAGAAAACTTGACTTGGTCATCTTACCAACTTGACGCAAGCAAGGATGGTGGATCCAATTAAGGATAGTCCAACCTTGCAGCCAATCAAGAACACAATGGAGTAACACAACAAGATATGCTCAATATCACATTTTCCATTAACATGCCCAGCTGTAAGGCCTTCTGGGTTAGGGCCAATTACAAACAATAGTAATTCAGGAAGATCAACAAGATCCAACACAACTCCAGCTAGTTCAGCTCTAAAAACTATCAGCAACTAATGGAAACCCTAAGGTAGATCTAAACTTGAGCTCACAAGCCTCCAAGCAATCTCCTTGTCTCCAAGTAAACAACTACTAGCTTTGTTGTTACAAACTATCAGATAACAATCTGATCTGCAAGATCTCGCACGATCATTTCCATAACTTTACTTATTTGGTTCTCCCAACTCAGCTCTCAAAACTTCCAATCTGATCTGATCTAACCTAATTTTCTCCCCCAAACATCTACCCAAACATCATATAAACACTAATCATCAGCCACAAGTCAGCTGGATGAAATAATTAACTCCTACAAAAAAATATTAAATGCAATACAAGTCGGCTCACAAATAGACTTACAATTATTAAATTCAACATGTTGGCCTCTAGGTCCACATAGGAGAATTCAAAAAAAGCTACCAATAATAAATGCACCAAGTCAGCCAACCAAATCACCAAGAACTCCAGTCGGTAAGCCAGAACTACCAAGCGCTAGAGAAATAATCAGGCACCAGTGAAACAACTGACCAAGCCAAGCAACACCAAGAAACATAGGCATCACTGAGCACCAAAATCTTCACTGAGTTCCTTTAGTGACCGAACTTCCTTCAATAACTGAGACCACTGGTTAAAGCTACAACCGAGTAACACAAACCAAGTAACACACCACCATGTAGATTCACTGAGGACCCAAGACTGCCCCTGCATCAGACACCCCAGGTTTGAAAAGATGTTCATATGTGAGAAGAACATCTTCTGGGATTCATCACATAAACCCTGAACTGGTTCTTCACATACATGTCCTCCAACTTTTCACTTTGCATACTCTTCCACTTCAGCTTCCTCTATCTTTTCAAGTCTTTCCTTGATAACACACAAGTTTGTTCTCCAAATTGATCATCCATACCTTCAAGATCTACCAACTCAACTCGGCTACCAATAATCAGACTTCTCCTACCAAGTATTGTATCCAGCAAAGGCATTGGGGAAAACTTCATGTCATCCTTCTCAACAGTAAAGACATTCTTTACACAATCATACATAGCTCTGCAATCATATTGCCAAGGTCTACCAAGCAATATATGACAACTATTCATCTCCACAATATCACATAACATAAGATCCTTATACTGGCCAATCTGAACATCAACAAAGCATTGTTCTCTTACTTCTAGAGCATGATCATCTTGCAACCAGCCAATCCTATAAGGATGTGTATGTCTCATTCCACTCAAACCAAGTTTCTGAACCATGTCCTCAGCAACAAGGTTATCAATACTACCACTGTCAACAATAACATCACAAAGTTTACCTCTAGATGTGCACCAAGTCCTAAACAAGTTACTCCTCTGACAAGGTTCCTCCTTTGTACCAAGCAATATTCGCCGAACTAGCAAGTTCTCAGATTTAGGTTCATTCTCAACATTTTCATTCACCACATAAGTTCATTGGTCACAAAGATTCTTTCATGTACAATCAAAAGAACGGTGTCCTTCTTCACCATAGTTATAATAAGTACCCTTAAAGATAACTCTACCCATCATCTTCTTCAGTTCTATAGGTTTCTATTCATCTTCTGCAGTTGGTTTATCCTTCACCGAGTGATCAATTTTTTCCTTCCCTCAGGGATTACCATGTTGTTTCCTCTTCAACTTATCTTTTGCCTTCAGAGAATACTAATAAGCATCTTTAACCGAATCAATCTTCAACATACCAAGCTCATCCCAGATATTGAATCTCAAACCATTCACATACCGAGCTACCTTTTCCTTACCAAGTTCTCTGTGTCTAGACCAAATAGTAAGCTTGTAGATCTCCTCAGTATAATCTTCAATAGTCAAATCCTTTTGTTTTAGATTCTACAACTTCTTAAACAAGTCAAGCTCATAGTCAGTAGGTATGAACTTAGCTTTCAACTTAGTCACCATCAACCTCCACCGATTGATCTTCATTTCACCTTCATCTTCTCTACCTCTTTGTAATTCTTTCCACCAAAGAGAAACATGTCCTTTCAATTTTTTCTATGCTAACCTCACCCAAAGAGGATCTTCAACTTCTTCCAGCTCAAAGAAATCTTCAAATTCACCAATCCAATCAATCAAGTTCCCAGGTTTCAAAGTACCAGAGAAAGTAGAAACTTCCATTCAATAACTATTACTTAACCAAGCTCTAGATCTACGCAACCAAGTAATTCTATCTTCACCAGATCTATCCCTCTAGTCATCACCACTAGATCTAGCAGCTTCCTCATAACCATCTTTAGTACCAACATTCTAAGGTACACCAGTAATAGCTCTCATGATCTCAGTGACCATGTCATTCTTCATCAGCTCCATCTCAGATCTAAAATCAGATTTCACCTTCTCTGTAATCCTAGATTCCATAGTATCACAGAGATTTGCAATCACTCTAGGGTCCAATCTTCTTGGAGGCATCCTTAAAGATAAGAGAAACCCTCTACAACAAACCCTACACTGACCACCTTGTGACAACCTCCAAGTTGTATGCAAGTCATATTGCAACCTGCCACCTAGCACAAACAACTAGGCCAAGATTCCACAAGTTTAGTGCCATGGATCTACGACCCAAATCATATGATCTCTTCGGCCACAAGATCAACTTTGCAAGATCAGCCTTGCTAGGTCAACCTTCACTCAACAAGATCAAATCAGCTCTGATACCACCTGATGCAGTCAAGGATGGTGGATCCAATTAAGGATAGTCCAACCTTGCAGCCAATCAAGAACACAACAAGATATGCTCAATATCAAATTTTCCATTAACATGCTCGACTGTAAGGCCTTCTGGGTTAGGGCCAATTACAAACAATAGTAATTCAACAAGATCAAAAAAATCCAACACAACTTCAGCTAGTTTAGTTCTAAAAACTATCAGCAACTGATGGAAACCCTAAGGCAGATCTAAACTTGAGCTCACGAGCCTCCAAGTAATCTCCTTCTCTCTAAGTAAACAACTACTAGCTCTGCTATTACAAACTATCAGATAACAATCTGATCTGGAAGATCTCGCAGGATCTTTTCCATAACTTCACTTATCTGGTTCTCCCAACTCAGCTCTGAGAACTTCCAATTTGATCTAATTTGACTTGATCTACTCTCCCAAACATCTACCCAAACATCCTATAAATACTAATCATCAGCCACAAGTCGGTTGGATGAAACAATTAAATCCTACAAAAAAATATTAAAGACAATACAAGTCGACTCACAAATATCCTTACAATTATTAAATTCAACATGTCAGCCTCTAGGTCCATATAGGAGAATTCAACAAAAGCCACCAACAATAAATGCACCAAGTTGGCCAACCAAATCACCAAGAACTCCAGTTGGTAAGCCAGAACTACTGAGTGCTAGAGAAACAACCAAGCACCAGTGAAACAACTGATCAAGCCAAGAAACATCGAGCAACACAGGCATCACTGAGCACTAGTTCCATCGAGCACCAAAAGCTTCATTGAGTTCCTTTAGCAACTAAGCTTCCTTCAATAACTGAGACCACCAGTTAAAGTTGCAACTAAGTAACACTGGCCAAGTAACACACCACCATGTAGATTCACCGAGGACCCAAGAATGCCCCTACATCACAACTTGACATTCTTTACACATAGCTTTATTAGGTTTTCTTAATCTTAGTAGTCCCCTTACTCATATTTTCTTACTCACTTTGATCAAGTTATCAAAATTCACATGAAATAGTCTTTTATGCCACAAACATACATCTTTAGTTTTAACAAACAAGAAACTCTTTGCATCAGTATCAAGATAAAATAGATTACCTCTTAATTGTCCTCCTATTCCAATTAGATCTCCATCAACACCATAGATCTTAACTTTTCTGTTATGAAATTTCAATTGGTGTCTAGTATTGGTCAATTGTGCAACACTCAACATATTATAGTTCAGTCCTCTAACCCAATATCTATCATTACATTTCATCTTCTCATTTGACACAATGGATCCCTTACCTTTCACAAGACATGGAGCATCATTGCCAAATTTGACAAATCCTCCATCGTATTTTTGTAGGTTCTCAAACTTGTCAATATCATCGGTCATATGCTGTGAGCAACCACTATCAATAATCCAAGGGTCTAGTTTACTTACATGAGACACAAGTGCTTTCTCATCTTCATACTTTTTTTTCATTCGAGTCTTCCTTTACTGCAACAAAGACAACTTCATATTCTTTGTCGGTATCATCAGATTCATCATCAGTTACACCTTCCTCAGCTAGGTAACAAGATTTCTTTCCTTTATCCTTAAAATCTCTAAATCTTCAATGTTGGTTGTCTCTTTTATCATTCTTATCATTTTTCTCATTGTTAGGACATCTAGATGCAGTATGTCCAATCTTATTACAATTGAAACATTTCAATGGTAACTTACCTTTATACTTTCCTTTGCCTCTAGGTAGTTGATTAGCCTGCAGTGCTTCCAACTCTTCTTGTTCTCTCTCTTCCATCAGGATATTGTCATACCCTTTTCTATGTGAATTGGTGTGATTTTCTCTTTCTCTTCTTGATATTCCAATGCTCATAAATGAATTGAAGGCAATCTCAATGGTCAGTAGACTATTATCATAATTACTTAACTCAAATACAGTCAACTTATTGATTAGGGCTTCAAGAGTAACAATATTATTCAATATAGATATCAATTCCTGAATTGCAGATACTCTAATAGCATACTTAGAAGATAGAGTTCTCAAGATTTTACTTACCACTTCTTCCTTAGTTAGTGATCCACCATCACCTCTGATGGCACTAACAACTTCCTTGATTTGACTGTTATATTGTGTGATGTTCTTGTCATATTTCATTCTTATTTCATCATACTTTCCTCTCAAATAGTCAACCTTAGCACATGATGATCTCCTCCATAGATAAGTGTAAGCATGTCCCACATTTATTTTGAATTGGCACAATCCTTAATATCATTGAATTCAACATCGGAGAGGGAAGAAACAATCTCTATCATAACCGAGTTGTGTTCCTAATTTTCTATCATCTGATCAACTGTCAAAGGTCGAGTAGGTAGTGGAGTGTATTCATTATCCAATAGATGCAGTGTAAAATCTCCAATCCCAAATAGATACAATCTCATTCTTCTTTTCCATGTTGAGAAACTTTCCTTATTCAACTTAGGTACTTATCTCCTATACATCTTCAGATCTTTTACTCAAGTCTTTTAAACTTATCTCTTTAGAGTACTTAGCTCTGATACCAATTTTTGGATTACAGAGAGGGGGGGTGAATCAGTAATCCCTGATTCCAATTACCTTTAAAAAATTTTCACTAATTAACTTGGTAGAAGCTTGATAACAACATAGTTCACTATTTACCGACCACAGTAAATAAACTATAGTAATTAGTAAATCATTCACAATATGTAACATGATTTTTTAACGTGGAAACCTAGCTTTGGGAAAAACCATTATGGGAATTATCGCCCACTAAGAAAATACTCTTTTGAAGTACGCCCAATTAAGAGCTAATCCAGTTAAAGATTACAAAACAAACTGTTAGGTGTGGCCCGGTTAATGGGTTTACATTAGATCTGTTAGGATCTTCACACTATTAGGAGTGGCCTTGTTAGAGGTCTTTGAACACTCTTTAGAGTGTCACCTTTCTCAGGGATTTTACAATATGATTTTTAAGTCCACTCTGTTAAGAGATTTCTCTGTTACAAATTCTAATAAGAAACATTAATAAAATTGACCTGTAGATTTGCAACTATCTTTTCATATTAGATCCTATGTTCACTCTTCAATCTTCTGTTCACTCTTCAATCTTCAGTTCAATTCTTCATCATCCATTGGCATCAACACTTTATCAAATCCTTCTTTTCCCACTCTGAATCTCTTTGTTCCTTCTTTACTGCAACAGTTGGTAACCCTTCATCTATTCATTTTTGTAGCCATTTGTCCATAAAAGATCATCCTTTATATAGACAATTTTTGCCTCTTAATCTCATCTATTACATTTTCCTTTAGTCAATCTTGACCATTCAATTCATTATACCTTGAATTCAGATCTTGGTAACACGTTTCCTTTTCACCTAGGAACTTGAACTTTTCTAGAAACTTGTTCCATCTCTTTTAGCTGCTTAGATCTTACTATAGATCTTCTTCTTGAATTTTCATAACCGTAGATCTCTTGTAACTAACTTTCCTCATTATCATGATCATCCATCTCAGCATAGCTAATCATTAAATATCTATTCCATCTATATTTAATAATTGTTCCTTGCTCAGTGGTCTTCTTTTGAAATTAGGTTAACTTCACTCGGTGCCTAAACCTTTCCTCTCTATTCAATGTCTTGAGTTCCTTTTTCTTTACCGAGTGACCTATCTTTTTACCATTACCTTATTGAGTGACTTTACCTATTCGGTAGCCAAAACAAATTAACTTACCAAGTTGTCAATTCTTCATTAACATGATTTATCGACTTAACATAATCATATGAACTAGGTAAAAAATAAATTATATCAACATTCTCAAGTAACATTGTTTGATCTGTATCATTTGCCCAATTAAGTTCTACAACTTCTCAACTTCTCATTTATTCTTCTCCCTAGCTCATTCATCTTATATCAATATCGAATGATATGGAAAAATAATATAAACCAAAAATTAATTGCTTGACATCAATAACAAGACAATAACTCATCTAACCTTTCTACTATCATCATGTACTCTTTTGATCTTGGTTGGTCTTCATCATCAGCTCCATTAGTAATCAATCATCAACATTACTATCAGTTATGATAACACCATCATGAAGATGTGAGAGTGTGTGGGAGATAATAAAAAAATGCAGGATGTAGACCAAGACTAACTCAACTGATATATGCATGTGAGGGGAGAGGTGAAGCACACAAAGTAAGGAGGAAAAGAAGAAAATATTAAATATTAAAAAAACTTAAAAATAAGAAGACTAAAAAATGAATTAAGAAGAGTGGAAGAAACAAGTAATATAAACCTTAAAAACAAAATTTTAATAGTAAAATAATAATAATCAATAAAAATGAAATTAAAAAATGAAAAATAGGGAAAAGAAATGACATACCTGATACTCCTATAGAGTTATTTTGTTGTCATTAGTTATCATAAAGTCATAATGATTGTCAAAGTCATTCGGTAATGAAGGAAAGTTAAGTTGGTAAAGATATTAAGCTAGTTGGTAAAGGAAATAAAAGAAAGATAGTTTTCGGTAAAGGCAAAGGAAGTTTAGACACTGAGCAAGGCAGAGCAAGGAAAACCAAACACTAAGTTGTACCGAGCTACAATAGTTACCGAACCAAGAGTAGATATAGTTACCAAGCAACATAAAAATGTATTACTGAGCATGATGGGCCTACATAAGGAGAATCTATATATACATTAAATCTGGACACCGAGAAGAAAATGGTTTACAAATATTGAGGAGAATGTTTGACAGAGCATTAGAGATTTAAATACAATGATTATGTATGATTATAAGGTGGGATTCATAAATAATAATTAAATGAGATAGATGCATTGGATAAGTAACCAATGCTAGAACTTCTTAAAGACATGATTCTATAACATTTCCACCAATTCTAGAATTGAGTATAAATGGATCAGAATGTGAAGATCACAATATGAGAGTGAGAGAATATATGTGCGAAGGAGAAATTCTAGATAGAAGGTGATGAGCAAAGAAGCCACCGAGTAACAAAGGAGTAAAGAGAAGATTGTTAATGTGATTCAGAGTTGAAGTTACCAAGTACAAATTTGTTATTGTGAGTGAAGCACATGTTGAGGTAAACAGTTAATGATCATATTGAGTCTGATAAGAATAAGATAGATGCAAGTTATATAGACAATTTATGTACCGGTTTAGTGTGTAAACAGAATTGTAAAGTCTCTTAACCAAGCAGATCCTAGTAGATCTTATTTTGTAAATCCTTTAACAGGGTATAGTTCTTAGATTAGAATTGTAAAATCCTTTAGCAATGTAGAGTTAATCAGTCCTTAGACTCTTAATAGAGTTAATACTCTTAATAGGGTAAGCTATCAGAAATAGCTATCATTATAGCTCTAACCGAGTAGACTTTTTACTACAGTAGTGAAGTTTTGTGGGTGTCATCCCCACCATAGTTTTTATCCTTTAGCAAGGATTTATGCGATACCAAAATGATTGTGTTATGAGTTATGTTTATTGTTAATGTTTTATATGTTTTATGAGATGCATACAAAGTTATGAATTCGGTGAATGGTTAAGAAAGTTAAATAATTTTTTTTGGAGTACCAATTCACCCCTCCCCTCTTAGTACTTACCTTTCCATACTTATTCCAACAATTGGTATCAGAGCTAAGTCTCTTATTTAGAATTTTAACCACATGAGATGACAGATCTGAAGAGATGGAATTTTATAGGTATGAAAAGGTGATTGATAACATGGACATGGAATTGAGAATGGCTTATGAGAAGATTGATGAATTGAGGATAAAATTGAAGCATTCACTCAAGAAGAGAAATGAGCTAGCACATCAATTGAAAGATACACAAGATCAAGTTGAAGAACTTGAAGAACTATCAAAGAGAAGAATGTCTAATGAATCTGAAGCTGCAATATCAGAACTGACTGAAAAGAACAAACACCTAACTGATCAGGTAAAAGCACTAAAAAGAGAACAATAAGCTCAATTTATAAGGATGTGTGAAGTGCTAGAATGAAAGATAAAATTTGAAGATGACAAAAGAATGGTTGAAGATGAGAGAATAAAAATGAATGCAAGGATGAATGAGAAAGATGGGGAAATACTGAGGTTGACACAAATTCACTACAACTTGAAAAACCAACTAGTCGGTGCAAATTAGGAAGTTGCAAGGAAAGTTGGAGAGATTGTTGAACTGAGATCTAAGAATGAACATCTGAGGAATGAACTAAAATATGAAAATGATTCTAATGAAAACTTGAAAAGGAATGAAGAAACACTGAGGATATTAGATGAACAACTAAAAGGTCAAAAAAAACTGAGATATAATTTTGGACTTGGATTCAATGCAAATAATACCATCAAGAAGGGCGAGTCCTCAAAATAGGCAGCAAACTAAGATAATGCTTCTATCTCACCAAAGACAAAGAAGCCTACTTTCTATCATTGTGGTAAACTAGGACACACAACTAGTGTCTACAGTAGAAAAAGAGGTAATCCACCAAGAATTCCTAAGTTTAATGGTTATTGTTACAATTTCAATAAGTATGGTCATAAAGCATTTGAGTGTAGATCAGGAATTGCTAACAATACAAGGAAGCCAAGATTCAATGGCTATTGTAATAATTGCAACAAATATGGTCACAAGTTTGAAGAATGCAGGTCACAAAGAAAGAATGAGAAATGGGTCCCTAATCATCAGAATACTGCAAACAACCGACAAGGATCAACTATACCATAGGACTACAATACAAGAATTACTTGCACAACATGTGGGAGATTTGGTCACATTGCTGCAAATTGCATGTTTATGCATGGAATGAACAAAAAAATATCATGGAGGAACTCTATAATGGATTGTTTTCATTGTCAAAAGGTCGGTCACCTAACCAAAGACTGTAGGTACCGAGGAAAAGCCCCAACTGAGGAACAACCAAGTGAGATTTCTCAAGTTAACATTAATGAAATAAGAGATCCAATTAATAGGACATGGAGAAGGAAGTCTCAAGATGATGGAACTGAACTTGGAACACCTAATGACACCACATCCTCTGGATCGGGTGCACCTATCTTCACCTAATCGATCAAAGGTATGTGTAGGAGTTGATAACTAAAATTATATCTTAAATCGGTTCCTAGAATTTATGCAAAGATCCATATTAGCATATTAATATGCATTTGGATATATTATTGAAGTTGACATTTCATATTTTGATCAGTAAGAGTATAAGTTATTTTGTTCCATCCAGTGAAAGGAAAGTACATTTGGTAATCGATGAAAAGGGAGTCGGTAAAGAGCAGTTAATGCTAAAATTATAGCCATTGAAAATCCTAATCGAAGAAAAAATATAAATAGACCCCTTGTTATTTCATTTTTACCTTACATTTTTTAGAGAATTCGAAGCAGTGTACAGATACAAGACTACCAAGATCATTCGAGAAAATCTAAGCATTGTCTAGCATATTCAAGGATTTTCTCATATTTTCCTTAGTTGTGTTAATGCAATCAAGTTTCTATTCAAACAAAACCCCATCATTTAAAAGATTATTCTTGAGAATATATGGCACCCAAAGTACAAAAGCCTTTTTTTGTGGAGAAAATTGACGTTGTCAATCCCAAGTACAAGTTACTACTAGTCCTAGCAGCTAAAGTCGATAAATCTAGAGCCCTATCTTCAATTCTACCGAGAGTCATTTTTATTGAAGATGTTTGTGCCTTCGTACACTACAAGATTGAAGACATCTACCAAGAGGAGATAGATACATCCTACAAAAATCTATGCATACATGGAAAGTTAAAAGATGATCACACACATTTGGACACCAAGGGTTTGGTTCATGCTATGCATGTACCAATGGTTTTTAAGCATGAATGGATGAGGATTTTTCTAAGTCAAGTACATGATGATTTCATGTGCTTGATGTGCCTATTAAGATCACAAAGGATGTATTACACATTGTCATAGGATATCCGATCGATGATAGACTAAGAGACTTCAAGAAAATAGATAAGAAAAAATTGTGTGAGCTTACTCAAGCTAAATGGGATGGTAGAGGTTTGAAATTATCTACTATTGATGATCCCAAGATGAGATTATCATGCAGAATAATAGCCTACAGAATCTTCCAGTCATCTCTGGTAGACAGTGTGCCTTGTGGAGTTGTTGACATAGCTTATAAGATTGTGAAGAAAGATGATCAAGATGTAATGGCAACCGAGGCCAAGGAAACTGAAGAAATGAACATAGATGATTCAACAAAGGTAAATATAATGGATGAAGAACCTTTCATTGAACATATAATGAATTTTCCTAAGATTTAAGAAGTTATCTTAGAGGCAACAAATGATGTTCCAACAGATGTTGATGCCCCCATTGAACTAGAAAAGGATACCGAGATCACTACAGAGACCGAGAATGCCCAAGATCAGAATCAAGAGCCGGTGATCCCTACTGAGGCCACACAACTAGTGAATGAGAAATAAGAAACTAAAGAAGAAATGAAAGAAGAAAGGAAGGAGGAAAAGAAATGATAAGAGAAAAAGGAAGAAATAAAAGATGACAAAACTGGGGATACTACTGCTACATATGATGCAAAGAAGACATCTACAAACAAGTCAAAGTTAAAGAAAATGAAGCATGAAAAGGAGAAGGTTGATTTGAGCCAACCTATCATTATACCAAAGGTTTATATCTCCATAATGAGCCCTAAGGAACTATCTAAGTTTGAAGATTTACTAAAGGGGAAAGTTGCCCAAGATAAATTTCTTGCTAAGAAGCAAAGACTGATGTCTTGGAAAAGGTTAAAGATATATTGCATGAGATTGTACCAGAGGCTGACATAAATGAGAAAGGTGATATTTAAAGTTAATTAAGTGAACTAGTCAATGATATCAACAAACCTAGTATTGATACCATAGAGTATCTGATGTGAGTGCGTAGAAAGTGGATGGGGCATAAAGTTATTGAAGAACTACTTCAATCGGTTGCACTTGACAATGTAACACTCTTTGAGTTGGTTACCGAGTTAGAAAAATAATTGAAAGATATTCTTTTATTGTTTCAAAATATTTGTTTAATTTCAAATTTTACCAAGGACATCAAAGATAAAGATTAAAATGTTGAGAAGGAGTTGACTGAGAAGTTAGCTAAGGTATCTACTGAGCCTAATTATTTCCAAGTATACTATCAAAGACTGAAGCACTTAATGGGAGTGCAACATGAGCTGAGAAAATAGGAAAAAAAGATCAGAATGGATCTTATGGAACTAAAAACATTTATTATTCCACACGTTGAGTTTTTGCAGAAATAGGTACATAAGGCAAAAGATTTAGTAAGCACACCGGATGTAAGTGCAATGGAAAACATTATCAATTTAACAAATGACATCGATGAACATATCATAGTGTTGAAAACACCAAAGGATTCATGGAAGGCATCATTGAAGGATGCACATGAAAGATACAATTTTATTTTTGCCAAGATCGCTCCACCAGACAAACAGTAAGTTATTATTTTGGCATTTTGTTAAAAAAGGAGGAAATATATAATCAAAGGAGGATAATAGAGATAATAGATAGATGATGATATGTACATGAAGATATATATGATATGAGAAGTATTTCCACAGGGGGAGGAATAGACTTTAACGAGATATATATATACATGAAATTTTTTGCCAAGGATAAAATTTTGATGACTTTGAAGGTTTTTAACAAAGATACAAAAATAATGCCAAAGGGGGAGATTGATACTCCTATAGAGTTATTTGTTTTTCATTAGTTATGATAAAGTCATAATGATTGTCAAAGTCATTCGATAATGAAGGAAAGTTAAGTCGGTAAAGCTATTAAGCTATTCAATAAAGGAAATAAAGGAAAGACAATTTTCGATAAAGGCAAAGGAAATTTAGACACCGAGCAAGGAAGAGAAAGGAAAATTGAGCACCGAGTTTTACCGAGATATAAAAATTACCAAAATGAGAGAAGATATAGTTATCGAGCAATAGAAAAATGTATTACCGAGCATGACAGGCCGACACAAGAAGAATCTATGGATACATTAAATTTGGACATCGAGAAGAAAACAATTTACAAATATTGAGGAGATTGTCTGACAGAGCATTGGAGATTTAAATACAATGATTATGTATGATTACAAGGTGAGATTGACAAATAAGAATTAAATGAGATATATGCATTAGAGAAGTAACCAATGGTAGCATTGCTTAAAGAGATTATTCTAGAACATTTCCACCACCTCTAGAATTGAGTATAAATGGATCATAATGTGAAGATCACAGTATGAGACTGAGAGAATATATGTGCAAAGGAGAAATTTCAGATAGAAGGTGATGAGTAGAGAAGCCACCGGGTAACATAGTAGTAAAGAGAAGATTGTTAATGTGATTCAAAGTTGAAGTAACCGAGTACACATTTGATATTGTGGGTGAAGGACATGTTGAGGTAAATATTTAATGAGCATATTGAGTTTGATAAGTATAAGATAGATGCAAGTTCTATAGATAGTTTATGTACTAGTTTTGTGTAAACAGAATCATAAAGTCTCTTAACCGAGAAGATCCTAGTAGATCTTATTTTGTAAATCCTTTAACAGGGTACAATTCTTAGATTAGAATTGTAAAATCCTTTAGCAAGGTAGACTTAATTAGTCTTTAGACTCTTAACAGAGTTAATACTCTTAACAGGGTAAGCTATCAGAAATAGCTATCATTGTAGCTCTAATCAAGAATTTTTTTTACTGCAATAGTGAATTTTTGTGGGTGTCATCTATTGGACTAAGTATGGAAAGGTGAGTACTGAGTGGGGAGGGTTGAATTAGTATTGAAAAATAGTTTTAACTATCCTTCTTAAGTATTTATCGAATTCACAAATTTTTGCATGCATCACATAAAACATATAAATCATTAACAATAAACATAACTTATAATACATTCATTTTAGTATCACATAAATACTTGTTAGAGGATAAAAACTGTGGTGGGGATGACACCCACAAAACTTCACTACTACAGTAAAAAATTGGCTCAGTTAGAGCTACGTTGTTAGCTATTTCTGGTAGCTTACCCTATTAAGATTATTAACTTGGTTAAGAGTCTTAGGACCAGTTAAGTATACCTTGCTAAAGGATTTTATAATTCTAATCTAAGAACTATACTTGGTTAAAGGATTTACAATGTAAGATCTATTAGGATCTTCTCGATTAAAAGACTTTAGAATTTTGATTACAAACTTAATCAGTAAAAAATATGTCTGTAGTACTTGCATCAATCATATGCATTTCAGATTCATTATGCTCAATAACTTATTACCTCATACTGTGCTTCACTCATAATAAAAATTATGTACTCGGTAGATTCAACTCTAAATCATAATTAATCTCTTCTCTTTACTTCTCTATTACTCAGTGGCTTCTCTTCTAATCACCTTCTCTTTCTACACTTTCTCCTTCATACATGCAATCTCTCATCCTCTATTTTTATCTCCACATTATGATCCATTTATATACAATTCTAGAAGTGGTGGAAATGTTCTAGAATCATCTCCTTAAGTTGTGTTAGCATTGGTTACTCCTCCAATGCATATATGATATTTAATTATTATTGGTGGATCTCACCTTGTAATCATACATAATCATTATGTTTGAATCTCTAATGCTCTATCAGATAATCTCCTCGAGATTTGAAACCATTTTTCTGCTCGGTGTCCAGATTCAATGTATTTGTAGATTCTCCTTGTGTTGGCTTGTCATGCTCAGTAATACATTTTCATGTTTCTCAATAACTATATCATCTCTCAGTTTGATGGATGTTGTAGCTTGGTATAATTTGGTGCTTGGTTTTTCCTTTCTCAATGACTAAACTTCCTTTGTCTTTACCAAAAATTATCTTTCCTTTATTTCCTTTTACCGAATAGCTTGAAGCTCTTATTGACATGACTTTTCTTCATTACCAAATGACTTTGAAAATCATTAAGAATTCATCACAACTAATGACAAAAAAAAAACTCTTAGGAGTATCAATCTCTCCCTTTGGCATTAGTTTGTTATCTTTGTTAAAAACCTTCAAAGTCATCAAAAAAATTGTCCTTAGCAAAATTGCTCATGTATCCATATCTTGGTAAACTTATTACTCCCCCTGTAGTAATACTTCTTGTATCTTATCTATCCATTCTTCTATACATATCATCCTCTTTACATCATCATAATATCCTTCTTATATAATATCTATGTTATCTTATCATGTATATTTCCCTATTTTTTAACAAAAATGCCAAAAAATAAATAACTTACTGCTTATTCAGTGGAGGGATCTTGGAAAAAATAGATTTGTATCTATCTTGTGCATCCTTTAGTGATTCCTTCAATGAATATTTTAATGTCTACAACACTATTATTTTATCATTGATATTAGCTTCTAAACTGACCATATTGTCCATAACACTAACATTCGGTGTGTTGGCTAAATCTTTTGCCTTGTGTACATTTTTATGTAATGATTCAATAAGGGGTATCAAAAATGTTTGGAGCTCTAGAAAATCTATTCTAATATGATTTTCTTCTTTTCTCAGCTCATGTTGCACTCCCATTAAGTGCCTCAACTTTTGATGATATACTTGGAAAGAATTAGGCTCGGTAGAAACTTTTGATAACTGTTTAGTTAGCTCCTTCTCAACATTATCATCTTTGTCCTTAATGTCCTTGGTAAAATTTAAAATAAAAAAAATATGTTGAAATAATAAAAGAATGTCTTTCAACTCTTTATGTAATTTGGTAACCAATTCAAATAGAGTTACCTTGTCTAGTGCAACTGATTGAAGAAGTTATTCAATAACTTTAGTCTCCATCTGCTTCCTATGCACTTGCATTAAGTATTCTAAGGTCTCGATACTAGGTTGGTTTATTTGGTTCACCAGCTCACGTAGTTGGCTGTATATATCTCCTTTTTCATTCATTTTAGCCTCTGGTACAATTTCATTCAATATGTCTTTGACATTATCCAAAACATCAATTTTCTGCTTCTTTGCAATCAATTTATCTTGTGCAGCTTTTCTTTTCAGTAAGTCTCTGAACTCAGATAGTTCTTTGGAGCTCATAGTTGAACTATCAACCTTAGGAATAATGATAGGTTGGCTTAAATCAACCTCTTTTTCATGCTTCCTCTTCTTGGATTTTCCCTTCTTTGTAGATGCCTTCTTTGCATCATATTGTGTAGTAGTGGTGTCATTAGTCTTCTCTTCTTTTTCCTCCTTCTCTTCTTGCTTCTTTTTATCATTTTTTTGTTTCTCTTCTTTCTTCTCATATTTATCTTTTGTCTTCTCTTTATTTGTGCCCTTTTTATTTTCTTATTGATCTATCTCGATAGGAGTTACCAACTCAATGGTTTCCTTTTGTTCACTTTCCTTTCCTTGATCAATGGGGGAATCACCATTTGTTCGAACATCTTTTTTTACTTCTGAGATCACTTCCTCAATCTCAAGAAAATTCATTATCTTCTCAATAAAAAGGATCTTTGGCCATTAACCTTGCCTTTGCAGAATCATCTATGTTCATTTCTTCAGTTTCTTTGGCCTCGGTTGCCATTATATCTTCATCATCTTTTATTTCCTCAGCAGGGTCTTGATCTGTGATATCCTCAATGATAACTTCATCTCTATTAGTTGTCAAATCAATTGGATCTAACTTACCTATTTGTTCTTTGATCTCTTCATTAGTCAGTTGATTAAGAGAAAATATTTTTCTCCAAAGATTATCAGTCTCATTTTGTACTTCTTCTAACTTACCGACCATAATTTTGAGTGTTCTTCTCCTCACTAAGAATCTCTTGGATTTTTCACTAGTACATTTAGGCCTTTTTTTTACGATCATTTTTTACGAAGGGGCACATTTTGTGAAATTGGTGTTTCTTGTTTGCAATTATGCCTAATAGCGTTACAATTCTGATGCTAATGACAACATCTCAATTGCAACGGTTGTGGGCACACATTTAAAACAAAAAAGACAAAGTTAGCCTATTTCATTTTTAGTTTTTTGCGTGATAGCAACCAAAAGTATTGAAGTGATAGCAGTGTCAAAGCTGGAAGCTGCACGTGAAGAAAGCAAGAAGGGCATTGTGTACTAATTGTTAGAGGTCTCAAAAGTTGCTTCAACTGGTGTCATATCAAGGTACTAGCATCTTAAACTGAACCTTGACTGTTATGTTTTCTTCAGAACTCCACATTTCAAGGATCTAAGTGACCATGGGCAACGTCTAAATAGTAAACTAAAATGCATATCTTACCAAGGGGGACACTAATTAGTTTTTTTTTCAAACTTCCCTTATATATTGTATGTTTTTAGTTTACAATTTATCCAATACCGTGACCATGTCCACTGTCATTTTCATTGTCCACTGCTATTATTTAAAATGCCAATATTATGATGATCCTCTACTTGTTTTCAACCAATGGAAATCCCAAATTTGGGATCCAAACAATTCTCTTATTTCTATAACATGCAATCATCTTTAGAAACACTAAGAAGGATATACCCCTCAACTTCTCCTTGGTCATGAAATGAGAGTGGGTTTTTATCAGGTAACTGGCTATCACATATTTCAAAAAGGGGATTTCTTATAACCTCTATAATTTCACCGTATCCCATGAGCACATATAATGGATTAATTTTTCCCCAATTGATTCTACTCTCAAGCTCTTTTGATGGCTCTTATTTTCTTGTCATTGTTATAGCATCATCCTTCTTTTCTACATTGATTACAAATCCCTTTGAATATCTCAAAAATGTATTAGAGACAAAGTCTTCTTTTTATGGGCCATGAAATGAATATACATTTATTAATACTGGAAATAATCTATAAACATTATATTCTATGAGCATCATATCAAATTTTGCAAAAAGGGCTTCTCCTTCATAACAATAATTACTATTGGAACTACAAGAAAATTGAGGGTGTAATATATTTTCAGTGTATGCATGTACTTATTTTTCTAATATGCTCTTATCTTCCATCCTTTCATCTAAATATTTTAGTATGAGATCATTCATACCTCTTTTGGTGTCATCAGGAATGCAAGTGAATTATTCTTTCCCCACTTTCATGATATGACCATTCATATCTATAATTCTACAACAAAATTCTCTGCCTGACTGACCCCTTTAAGGACCAACTAGGAACATAGATGATCTTTGATCCATTGGGAAGAATCTGACCTCCTCGTGAAATGAGGTATATATTCTACTTTTTCACCATCTTCTTCTTGTGTTTCATCATTTTAACAAACCCATCATCTATACACTTCCTTGAATTTTGTCGCACACTGTAACAACATATATACCCTATTCTTGAGAATAGCTTCACTACACATCTTATGCATACTCTATCTCTTTCCCCTTCAAAAAAATAATGTTTCTATTTTATTGGCTCTATTCTAGGCTTTCATGAGACTATATTAGGTGAATTTTCCCTAATGTATTCATGAAAATAGCCTCTAAAACTCATTTTCTTGGACTAATTATATAGTGATGCTCTTGCCATGATAATGAAATTTAATATCATGCATCTACTCTTTAAGACATGGTCTATCTCTATTCCTCTTCATGTTTACTTGACATTCAATATATTACTTATAATACTTTGTCATTTTCCACTGCTATCAATACATCTTTGTCACATCATTCTTATTTCTTTTATGAGTTATTTATACCTCTACTCTGTTTAGAGGCACAATCCATGCTTGCAATTGTGGCAGACCTTATTGTGGTCATAACTAAAGCTTTAAACCTTTAAGAATAATGATTTACTACTACAATAGACCTTGGACTATTATTTAATCTCATGTCATGACCACTTTATATTTTCTTTGGTGAATAGTTTAAAAAAACATTATGCCTACTATGATATTGTTTTTACTACCTTCTAGGTATGATTATTTTGAAAAGCACCCTCTTCACAACAACATTATGGATATAAACAACAATTGTGTTTAACTTTGTGATCTTTCACTATGATGAACATAAATAATCATAGCAGTCATTGGTTTTATATATTATGTATTGACGCCACTTCTTTGATTGTTCATTGTCTTGATCCATTGTACTCCCTATTCAAACCTTTGTACACCACCATTCTGATCTCTTGACTACCCTTTGTCTTTTTCATTCATGATTTCTCATTGGAAATATTTACATTTTTTTCTATGTACTTCTTGGTGGTATAATTATCATAAATTTGATAAGATTTTAGATCCAAGAATTTGAAGAAGCCTATTTTTAGGTGCATTAGGTAATATTTGAATTCTAGATTATGATTGAACCTCAAATAGTTCATGGACCTTATATTTAAGAAATTTTGGATAATACTGAAGTCTCGATTGATCACTCACACACACACATACATATACATTATGTTGAGAAGATTAATATTATTATTCGAGGAGTGTGGGAGGACTAAACAAACTAGAAGAGCAATTCTATGCCCCTAACCCAAAAATTATGACAATGGATGAAATTATTTTTTATATGCAATCATTTTACCTTGATTCCTTCGCAATATGGAAACTTTGTGATTGGCTAGTGTATCTTTCTTGTTTGCATAAGCTAAATAGCCAATATAAGCATACTTGAAATCTTCCAAGCTTCATCCCTCATTTGAAGCCTCTATATCAGACCCTAATTCAACATAGTGTGGCATTGTTAGTTAGGACAATTGATAGGGTGTAGGATATATAGTTCGAGAGGTTTATAAAGGTCATGGAAGCTTGAGACATAGGGCGGATGGAGATGTACTGAAGTTTGATTCAATAGAATTGAAATAAACAAGTTTCTTACTATAATTTCCATGGTTATTATATTATAACGGTCATTTGGTTCCACATTTTCATTATTCAAACATAAATATTTTGAAGGAAATCAGTGAAAGGGAGCCTCATTAATGTTGTAGGAGCATTGTGGTGTTTGGAATCATCTTGGTTGGCTTCTTGTATCTAGGGATCTGTTAGTTTATCATAGACTATTACAAACCCTCATTTGAGGTGTCTGTGATTGTGTTTTGATGTAGTTTTATTTATTTCAAGTGCATGGAACCTTAATTATTAGGGAGATGAAGGAGAAAACAATGTATATTAACCCCTTAATGGTTTTAGGAAGAATACAATGTTTGGCGTCTGTGTGTAGATAGTCACAAGAGTATTAGCAAATAGTTATGAGTTTATGTGATCAGAGATTTGGGCCATAATATTGATGAATAATAAGAGTCCAAGAATGGTTTCGAAATCCAAAGTAGGTTGAAGGTTGAGTCATGATAAGTGGACAAGGGAAGTGAACTTTTTCAAAAGTAAGTTGTTTAGGTTACCAAAGTCAGGGATCTTTGTTGAAGCCTCTGAGTTGAGCCTAATTCCTTGAGGGAGTACCATCTTTTTGTGAATCCTTTGAGTTGAATTACTATTCCTCAAAGACATACCCAAGGGCTCTACATCACAATATCCATTCAAGAGGAGTTTATCATCCTATAGTATTTCACTTATGAAATACATGTCACATGTCATAATGATGGGCCAACTAAATGAGGATAATGAAGGTTCACTTTCATATTACATAAAAGAGACACATGGTTTCCAATAGTGTGCCCAACATAATGAGGCATTGTTATATCAAAAAATTTATTGTTCAATTAAGAACTAAATCTCATCAAATTCATTGTGAAATAAGATATTGGAAAAGACTGAAAGATGCATCAATTTCAAAGCTAATTTCGAATCTTGGATCAATTTATTTTCTTTAGCCAATTTTTTGATCAAAATAAGAATATTTTTCAATGCTATTATTATCATATTTTTCAATTTATATATATAATTAGGTCTAAGAAGATTTGTGTACTTGTGGTATCATTTTGCTTAGTTTTTTAATGTTATAGACTAAAGTTTGCATAGCCCAATTTTTTTTCCTATCTAGAAGGATCATGTTAGATAATCTAAGTGAAGAAAAAAATGGGGAGACAATTGCTTGATTGTGGTCTAACTTCAAAAGAAAAGCCGATGAAAAATGTTATTGTCCCTACAAAATTTGTAAGGGCTTAAACACTAGAAGACTGTTAATCAAAACAACTAAGAGACATTGTAGGGAGAATGGTCACATTGAAGGGGGGTTTGATTATCATCCATTGGTAAGTTGTTCATTATATTTTTTTAACAATTAATATACATATGAAATACACTTTATGATGAGATCATGATCATGGTTTCTTTGTGTTAATCATTTTTATATAGGTCAATGTCCCTAGGGAAGTACGTGATATGGACCATGGAGGTGAGAATATGGAGGATCATGAAGGTGCGAATATTGAAGCTGAAGATTATGATCCCATGGAAGATGATGATCATGTGCCAGATAACACAATTGAAGATGATGGTACTAATACATTGATCCATGACATATTTGGTACTGGCGCAACTAATGATGATGATCGGGATGACATTGATGTTGTCCATGATATACCTCTACTTGAGAAGGTAGACACAACCCTTTTTGAAGGCTCCCAAATAACTCTTCTCTTTGTTGTATTTTTTTTGGTGAACTTGAAGGTTATGAATGGTTTATCCAACATATCAATGTCACGTATGCTAAGGTATACCATATATCTCATTATAGTCAATAAAGGGTGAAAAATGTACCATAAATATTGTCAATATTAACAACTTATATTTTTTGTTGTAAATTGATAGGTGAGTTTTTGTTACCACCATCGAATATTGTCACTCTTTCATACCAAGAATTATGTGCCACTATGAAAGATATTGGAATGGACTATCAAGCAATAGATGCTTGTCCCAATGATTATATTATTTATCATAAAGAACATGAATTTACAATAAAATGCCATGAATGTCATACAAGTAGATATGTTAGGAATGAATTCTAAATTCTTGGCAGCCATTCTATAACAGTTGTTGTTGCATTCATGACTATGATTGCCATTGATGTCAACACAGTGATTTACCAAAGACTTGGAGAGAAGCAGACAGAGTTTGGATTAGCGCATGTGGGTTATTGTAGTTGGAGCTATGTGATGTTGAGGATATACTCTTTGATATGTTATATGTCTATGGTTAAAAGCATAGATAGTAATTCATTTATTCATGGAAGTTATGAGCATTTTGGTGGAAGCAGTATTTAGGCAATGTTCCTGAGTAGAAGTTTGTGGAAATCAGATGATATCTCCTAATCGAGATGGAATCTGATTTTGTGCAATTAAAGAGAATTTGAAGACACATTGATAGTGATGTGGATGATAGTGCAAACTTCGAGGTCACACAAGTAAAGATTTATTATATTTGGAAGCTGACAGTTTTGTGTAATTTTGGTGTAGCATGTGGAAACTTTTATGTTGTAATTGTATGCTGACTCATTTGTAATTATTTGAGTGTGGTTTAAAGGAAGGAATATATTTCCTTGTTGTAATGTTTTTGTGATATGGAAGTAGTGTTTTTGTGTGATGTTGTATGCATGAAGTGAAGAAAAGAGCTAAGTATGAAAGCGAATTTGTGAAGGAATACATGTGAGGTACAAAGATCTAAAATTTAGATCTGGTGTAACAGTGAGTGTGGTTTGGCACAGTCAAAGAAGAGGTAACATATTATTCTATTGAGTAATACAAAGATTATTTGGATAGTGTGTTTAGTGATCTTACCCTGAAGCTGTTTGGGCAGTGGGTCCTTCTGTCTTCCATAACTCTTAACAGGGTTAGAATATTTTAATAGGGATTCAAAATCTCCTAACAGGGATTCATATGTATTGAATGTATGAGTCCATCATTTCACAAGGAATATTCATATTAGTGCATCTTTTGTGGGCATCATTCCCACCAGGGTTTACTCTTTGATCAAGAGGTTCCCTAGTCAACATATCTTGTGTCATTGTGTTATTGTGTATGAATATCTTTCTATGGTTGGTAATTATATTGCTTATATGGTTTAATGTTGTTAAAGATGATAAAATTTATAATTATTTGATAACTAATTCACCCCCCCCCCCCCTCTTAGTTATCTTGGTGGAATTTACTTTCTAACAATTGGTATCAGAGCGGCAGGTCCTTGAAAAAGAAGTTTAATAGCTTAAGGAGATCCATGATGAATTTCAGGAAAGAAAGCCCTAAGTTTGATGGAGTAAATTTTGACAACTGGAAAGAAAAGATGAAGACACACCTACTATGTTTAGGACTAGGTTATTAGTTGATTACAAAGAATGATAAGACTATCATTGAAGAGGACAATCTTGAAACATGTACTTCTGATGAGAGAGATCTATTCATGTGTAACATACTCGCAAGAGAAGCACTTTTGACAGCCCTTTCAGAGAATGAGTATAGTCAGGTAAAATATTTGAAAAAATCTCATGAAATTTGGAATGCTTTACACTCTACTTTTGAAGGTGATGAACATGCAAAAAGAGTTAGATTACATAATTGGATATGTGCATTTGAAGGTATAAGAATGTTGGAAGATGAAACTATTAGAAGCTATATTGGTAGAATGTATGAAATTATTACAGGTATAAAATCTTATGGAGAAACAAAGACAGAGAATGAAGTGATATGGAAAATTCTGAGGACATTGACCCCTGTATTTAAGTTGACAACACAGATGATTGAACAAGTCATACCTTGTACTACACACTTTACAAGAGAGACTCTTCTTGGAAGATTGGAAATAGCAGAAATGAACCTGAGATTATCAGGAGACTTACCTAGAATGGAGACAACATTCAGTGCTCTTAGTGTTCACCCTACTTTTTCAAGAAGCATCAGTGTGAGCGGAGATTATACTAGCAGCAACAGATCTAGAAATGAAGAAGACAAGAAGATTGAAGAAGGTATTGCCTTGCTTGTGAAAAGAGAACCAGACGGTAAGAAAATATTTAAATGTTGGACTTGTCAAGAATATGGTCATTTTGCATCTAAATGTCCTAGGAGAGTTAAAAAGTATAGAAACAATTTCAAACCTAGAAGATCTAAGGAATGTTATTATGTTAATGATGAAGATCTTGAAGCTAGTATAGAAAGAACTTTAAGTGAAAGTGATACTGAGAATAATGATGACATAGGATTTGTAGCAATTAAAGAAGAGAATCCTGAAACTGATGTTAAGGAAGAAAAAGCCTTAGTTTCTCAAGTTGAAAAGAAAGCTGATTGGATTATAGATAGTGGTTGTTCACGTCATATGACTAGAGACATGAAAAAGTTCATAAAGTTTAATGAATATGATGGAGGAGTTGTTAGAGTTGGAAACAATGCACCTTGTTTGATTAAAGGTATAGGATCTATTACTCTTGATGGAAAGACTAATACTGATGATGTTTATTTTATGGATGGATTGAAACATAATCTTTTGAGTGTTGGACAGTTAGTTGATAAGGGATATCAAGTTTGGTTTACTGAGAAAACTTGTGTGATAAAGGATAAAGATGGAAATCTGATTGGAACTAGATCTAGAACTAGAGGTAATGTATTTCAGTTGAATCCTACTGAGATGGCATGTTTGATTACTAAGATTGATGAAAGTTGGTTATGGCATAGAAGGTTTTGTCATATAAACTTTGATAACATTGTGAAAGTAAGTACTACACTTGCAGTAAGAGATTTACCTAAAATTATGAAGCCTACTAACATGATTTGCAAAGAATGTGTAATGCCTAAATAGAAGAGAAGTTCTCTTCCCAGTAAGAAGTTTACATCTATAGAGAAGCTAGAGATTGTTCATAGAGATTTGAGCGGTCCTACCAAGACTAGAGGATTCTATGGAGAAAGGTATTTTATGATTCTTGTTGATGATTTTACAAGAATGATGTGGATTGCATTTCTTAAAGAAAAATTTGAAGCATTTGATAAGTTTAAGATTGTTAAGAATAAAGTTGAGAATGAATCTGGAATGAAGATTAAATTTTTGAGATCTGATAGAGGTGGAGAATTTACTTCTATAGAGTTTAACACCTTTTGTGAAGAAAATGGCATTAAGAGACAGTATTCGGCCCCTAGAACACCTGAACAAAATGGCATTGCAGAAAGAATAAATAGATCAGTGACTGAAGCAGCAAGAGCTATGTTATTTGAGAATGATTTGGCAAAGATATTCTGGAGAGAAGTAGTGAACACAATAGTGTATAGAATGAATAGAGTAGAAATCAGAGCAGACATAGACAAGACACCTTATGAATTATGGTTTGGACATGCACCCTCAGTTAAATATTTTAGAATTTTTGGAAGCAAATGTTATATAAAGAGAGATGATGATATTGGAAAGTTTGATCCTAGAAGTGATGAAGGTATATTTCTTGGATATTATTTGAAAAGAAAAGCCTATAGATGTTACAATAAAAGAACTAAGACTATTGTTGAAAGTGCAAATGTTAAAGTTGATGAAAAGTTCAAAATTCAGGAAAGAATGCTTGATTATGAATCAAATGAAGAAGCTCATCCTAAGCCTAAGACTGGATCTACTGAATTATTTTATGAAATTGATAGTGATTTGTTGAATGAAAGCCACAATGAAGTCATTGAAGAACCTAAATCTGAAGTGAGATCTGAGATAGTGACACCTAGCAAAAGTTTGTTAAGAAATCATCCTATTGGACAAATTATTGGAAGCATCAAAAGAGGAGTTCTAACTCAAAATAAGGTACAAGAATAGTTATGTTTGATTTCTCAAATTGAACCTAAGACTACTAATGAAGCTTGTGAAGATGAAAGTTGGACTAATGCTATGAAAGAAGAACTAGATTAGATTGAAAAGAACAAGACATGGGAACTGGTCCCTAGACCTAAAGACAAGAATGTTATTGGAACTAAATGGGTATTCAGAAACAAGATGAATGAACAAGGAGAAGTAGTAAGAAATAAAGAAAGATTGGTATGTAAGGGTTACTCACAGCAAGAAGGAATTGACTATGAAGAAACCTTTGCACATGTTCCAAGAATTGAAGCAGTAAGAATGTTTTTGGCTTATGCAGCTTACAAGAAATTGAAAGTATAGTAGATGGATGTGAAGTCAGCATTTCTAAATGGAGAATTGGAAGAAGTCTACATTGAGCAACCTGAAGGTTTTCCTTTGACTCAAGAAGGAGACATGGTATTTAAATTGAAGAAAGCTTTATATGGACTTAAACAAGCACCTAGAACTTGGTATGTAAGATTGGATAAGTATTTGTTAAAATTGGGATTTACAAAAGGAACAGCTGATAGCAATCTATACACAAAAGAAATTGAAAATGGTTTGTTGGTTATAGTGATTTTTGTTGATGACATTATCTTTGGAGGAGAAGATGAAGCTAGTGACAAATTTGTTGATGAAATGAAGACTGAATTTCAAATGAGTATGATTGGTGAAATGAAATACTTTTTGGGATTATAGATAACACAAAACAATGATGGTATCTTTGTAAGTCAGAAAAAGTACCTAAATGACTTGTTGAAAAGATTTGGAATAGAGAATTGTAAACCAGTTGGAACACCTATGGTAACTGGACATAAGTTATCTAGCACAGATGAGACTCCTGTAGTGGAATAGAAGAAATACAAATCTATGATTGGAGGATTGTAGTAGTTGACTCATACAAGACCTGATATAGCACATTCAGTTGGAATTGTAGCAATATTTCAAGTTGAACCTAGAGAATCACATTATGCAGCAGTAAAGAGGATACTGAGATATTTAAGAGGCACAATGGACTATGGATTATGGTATGAAAAATTTGATGATTTTACCCTATGTGCATATACAGATGCTAATTGGGGAGGCAGTGTTGATGATAAGAAAAGCACCAGTGGTGGAGCATTTTTCCTTGGAGGAAGATTGGTTTCTTGGCTAAGCAAGAAGCATAATTGTATCTCACAAAGCATAACAGAAGTAGAATATGTTGTAGCAGCAAACAATTGTAACCAGATAATTTGGATGAAACAAATGCTGAAGGATATTGGAATAAAGTTTGTTGAACCTGTTGTCATACATTGTGACAACACCAGCATAGTTAGTATGTCTAAGAATCCCGTATTACATTCTAAGACAAATCATATAGAGATTAAGTATCATGTTGTAAGAGATAAAGTTGCTAAGAAAGAAGTCAGACTTGAGTACATGAGTACAAAGGAGCAGATAGCAGATATATTCACAAAGCCTTTGCCTAAGGATACATTTGAGTATCTGAGAGGTATGCTTGGGGTTATGCCCCAGCCTACTTTTGAAAAGTGATGTAGTTGGTTGCATCTGTCCAGTGGTATATGAGCCTTATCTTTCTTCTAGATTGGATGTTGGTACTTCCTCTATGGGGGAGTATGTGTATCCGAGCTGAGTCATGAGGACTTTAGTGAATGTATTTTTCTGAATAGTGTCTTTTGACATTGGAGTTGTTGTTGACATAGTGATGAAATTTTTTTTATTGATGTCAATTGGGGAGAAGTATACATGAAAAACCATCTAAAACCTCTGTTGGAGAGAACTAAATAGGAAAATGAAGCAAGATTTGATTGATGAAGAGAATTTGAAGAAGCAGTGTTGCAGTATTGAATTTTTGGAACATTGGATGTTTTTCATCTATGTTGCCATCAATACCAATGGGGGAGATTGTAAGGAATGAATGCTAAATGCTTGGAATCCATTCTATAGTAGTTTTTGTTGCATTCATGACTATGATTGTCATTGATGTCAACACAGTGATTTACCGAAGACTTGCAGAGAAGCAGTTGGAGTTTGGATTAGCGCACGTGGGTTATTTTAGTTGGAGCTATGCAATGTTGAGGATATAGTCTTTGATATTTTATATGTCTATGGTTAAGAGTGCAGATAGCAATTCATTTATTCATGGAAGTTAAGATCATTTTGGTGGAAGCAGTATTCAGGCAATGTTCTTGAGTAGCGGTTTGTGGAAATCGAATGATATCTCCTAATCGGGATGGAATCTGGTTTTGCGCAGTTAAAGGGAATTTGAAGACACATTAATAGTGACATGGATGACAATGCAAACTTTGAGGTCACACGAGTGAAGATTTATTGTATTTGGAAGCTGACAGTTTTGTGTAATTTTGGTGTAGCGTGTGGAAACTTTTATGTTGTAATTGTATGCCGACTCATTTGTAATTATTTGAGTGTGGTATAAAGGAAGGAATGTATTTCCTTATTGTAATTTTGTTGTGATATGGAAGTAGTGGTTGTGTGTGATTTTGTATGCATGAAGTGAAGAAAAGAGCTAAGTATGAAAGTGAATTTGTGAAGGAAGACATGCGAGGTATAGAGATCTGAAATTGAGATCTAGTGTAACAGTGAGTGCAGTTTGGCACAGTCAGAGAAGAGGTAACATATTATTCTATTGAGTAATATAAAGATTATTTGGATAGTGTGTTCAGTGATCTTACCCTGAAGCTATTTGGGCAGTGGGTCCTTCTGTCTTCCATAACTCTTAACAGGGTTAGAATCTTTTAACAGGGATTCAAAATCTCCTAACAGGGATTCATATGTACTGAATGTATTTCATAAGACTCCTAAATAGAGTCCATCCTTTCACAAGGAATATTCATATTAGTGCATCTTTTGTGGGCATCATTCCCACCGGGGTTTACTCTTTGATCAAGAGGTTCCCTAGTCAACATATCTTGTGTCATTGTGTTATTGTGTATGAATATCTTTCTATGGTTGGTAATTATATTGCTTATATGGTTTAATGTTGTTGAAGATGATAAAAGTTATAATTATCTGATAACTAATTCACCCCCCCCCCCCCCCCCCCCCTTCTCAGTTATCTTGGTGGACTTTACTTTCTAACAAGATATTGACCAGATCAAAAAACAAAAAAAGGTGCCTTGCAAGGTTCTTCATTACATCCACATTATTCCATGTTTGCAAAGATTGTTCAGGTACAATAGCTTGACATAATTTATGGATTACCATGTACACAATAGGAGTCAATATGACATTATTCAAATGCCTGCAAATGGTTTGGCATTTATGGACATAGAGGAAAAGTGGCCACACTTTTAAGAACCTCAAAATCTCAAGCTTTCATTGGCAACGGATGGTGTGAATCCATTTGGAGAGCTGAGATCTGTTTACTCTATGTAGCTTGTTTTTGTCATCAACAATAACATTCCTCCATGGATGTCAATAAAGAGGGAGCACATTTTGTTGGCAATGATTGTTCCAGGCATTTTATCATTTAACAATTATTTGCATGTAATTATAAATCTTGCAGTAGAATGGTCATAATAATTATGTAATGTTGTTATTCATTCAAATAGGTAAGTACCAACATAAAGATATTAATGTATATATTGAGCCTCTTATTGATGAGTTGTTGGAGTTATGAAATGGTGTCACTGTGTATGACAACTCTAGACCAATAGGACAAAGACAATTTCAATTCCATGCAATGCTTGTATGGACAATACATGATGCCCCAGTGATAACATATTTTTGTAGTATGTTATGGTGAATTCAAGTTGCGCATGATAATTTTAATTATAAAATTTAACATATTTAATCCAATGGTATCATTATCTTGTAGGTCTTCAAACAAACAGAAAATTTGCATGTCCATTTTGTGGTCCAAAGATAAAATCTCATCATTCAAAAAGTTTAGGAAAGCATGTGTTTGATGAGTATAGGTACTTCCTCCATAAAAATCATAAGTATCAAACTACCGAAAAATATCTTTTCAATGGGAAAGAAGAGACTACATCAAAACCACAAAGAATGACAACTTGCCTATGGAAGTTTGAATATCATAGAATTAATCATCAAGGTAATGTTGTTCCACCTAATGGTTTATGTTTGGAATTTATATATTTCCATTGTGTTTTGTTTGCTGATTATGTAATTAGTGATCATGAAGGTTGTTAAGGCATTACTGATCACCTTCCAAAGGGACTAAAAAGTTATCCCAGATAATTTAGTAGGTTTCCCTACTATGAGAAACTAAAAATTGTGTATTTGTTTGATACTATGCATATTGGAAAGAATATAACATAGACATTGTGGAAAATATTGTATGGAAGGCATGACTAAGAAAAAATTGTCAAAATTTGTAGTGACATTCATGAATCTAATCACGCAATGAAAATTTTCATTGAATCAAATAGCAATGGAGACTAGATTAATATAAGTGCCCTTCATTGGTTATTAACAGAGTAGAAAAGTGATGCCATAAAGAATTCATACCAAAAAATTGATTTCCCATGGAATTTGTTGCGAACTTAAGCAATCTCATATCAAAGAAAAGTGAATTTGGGCCAGGGTTGAAAATGCATGATTGGCATACCTTCGTCAAGGTAAGTCATGTTCTTATGTATTTACAATATATTTGTAAACTACATGTACTTTTCATTTTATTATGTGAGAAAATAATGACATGATTAGTTTATAATTTTTGCAGTACGTGTTACCCCTATCCCAGAGAAATTTGACAATAACATCAAACAAGTGATATATAATCTTGGAAAATGCATGAGGTAAGCAGTGATATTTTTTCAATTTGTTGTATATATTTATTATATTCACAATTTCTTTTTCTTGTTATGTAATATATTGTAAAGTTTTGTATTTATATATTTTTGTGTCTTGAATGTCTTGTAGGTGGTTGTCATGTAAAGAAATCCATAAAGAAGATATAAAATATTGGAAGAGAAGAATTCCTCATCTAATTTGTGAAATATAAAAGTGTCTACCTTCAAATTTTTTCAATGCACAAGAACACTACCTCATACACCAAGTTGAGGAGATTGAATTGTGTGGACTTGTACACCCTCAGTCAATGTGGATGGTTGAGAGGCACTTGAAATTTTTAAAGTTTTTGGTTAAACAAAGAGAACATCCTGAGGGTTCTATAGTGGAGGGATATATGGTATACCAGACTATGGTGCACATTACTGAATATCTTCCTAAGCTTGCAACAAAGATCCATATAGATCGCGTTTGGGATCCCGATACCATTAAAAAATTTGAAGGGGAGTATTTGGTGGGGAAAGCTAGATTGAGGAAAGTTAGAGGTAATAAATTATAAGATGTTATTGTAGCTACTTAATTCTTAATCTTCAAAATGAATCAGTTTTAATTCGTCTATTTATTTTTTTTACAACTATTCGAGAGTGGGATGCAATACATTTATATATTGCAAACAATCAAGATTGGATGATGGTATGGATTGAATGATATCATCATTTTGGTTGCACATTAACATGGGAAGGTGTGTCTTCATTGGTTAAAGAATCTCATCGTAATAGAGATTCTAATGTTACGCAAAAGGAAATAGATTTAGCATATGGTTTAAGAGATTTTCAGGTACATATAAATTTGTCAATCACCTGTATGTTTATCAACTCACGATGTAATAACTCTAACATGTTTGACATATTATTGTAGGTCAAACTAGTGAACTACAATTGATTGAATACCTGAATGACTTGAAGATCAATGATTAGAGATCACCGAGTTACTGAAATGATATGTAAGATAATTAAATCAGTCATTATGTTGTCATTGATGTCAACTATTTTTGACAGTACTTATCATGTAAGTTAAAAACATATAAACATCTCTAAAAAGAGAGAAAAGATGAAGAAATGATATATCTACATGGAGAGAGATGGATATGACAAATGAGGGTAAGGAATACTTTGGGTAACTTATTGATGAGTCTATGATCTCATATTGTTGACTTGATTATGTTGCATTAATCTATTATGAAGAAGGAAGCAAAATTGTACAAGATAATGTGGTCGGTAAATGAAGCACTTCAGTATACACAGAGCTAGTGTAGTGTATACCAAGTGATAGTATTAACCGAGCTTGTGTTCATTGATGCATTTCTTTGTTAATTGAGTATGGATGAAATTATTGAATACTTAGTTCAGCCGACTGAATTTGATGAGCTGGAAATTGTTATGATTTCAAGATTGAGGATAAAGTTTGTTATGAGATCCATAGCTAAAAAAATTCAGAGAAGATCTAAAGGATGGAATTGAAATATGTTATTGACACAACTTCTGAAGAAGGTTTAAGAGGCAAAATCAATGAAGAAGAATAAGCGGCAAAATCTGATGGTTGATATGAAAATGGTTTATCTGTCTATATAAGAGATATGAGTTTCTTTATTGAAACATGTTGAAAGAAAGAAGACTGTAGAGATTTCATGTGAATATAGTTTCATGCATGCCTAATCAGACTGGTTGAAGGAGAACCAAATTGCAGAATAGTACCGAGCGTCAGAGAGCTATTACCGAGTGAAAGTAAGTTGAGGAAGTGAATTGAAATATTGATCAGAGGATTTGTATGGGCTTAGAATAGATCTGAACATCTGCAAATCAAGTTGTATTGTAATCAGATCAACTATTGTTTCAGTTTAACCATTGATACAAAAAATCTCCTAACCGAGTGGACTTAATCACCTTATGTTATGTCCCTATGTCATTCAAGGAATTTACATTGTTATCTTATTGACCCCATAATGAATGCTGGTTGAAATTTAACTGTTAGTCTTAAATCCTCTAACAAGGTCACACCTAACAGTGTTTTTGTAACCTTTAACAGGGTTGGCTCTTCACTGAGCTCAGTTCAGAAGAGTGAAAATTATTTTGGGTTATTGGTCCCAGGTGGTTTTTCCCTTAGCAGTGTTTCCATGTTAAATCATTGTGTTATGTGTTTTTGTGATGATTTTTTTATTGTCATACTTTACATACTGCATATTTGATTTGGTCAGTAATCACAGTGAGTTAATTAACTGGTAATCGGTAAAAGGCACAAACAGTTTAATAGTTTATGTTATCGAGCTGTAGAATTTATTGAAATTGTTTTGAGTGTTACATATTTGTAGTTGGGACTGTAGGATAACTGATCTAACTAATTCACCCCCCCTCTTAGTTATTCTAACAAGTGGTATCAGCACATTGGTTTCTTGGAACAAAGTTTTAAGGACTTCAGTAGAAAGACTACAAGATGTATAAGAGGGAAGATGACAAAATCTAGTTTTAAAAGTAAAGACTATTCAATAAAAAAAATCTTGGAGTTAGGTCATACCGACCTATGTGGTCCCATGATAACTCAAAGCTACTATGGAGATAGATACTTTATTCTGTTTGTTGATGACTATACTAGATTGATGACTATCATATTTTTGAAAGAGAAATCTGAGGCATTTAAAATGTTTAAATGGTACAAGGCTAAACTAGAAAAAGAAACTGGAAAAGAACTAAAATTCTTCAGGTCTGATAGAGGTGGTGAGTTTATTTCTGATGAATTCACTAACTATTGTAATGAGCATGGCATCAAAAGACATGTTTCTGCACCTAGAACACCGCAGGAGAATGGGATTGCTGGAAGAAGAAATAGATCTATAATTGATTGTGTAAGAACACTGATGATAGAGAAAAAGGTTGCACATATGTATTGGAGATAAGTAGTTAGCATAGTTGTATATGTCTTGAACCGAGTACAATTAAAGACACAAACAAGACACCCTACGAGTTATGGTTTGGATACACATCGAGTGTACTTCAAAATTTTTGGTATCAAATTTTTTATTCTGAAAGATGATAGGAATGGGAAATTTGACTCTAAAGGGGATGAGGGAATATTTCTTCGATATTCTACTAAAAGTAAAGCTTATAAGTGTCTGAAAAAAGTTACTAATAAGATGATTGAAAGTGCTAATGTCAGAGTTGATGAATTTGCTGATAAAAATGATGAAGAAAGCACTAAGGAGTCGAAAGACTATGGTAGATTTTCTTATGTTGAAGATCCAGAGTATCTATGAAAGCCACAGGCTGAGTCGACCAAGCATTAGGAAAACAACACCGAGGAACAACTAAGGGAAACCAAGGATCAGGAAGAAGCTACCGAGCAAGGAAATGAACCTGAATAGAATGAAGAACAAAGAAGAGATCAAGTGCTAGAAAGATTTTTCAGAAGACATCATCCTGAGAAACAAATCATTGAAGATAAGCAAGCTGGGATACTAACAAGTAAGTTAAGACAAAATGCATTCTTAGTTTGTGAGTTTGAACTGAAGAATGTTAAGGTTGCACTTGAGAATGATGAATGGATCAATGCTATGAATGAAGAGATAGAACAAATTGAGAAAAACAAGACATGGAATTTAGTACCTAGACCGAAAGATAAAAATGTTATCGGTACTAAATGGATTTTCAGAAATAAGCTGAATGAGAATGGAGAAGTTACTAAGAACAAAGCTAGACTTGTTTACAAGGGATATGCACAAGAAGAAGGTATTGATTATGGTGAAACTTTCACACCTGTTGCTAGACTAGAAGGAGTCTTCATGTTACTTGCATATCCTGCACATAATAAATTCAAGGTGTATCAAATGGATGTTAAGTGAGCTTTTCTGAATGGAATACTAGAAGAGGAGGTCTACATAGACCAACCAGAAGGATTTGTAGATCCAAATAAAAAAGACATGGTATGTAGACTGCACAAAGCTTTATATGGATTAAAGCAAGCACCGAGAGAATGGTATGAAAGGTTACATACTTATCTTTTAATTATTGGTTTTGTAAGAACTAGTGAAAACAACAATTTGTACATGAAAGGAGGATCTGATGATACTATTTTGATTGCTGAAATATTTGTGGATGATATAATCTTTGGAGGACAAGATCATATTTGTAAATCATTTGTTGATGAGATGAGAAAGGAATTTGAAATGTCAATGTTTGGAGAGATTAAATTATTTCTAGGCTTGCAGGTTATTCAACAGAATGATGGAATTTTCATCACACAATCAAAGTACATTAAGGAATTATTGAGAACATTTGGCATGGAAGATGTTAAACTAGTAGGAACACCAATGGTTATAGGTTGCAAATTAACAAAAGATGATGAATCTACAGAGGTAAATCAGACATTGTATCAATCTATGATTGGTAAATTGATGTATGTAGTACATGTTACCCAAAATTTCCCTATCATGCAATTTTGGCCATAATCCTTTTTTTTTGCCTGTGAAGTAGATCCTCAAGGTTCCATGGCTTGTGATCTAAGCCCCATATTCTTCAATATGTTGTCAAGCCCCAGTTCAGATCACATGACCTAATTCGCAAAACCCTTAGAGATATTCAAGTTTGAATGGTTGCAAGAAATATTGTTGCAAGGTTTCAAAAAAAAGGTTTAGTGTCGAAAACCCTCTGTGTTTTCTTCCTTTTGGTCCAAAAGCTCAGGATGTTTTTGACCTTCACCCTGAAAGCCCAGTGTGTTTTTGACCTTCAGTTTGAAAACCCTCTATGTTTTTGACCCCCTTCAGTGCTTCGTTATTCTTCTTTGGTGTTAGCATTTTCCATGTGCGCAACTCCGATTAGGTGGGCCCAGTGGTTGTTTTCGAAGAACGCTAGCAGTCTGTCGCATGATCACATAGCCCCTTTTTAGGCTATGTGAACATGCAACAAACCATTAGCTGCACTAATAAGGGCTTGCAGTTTGGTGACGTGCCCGCATTTTATTGGTTGGCTGGTGACAAGGTTTTACAGTGGGCCTAGGATGCAAGTGTGGTAAAGATCTGATGGTGGTCGCATGTTCGCATGGGATCTTCCAACCCCATGTGATCATGTGACAACTGTTCGATGAGATCCTTCTATCATGGGTCTGATGTGTTGTGTCACGCTGATGTGTTCGAGTATGGTTGGTCACCGTGTGCTGATAAGGATTTGCAAGAGGACCCAAGGTTGGTAAAGCAAGTGCGCAGTTGCGCAGATAAAGGGTTTTGTGTGGTCACTCAATGGAGCCAGGGTTAAGGAAAAGATTAAATGACTTGGCGACTAAGGAGAAGGTGAACCCGAGGTGAAACCAGGGTTAAGTTTGTAGTGCAATCTTGAGCCCGAGGTGTCTTGCGTGGCAGAGGCAAGTTTTCAAAGGCTTATTGCATGATCGCATGAAGGCTTTTGAGCTCATGTGATCATGTGACCAGTGTTTTTTTCAAAGTGGTGCGGCTAGTTTTTGGTGGGTTTTCTTCTGCAGGGATACTTGCAAGTGCGAGTAGCTAAAAATTGATGATCTCAGGGGTGGTTGCAGCTAAAAAATTTACAAAGATATCTAGATAGCCATTTTTCGGTCCTTTCTAGGATCTGAGATCAGATTTGGAGCCTTTATGGCTGAGTGGGCTTGCAGGGGGTTGTTAGGTCAATGCTTTTTGTCTGCAGGTGATCAAGTACAGGGATGGGCACAAAAACAAGAGATCTGATTGACCATGGTATTACAGAGAGACATTTATGATCAGTCTTGTCTTGAATACTAGGGTTTGATTATTGTATTGTAAAATCTGTAACCCTAGTTAGATTTTTGACTCCTGCCTACGTGCAGTGGAGGGATGTATATATTCATTTTTTGGAGCTTTTGAGCTCAGAGTTGGACAATTGTAATAGAAATTCATCTTTCTAAGGAGTTACCTATGGCATTTTTTTGCCCTCTAGCTTCCATAGTTGTATTCCTCCCATTGATAAATAAAAACATTGTAGAGGTGTTTCGTGACAGTTCTTCATGTCCCTATGCTTCTTTGTCTTTGTTTATCTCTTATTGGGTTGAAGTGTATGAATGTTATCAGTGATATTTTTAGGGTTCCTGATCCCTCTTGCTTTTCTGCAATTTTGTGTGTTTCTGTGTTTGATCTAATTTAGATGTTTTGTGGGTATGCTACAACCTAGCAGTCTTGTCTCAATCCTACACTAAGTTGTAGAAGTGAATGTCTGCTTGTAGGTCATAAGTGGTGTCTTACATTCAGGCCCTCTCATGAAACACTTATGCAAGCCTATTCAGTAAGTTGTGACCTACCGGACCTAAGTCTTTCATTGATCCCACTCCTCTATACTGAGATCCAAACCCAATTTCGGTGCATCACCTAGTAGGTAGTTTGCTTTCTTGTTATTTCATTTTCATGCATTCCTTCTAACCCTTTCCCTCAAAAGTTTTACTTTCTTGTTAAGAGAAAGCTAAGGTGATAATCCAAGAGGAACCAGCCTAGAACCTAGAGGTTTCATCTCGGTTAGCAAAGGTCCCACAACCTTGAGATGATTTCCAAGTTATACTAAGTTATCAAGACTACGAGAGCTTGAGATAGAGGTGCAAAACTTAGTGTATAATAGTACACAGTAGGCCTGATATTGTACAAGTAGTGGAGATTGTGGCTAGATTCTCTACCAATCCTAAGGATTCACATATGGTTGCAATGAAAATAATCTTGAGATACCTGAAGAAAATAGAGGATTATGATTTATGGTATCCTAAGGAAGACAAATTTGAACTAAGAGTTTACACCGATGCAGATTGGGATGGAAATATAGATGAAAAAAAGAGCACAACTGGAGGAGCATTTTTATATGGTGAAAGACTTGTAACTTGGACAAGTAAGAAACAACCTTGTATTTCTTAGTCTACTACAAAAGCAGAGTATGTTTCTGCTTCTACAAACTATTCAAACATTGCTTATATCAAACAAGCTTTGGAAGGGATGAATGAGGTAATCACTAAGCCGGTGATTATATACTGTGACAACACTAGTGCTATAAGTATTTCTAAGAATCCTATAATGCATTCAAAGACAAAGCATATTTCTCATAAGTATCACTACTTAAGAGAACAAGTACAGGAGAAGCAAGTTAAATTGGAATATGTTACATCAAAGGAGCAACTTGTTGATATTTTTACCAAGCCTCTATCGAAGGACACTCTTGAATACTCGAGGACTAGACTTGGGGTCCGTCCCCTATCTACCAGTCACTAATGTGATCTCGAGGTTGCATCAGCCTAATCTTATCATAAGATCATTCATGTTGATGCAACATAGCTCACAATTTGGATCATGTCTAAGGTTGTCAGAGATTTGAGGAGCTAGAACAGAGATTTTCATATCAGTATACAGAGATACATTGTCTGCACCAAATAATAGAGTTACTCGGCTATTACAGAGTTGTATGTTTTATGTTTTTCTTTGGCATTGTTGTCAAAGGGAGAGATAAATAGTGAGGAGAGTAAATAGAGATAAGAAGAGAGATCATGAAATATTTATCTAAGGGAGAGATAATCTGAGAAAGTAAGGGAGAGATTTGAATATTTGTTGCTGAGAACAGAAGGAATCTGAGAGCTAAAAAGATCAAATCCACAGAGGAGAGTCTGCACTTGTAATGTTGTTATGTAACATAGTGATTAAACATATTAAATATCAAGCTAGGGAGAGCTTACCAAGCTACAACATTTACTTACATAGTTTTAGAATACATGGTTGGTATGTGCATGGCATATGTTCATATTGCTTGTGTTGCCATCAATGCCAAAGGGAGAGATTGATGAACTACAACTGATTGAATACCTGAATGACTTGAAGATCGGTGATTAGAGATCACTGAGTTACTGAAATGATATGTAAGATAATTAAATTAGTTATTATGTTGTCATTGATGTCAACTAGTTTTGACAGTACTTATCACGTAAGTTACAAACATCTAAACATCTGTAAAAAGAGAGAAAAGATGAAAAACTAAGATATCTACATGGAGAGAGATGGATATGATAGATGAGGATAAAGAATACTTTGGGTAACTTATTGACGAGTCTATGATCTCATATTGTTGACTTGATTATGTTGCATTAATCTATTATGAAGAAGGAAGCAAAATTGTACAAGACAATGTGGTCGGTAAATGAAGCACTTTAGTATACACTGAGCTAGTGTAGTGTATACTGAGCAAAAGTATTAACGAAGCTTGTGTTTGCCGATGCATTTCTTTGTTAACTGAGTATGGATGAAATTATTAAATACTTAGTTCAGCCGACTGAATTTGATGAGCTGGAAATTGTTATGATTTCAAGATTGAGGATAATGTTTGTTATGAGATCCATGGCTGAAAAAATTTAGAGAAGATCTAAAGGATGGAATTGAAATGTGTTATTGACACAACTCCTGAGGAAAGTTTAAGAGGCAAAATAAATGAAGAATAATAAGTGGAAAAATCTAATGGTTGATATGAAAATGGTTTATCTGTCTATATAAGATATATGAGTTTCTTTATTGAAACATGCCAGAAGAAAGAAGACTACAGATATTTCACATGAATACAATTTCATGCATGCCTGATTAGACTGGTTGAAGGAGAATCGAACTACAGAATAGTACCGAGCGTCAAAGAGCTATTACCAAGTGAAAGTAAGTTGAGGAAGTGAATTGAAATATTGATCAGTGGATTTGTATGGGCTTAGAATAAATCTAAATATCTGCAAATTAAGTTGTATTGTAATCAGATCAACTACTGGTTCAGTTTAACCATTGATATAGAAAATCTCCTAACCGAGATGACTTAACCATCTTATGTTATGCCCCTATGTCATTCAAGGAATGTACATTGTTATCTTATTAACCCCATAGTGAATGCTGGTCGAAATTTAACTATTAGTCTTAAATCCTCTAACAAGGTCACACCTAATAGTGTGTTTGTAACCTTTAACAGGGTTGGCTCTTCACTAAGCTCACTTCAGAAGATTGAAAATTATTTTGGGTTACCGGTCCTGGTGGTTTTTCCCTTAGTAGGTTTTCCATGTTAAATCATTGTGTTATGTGTTTCTATGATAATTATTCTATTGTCATAGTTTACATACTGCATATTTGATTTGGTCAGTAATCACAGTGAGTTAATTAATTGATAATTGGTAAAAGGCACAGACAATTTAATAGTTTATGTTACCGAGCTACAGAATTTATTGAAATTGTTTTGAGTGTTACATATTTGTATTTGGGACTGTAGGATAATTAATCTAACTGAATCAACCCCGCTCTCATTTATTCTAACACAAACACCACAAGGCTATGTTCTGGAAAGGTCATTAATTTTGCATCAAAATGCTGGATGACACGAAGAAAATTTGTGATTTTGGGATAAGTGCAGTCTTTCAGGTGACTAATATTTCATTGAGAAATTACTTACATCCTTGAGAGTCTCAAAATTGATACTATGGAATTTTGGATGATATAGTTGAGTGTGACTTTAATTCCTTCAAATTAGTTATCTTCATGGTCAGATGGTATAGACTATGACTTAATAAAAATGATCCTGATAAAACTATTATTGAACATGAAAATGGATTTCCAATGATTAATACAAGGCAGTTTGAGCCAGTTGGGGATGAGCTCTATGTTCTTCCAAGCCAATGTGAGTAGGTATTTTACTTAGAGATTCCACATAAATTGGGTTGGCTATTTTTTGTTAGACACGATCCAAGAGGAAGTCTGATAAGGTATAATGTGATGGAAGAAGAAGATAGCAAACAAGTAGAAGATGATGTAGATGATGATCACGATCGACAATTAGTCAATGATGTTCGTGACACAAATTTTTGTGAAGAAGATGATGTTTATATTGATGATGATGATGATGATGATGTTAACAAAGATGGTGATGATGATGGTGGTGGTGATGACATCAATGATGATGATGATAATGATGATGAGTTGGATGAAGAAGAAGATCAATGACATGAATGAAGTGCACAGTTATGTGATCAATCTTAATATATTTAATATTGATTTCTTGATAACAATGTACAGTTATGTGATCAATTCTTAATCTATTTAATATTGATTTCTTAATTAATCTAATTAATTTGTGATGTACCTTTTAATATTTTTAATTCATATGTGATGCTTATGGTTTTTAATGTACCTAATATGCAATTTTGAGTATATGTATCTTGAATTTTTTAGCTAACATAAGATAATTGAATTACATATAAAGGAACCCAAACCCTTTCATGAGCATCCCACACAGTCTCATGGATCGACAGGTATAAGCTAATACACCCTATAGAGATTAATGTCTTTTACAATTCACAAAATATCTCTCTCATTACCAGTTATCTCTCTCATTTGATGGAGTGCAGTGTTACTCCTAAAGAACATTAATGGTTGTCATTAGTATCATTTAATCATATAGTTGGTGAAGGGGACAAGACAAGACAATTGGTCAATACACAGAGCCTATACACCGAGTAGAACATAAGGCAGATCTCTAAGGTAACCGAACACAGCTTTGACTGAGCACTCTTACCAAGCCAGATGATTATCGAGTACTAGGAATAGTAGTCACTGAGCATTCATATAAATCAAGCACCAGTTAATTACTGAGCAATGAATGCAGTGTACACAGAGTGAAACAAGAAATGACACATCAGTTTGGAATGACACAAACTCCAAGGAAAATGGTTTACATCGATTAGGAAAATGGTTTACCAAGATTGAGATAAAATTTAATATGGATGTAATCATTAAATTATTGGAGATTCCTATGTATTGTTGATCTAGGTTATTCCTTTCTATTGTAGATCTTAGGTTTTCTAAGATATTGTAAAACCCTAATTAGGTTAAGATCAGTTTGATATAAATTTGTAAGGATGTCATTTTGACAAGTATCACACATGTAGCCGCTGCAGTGGAAGACATCTGAAGATCAGATAGTGTTTTTATTGATAAAGCATTGAAGGAACATTCAATTTATCATGAACATAAGGCTACTGAGTAGTATTTGTTGAGGAGATCAATCACATTAAGGTGATAACAGATAAGTACTTTACAGATCTGAATTAGGCAAGTTTGAGTTTCTATTTATAGATAAATCCCACTGTTACTCTTTAACCATTGTAGCAGACTTTAAATATCTTAACAGAGTGAACTTAACAGTTCTATTGTAAATCTATTAACCGAGTGCACACTTGATTGTGTTGCTATAATCCTTTAACCATGTAGATCTAGTTGATCTCATTGTTACTCCTAACAGGGTAAGATCACCAGAAGTGATCACAATATTTGTAGCCTTAACCGGTAACTTTGTCACTATAGTAGTGAAGCTTTGTAGGTGTCATTCCCACCAAAATTTTTACCTTCTAAAAAGGATTTCTATGATACCAAAATACTTGAGTTATGTGTATGAAGTTTCATGAATGGTTTATTGATTATATTACATGCATTTTCATTTCAGTAATGTTTTGGATGTATGTTACATGCAATGGATTCGGTCAGTTCATGATATTTATGTTTACAAAGATTCAATTTGAAATTTTTTTAAGGTTATTGATTCACCCCTCCCCTCTCAGTACACATATTTCCATTATCCCAACAATTGGTATCAAAGCTAGTTCTCTTTTTTAGCAAGTTTTACCACTGAAGAGAAAAGATCTTAAGGATGGAATGATATAAGCTTGATAAGACTATTGAGAATCAAAAATTGTAGAGGCATATCTACATTGAAAAATTCAAGGAAACCAAAAAAGAACTGAGAAAGTTACTGATCAAAAGGAAGGATATGGCATTTTGGTATAATGAGACTGATTATCATGAAGAAGTGATAGATGATCTGTTTGAGGCATCTGGATCTAGATATGGTAGCATATCTGATGCATCTGAAGGAACCATATAATATCTATCTAAAAAGAATCAACATCTTACTAAACAAGTGAAAGCATTGCAAATTGTTCAAGAGTCACAAATGGTCAAAATGATTGATGTGATGAACAATGCAAGATAGGCCGAACAAGAGAGAAATTTAGCTATTGAATATAGGAGGAAAATGACTGAAAAGTTAGAAGAAAAGGAATATGAGATAATGAGACTCACCAAGAATCACTTTGAAATCTCCAATCAGATGGTTGTCAAGAGTTAGGAAGTCAACCGAGTAAACAATGAGCTTACTAAGAAATTGGAAGACATCGGGAATTAAGAGAAGAAAATGAAAGATTGAAGAATGAAGTAAAGATTCAACAACATCATAATGATATGATCAAGAAAGTTGAAGAAAGCACAAAAAGGATGGATGAATTCTTAATTAATCAGAAAATACTTGACAACACTATTGGTTTAGGCTATACCGAGTAGGGAGAGTCATCAAGACAAGCTAAACAAAAGAGTGCCTATGCTAATCCAAGGCCAGAGAAGCTCTCATGCTATCACTGTGGAAAAATAGGCCACACATCAAATGTTTGTAGAAACAAAGAAAAAGGTATTCCTAAATATACTCCTATATTTAATTGTTATTTCTATAACTATAGTAAGTATGAACATCAAGCACATGAGTGCGGATCAAAGTTGAATAGGACACCTAAGAAACACTACATGGAAAAGCATTGTTGCACTTGCAACCTGCATAAACACATATCATGAGAATGTAGGATAAAGATGAAGCATGTCTAGACACTGAAAGAATAGAAAAAGACATATCAACTAAGAAGGAAAGGTAATGCATACACTTGGGATTACAACACTTGGGTTAATTTCACAACATGTGGAAAATATGGAAATATTGAAGCTAATTGTATGAGGAATAACTGGAGAGGAAGATGTCGAAATTGGACGAATTTTGGAATGGCATGTTTGCACTGTCACAAGGTCAGTTACTTGAGAAAATATTGTAGAGACTGAGCACTAGAGGTAAGTACAAATACAAATGGTAAAACAATTGAATAAATCATGAGGATAAGAAATCAAATGTGGAGAAAAGAAATAAATGACAATGCTGGATCAAGCACTACAGTCAGTGACACCTCATCCTTTGGATTAGGTGAAATCACCACTTCCACCTAAGAAATTTAGGTATGTAGGGAACTAAATTTCAATTGATTACATCTTACAACATTTCCTTATATCTATTGAATGAACACCAAATTAGCATGAAATAAGATGCACTAGG